>CM053583.1:343764522-343781645 GCA_028627135.1 Pseudochirops cupreus | reverse complement strand
ATTCACAGATCTCAACCTTCTATTTTGTTTCCCTATCCTTAACTCTAGTCCTGCATCATCAACTGCCTATTGGACATTTCAAAGTCATTGTCTTGGAGACATCTCAAACTGAACACGATCAGTATAGAACTAATTGTCTTTTCCCCCCAAACCCTCCCCTCTATTAAATTTTCCTATTTCTTTAAAGGTGTTCTGCATCTATAACTTTGGAAATATCCTGCTCTTCTCACTCTTCTTCACCATCAATATATCCAGTCAGTCAATCAACATTCATCAAATGATTACTATGTGCCAGAAACTCTGTTATAATGCTATCCAATTAATTGGCAAACTTTGCAGTTTCTACTGCCAAAACATTTCTCACATCCAAACCATTTTTTTTCTACTGAGATAGGCACAATCTTGGATTAAGCCCTCATTACTTCTTGGGTACACTATTGCACTGGCCTACTAATGGCTCTACCTTACTCAGATCCCCTCCTCCACTCCCATCCAACCTCCACATAGCTGTAGATGAGTTCCCTTAACTGTTGATCTGATTATGTCACTTCTCTACTCAATAAGCTCCAAATTCTACCAATTGACTATAGGAAAAATTATTCTTAATTAATATTCTTACTCACATTTTAAAATCCTTCTCAAGTTAGACGTAACCTATTTTTCTAGATGCATTAGATATCACTTATGAAAGGGAGTAGTAACCCTTTCACACATTCTATGGTCCCATCAAACTGGACATCTTTCAATTTCTCTCTCTCTCTCTCTCTCTCTCTCTCTCTCTCTCTCTCTCTCTCTCTCTCTCTCTCTCTCTCTCTCTCTCTCTCTCTCTCTCTCTCACACACACACACACACACACACACACACACACACACACACACACACACAAAACCATCTCCTATCTCCAGGTCTTTGCATTGACCACATCCCTAACATACTCCTCACTGCCATTATCACAGAATCCCTAATTTATTTTCAGGACACATTTCAACCACCGCATTTTAAGTGATGCTTTTGCTACATATGAACAGACTTAAGTATGGAGAGAAATGGTTTCCCTTCAATTTCAAATAAACACATATAAAATTAGAGCTACATAATGGAAAAACTGATTTGAAAAGAAATATTTTATTCCCAATCTGTTTTTGAACTATGGGCTGTCAGACACTACACATCTTCTTACCTTAGCTTAGGGGACTCAAAGAAAAAGAATCTAATTAGTTTACATATATAAAGTTGTCAGTGCTCTTTGACACTCTGATCATCCCTGCTAGAATACAGAAATTTCTGAGGCCTCAACACTGATTTCACACAGACTTTTAGAACTGGAAGGGCTCTCAGGACCATCTGATGTAAGGCTTCTCAACTTTTTTTTTCCCCTGGGTGCCAGGAATGACTGAACATTTATGTTGACAATGAAGAAGCATGACCCTAGGCAGTTTGGCCTCTGGACCCGTTTCTGAGGTTTAGGGATTCTACCTCTCTCCTTGGCTTCCCTTACTGTTTTGTCCTCTTCTTTCTGTACTTCCTACAGACTTTCTGTGAAGGTTTTTCACCACTATAGAAGATTCTACTGAAACTTTCCTGACTCTACTCCGGGAAGAACTGGCAGTAAACCGTAGCTGAAGGTCAGAGACTGGGAATATGGAAATCTCATGTCAGACCTACTATGCTATGACATACCACAAAGAGCTCAGCAACCTCTCTACAGTATTATACAAAGAAGTTCTGGAGTTACCGTGTTAAAATAAGACCAGCAATAATATCCAAACACTCCTTTTCTGCCAGTGAGAATTATAAATATCTACTAGATACCAGTTCACAGTAGTCATGAAAGAGCAGTAACCAGGTCATCTAGGTTCGTGGCTTCCTCCACACAATATCTGGTCCCACTTAATCCAAATGATAACTCTATAAAAACCCATCAGACTTTACTGGTTTGGGGCAAGGATGGAATTCAATTCAGGGTCATAGCAGAGAACTTCCTTCTACTAGTCCCCAAAGACCTGACCCTGTTCCATCACCTCTGACTGCTACCTCTTATTGAGAGTAGCATTCTCCCTCAACAAACCTGGTTTGTTTTACTTTATTAGATGACTCTGTCTTGTTGTATGTTCTGTTGTGTTAAATTTTGCTAACTGAAATTCATTTAACCTATAATAAGGTACATACCCCTTGAGAAACACTAATCAAGTCTAACAACTTCATTTTGCAGATGAAAATAGATAAAAATTTCTTTATGCCCTTAGAATACAGGCTTCCATTTTTATAGCACTTGAAGGTTTAGAATTTCTTTCTGCACAATGACCTTGACACTTTGGTAGTACAAATAATATATTCCCCTTTTTGCAAATTAAGAAACTAAGGATCAGAGATATTAAGTGATTAGCCCAAGTTCACACAGCAAATAAGCATTTGATCTAGGGTTCAAATCCAATGTTCTCTCCAGTAATCCATGCTATATCACTATTAAAATAAAACTAAAACTTGTATGCTGAGAAAGTCCACATAATAGCCTTGCTAGCTTTATAGGAATTGTATTGTATATATTAATTAATTAAGAAGTGACTTAGCAAAATTTATAGAAAGTGACCCTGGAGTCAGGAAGAGCTGATTTCAAGTTGTTCCTTTTGACACGTGAACTGTATGATCCCAGGAATATCACTTACTCTCATTGTCCCTGCCTTTTCTAAGAAAATTATAAACTACAGAGCAAGAGTAAGCTCTCCCATTGGTAGAAAAAAAATTTTTTTAATTAAGAAAAAAAAAAAAAGAAAACAATCTTCAATCTTCACCGGGATTTCTCCAAGGTCTTGATGAATGCTGCTGCTCTCTTTTCCTGCTCCTTCTAGTCCTGTCACCACCACCAGTATAACTGTCTTTACTATCACTTATTGTTCAGTAGTCTCAGTCATTTCCAACTCTTCTTGACCACATCTGGAATTTTCATGGCAAAAATACTAGAATTGTTTGCCATTTTCTTCTGCAGCTCATTTTATAGATGAGGAGTTGAGGCAAATAGGTTTAAAGGACTTGCTTAGGATCACACAACTAGGAAGTGAGGACAAATTGAAACTCACAAAGATGAGTTTTTTCTGACTGCAGGCCTAGCACTCAATCCACTGTGCTACCTATCTGCCCCACTACTGTCACGACTTCTGCTACTACTACCACCACTACTAGCACTACAAACATCACCACCTCCACTACTACTACTATTTTCTTGATCCATAACAACTTGAATACAATGTTTTAATAGATGTTATCATGCCAATTACTTCAAGCTATATGGAATTTTAAAATTATCAAAATATAGAACCCTAAAAGATGGGGGAAAAAAATCACATCAGAGCAGAATTATTTATATGTAGGTTTCTTTGCATGTATGTATATATATTATATTTACATGTATATATATTATATATACATATTATATTTATATGTATGCATATATGTATATTATATATGTATGTATATATAGTATATAAGTATGCATGTGCATATATAAATATATTTACAAATATATTCATCCGTGTATAATATATTTTTATGTTGTGTGCTACCAGATTTATGACAAAGGTTTTTTCAGTGATAATGGGTTTTTTTTTATAAATCAATCAGTCTACAAGCATTTAACTATCTACTACATTCCAGGCACTGGATTAAGTTCTGGAGAGTTATAGAAAAGAAAAAAAAAACCTTCTCAAGGAGTTCACAATGTAATGGGAAGACAAATTAAAAAGAAATATGTATAAATAAGATATGTTCAGGATAAATTTTAGATGACCTATAAAGGGGGGGGATTGCAGAAGATCAAGAGAATCTTATTGTAGGAAATGGGATTTTACTAGAGACTTCCAGGAAGCCAGGAGACAGAGAGGAGATAAGAAAGAAAACTTTAAACATTGGGTAAAGCCAGTGAAACTGTTCAGAGAAGATGATCGACACATAATCAAAAGAGCTTTATAAAAAAAAAAGTACAAAAATATTTTATCCATCTATGCAATATTTTGTAGAACATTAAAACTGAAATAATAATAATAGGATAACAATTGATCTCTGGACCATTTCTATTTAAACTTCATTGAAAGAGCGATAAGAACTTTCATGATTATAGTAATAGCATGGCTAATTACAACCAAAAAAACACTGCAAAATATTCTGGAGAACTCCACAACCAAATAGTAATGTACCCAGAATGTTGTAACAGTCAAAGTTACTGGACACAATCAACTAGATATAACATTGATGAAGAAAAAAATTAAGAATGTCTGTATTCCAAATACTCATAACTTCCAATACACCTGAATGGAAAAACTTTCAAAGAATAAACTAAGCAGAAGAAAACAAAATCATGAGGGAGCATCATATTATATATCATCCACATGATCCAGTCTGGTCCTACAAGGTGTTATCAACAATCCTAGGAAGATGAGGTTTTATCCAAAAACATTAATCCCATTGCAGAAAGCAATCATTTATTTGCAATGGTCTACTGAACATTAAATAGATAAAAATAATGTGAAAGAGGGGTACAAAAATTCAATGAAGAAAATCCTTAAAATTTAGAATTGGGAAAGTGGAAACTAATGACTCCATAGGACACAAAGAAACAATGAAGTAGAGTCAAAAAAATGAAGAAAAATAGAAGAAAATATGAGTTATCTTATCGGAAAAAGACTGACCTGGAAAATAGATCAAGGATAGATAATTTAAGAGTTATTGAACTACCTGAAAGTTGTGATCAAAGAAAGGACCTAGACTATTGAGGAAAAATGCTCTGCTAACTTAGAACCAGAGGGTACAATAGAAATTGAAACAATCTACTAAACACTACTTGAAAGAGATTACAAAATGAAAACTCACAGGAATACATAGCAAAATTCCAGAACTTCCAGGTCAAATAGAAAATGTTTCAAGCAGCTAGAAAGAAACCATTCAAATGCCATGGAGCCACAATCAAGATTACACAAGATATATAATGAATAGAACACTGGCCTTGGAGTCAGGAGGACCTGAGTTCAAATCTTGAAAGAGATTACAAAATGAAAACTCACAGGAATACATAGCAAAATTCCAGAACTTCCAGGTCAAATAAAAAATGTTTCAAGCAGCTAGAAAGAAACCATTCAAATGCCATGGAGCCACAATCAAGATTACACAAGATATATAATGAATAGAACACTGGCCCTGGAGTCAGGAGGACCTGAGTTCAAATCCTATCTCAGACACTTAACACTAAAGTAGCCATGTAAACTTGGGCAAGTCACTTAACCCCAATTACCCTACCTTCCCCCTTCAAAAAAAAAAAAAGAAAGAAAGAAAGAAAATGACAACAATAAAACTACATATCAAAATTTCGGAAGCATTCAAAGCTATAAATTTTATATCTCTATACATGTGTATCAATAAGAGGAAGAACAAATCATTTAATTGGAAATGCAATAAAAATAGAGGAAAAAAAAACAAACTAAAAATCTCCAATTAAAAACCAATGGGTATATCAGCAAGCACCCTAGCATACCCAGGATGGCTGCTAGCACAGGTTCTTAGATCTGCTTTTCTAAGGGAAAGCAACCCAAAATAGGTTAACAATCTTACTTTAATCAATGAAACATATATCATTTACCTAGTTCAGGGGAAAAAATCAGCACCCTGAACTTCAGAGAATACAAACAGAATACAAACAGAAGTTACAAGCAGACAAAGAAAGAGATCAGCAGAGGGGCTTCCAGCCGTCTGACCCTTACATCCATACCTAGTTAGTTACCAGAGAGGGAAGCACAAACATCTGGGTTTTCAAAGCCGGGGGACTCAATGGCTTCCCAGAGTCTCATCTAGCCAAATCACATAACTCTTTCCAAAGTGAGCCCCAAAGCAAAAACTCACACCAGGACATACATAGCCTTCTTCTGAGTCAGAGAACGCCACAAACCTCTTGATCCACTGCCCAATCACAAAGTAATAAGGTGTGGGCATTCCTGAAAAACAAGCTTCCAGCCATAGGCTCCATGTGACCACATTCTGCCTATTAGGGGGCAGAGTATATTTTCAAATCAGGGGAGGTTCTCAGAGTCACTTAAGCCTATCAAAGGGCCTGGGGGCAGGGAAGATCTTCAGATTCCCAACATTAGAAGGATAATTTGTTCATGGCTTTACCCAATTTGAATAATAGACCATTGGGAGGAAGTACACCTCTAGCCAGAAAGATGACCCCAAATCTGCATATTAGAAAACAGCAAACACATAAGATCCGAAATAATGAGCATTGGACTTTGAGGCCAGATGTCCCAGCAACTTATCCAGGAACACCTGGTTTGGTGGGGTATGATTTACATTGTTAAGAGGACTTTGGGTTGGACAGAAAAGAAATAAGAAAAATCTCCAATGGAATATACATAAAAATCCCTAAAAATCACTTTGGACAGATTTTACCCAAATCAGAATTAGTAGCTCAAGGAATACATGTATTGGCTGGAGTAATAGATTCTAATTATCAAGGAGAAATTGTTGTGACATTCCATAATTTAGGTGAAGAGCCCATACAGATTCATGAAAATGATAGGATAGTTCAAGTGATTATCGTTCCTTGTAAAACAATAACACTTGTAAAAACTGACCCTCCTTCCAAAATAACTATCAGAGGAACTGAAGGATTTGGTTCTACTGATAGAATAAAATTGGGAGCTAATGTATGAGTAAAACAGAAGCCAAATGATGTTCCAAAGGCTGCAGAGATTATAGCACTTGGGAGGGAAAACGCTGTAACTATTGTTTATTCCTAGAGAAGATGATTGCAAAATTGTACCCTTAACTCATATTTTCTACTGTGAGTGAAAAATGGGCTCATGGACTCCAGTAGCATGGCTGATCCTATACCTGCCTTGTTTCTGGTTATTGTCTCCTTGCTACTTCTTGGCTTGTTGTCTATTCACCTTGTTTGCTAGATTTGTTTCAGCAGGCTTGGTATCCTCCACCTGTAGATGCCTGATAGCGTAAGGTGGATGTCACCCCTTGTCCACAACTGTGATGTGTGACCCCTGGACCTAGCATCAAGCACATTCCAAATGCTGGATAAAGAACAGACCTCTCAAATGGGACCCCTTGGGACAGGGACAGCTCTACGTCGCTCTACGTCCAATTTCAGAAGCAAGTAGCCATGGAAGAAGAGACCTTCACGTCTTACCCCAAGATTTCAGGACCCCATTTGTTCAGAGGGGGGAATTATAGGGAGCTTGTGCTCAAGCCCCACCCTAAAATATTGTTTTCTGTGTTTATTGTGTACTATCTTTGTTATATTGTTGTAAAATTCTGTTCACACCAGTTACTTCTAAAACCCCTATTAAGCTATGTAATGAAATGTATTGTTAACGTATTTTTGCCAAGTAAGGGACATGAAAGATCTTCAGGCTGAATGTAATGGTTATGGGATTTGAAGATCTCCCATGCCCCTTGAACTTGCTGATGTAGCAGGAAGGGGTGGGGCAAGAGGAAGCCAGAGCCAAGCTAGAGTTAGCAAGGTGACTGGAAGCTAAAGCAGTGGCAGAGGCTGCGGCTGTGGTACAAACTCCTTTTTTTGGAGCCAGCCAGAATTTCTGCTAAGGACTCCTGCTGAAGACTGCCAGGGATGGGGACTGTGTGGGGCCAGAGCTGCTGGAGCAAGCTGCGTGGATGCTGAGCAGTTGCTGTGAATGAGGAGAGGAGGATCTTTGCCTGAGGTAGCTCATCCTGTTTTGAAGACTTGAGAATGTGGCTGTTTACTATATTAACTACATGTCTCAACTTTATTACTACTGTGATGGCTTTCACTTTTTGGTTTTGGGACTCATTTTTCTAGTATTTGAATAAATGTTCTAATTTTCATGCAGAGAGCCTGTTATATTTTGTGATTAATAACCATATCAGCATGTTTATAGTTACTGTAGTCATTGTGAATATTGCATTGTTGATACAATGGGAAATGCTGAAAGTCAAATGAGAAATTAATGAAATTCAAAAGTTTAAAAAACTAACAAATAAAAGTAGGAGATAGTTTTTAAAAAGTACTAAAATAGATTAAAATGGTCAATTTGATTTTTTAAAAAGACAGAAAAAAACAAATTGCCAGTATCAATAACAAAAGGAGTGAATGTAAATAGAATTTACATGCCAATATCAGTAATAAAAAGAGTAAATACACCACCAGTGAAAATGAAATTGAAGCAATTATTAGGAGGAATTTTGCTCAATTATTTGCAATTAAAACTGGTCATCAAAGTGAAATGGATAAATATTTACAAAAATATAAACTGCCCAGATCCAAAGGAGAATTTTTATTAGAATGTTTTCGTTAGAATACCTAAATAATCCTCATTTAGGAAAATAAATTGAAAAAGCCACAAGTGAGCTCCCCATGAAAAAATCCACACAACCAGATGGATTTACAAGTGAAATCTACCAACATTTAAAAAACAATTAATCCAACACTATACAAACTATCTGGAAAAAATTAGATAAAGAGTCCTATCAAATTCTTCTTACGACACAAATATAGTTTTGATACGTAAGCCAGGAAGAACAAAAACAGAGAAAGAAAACTATAGATCAATTTCGCCAATGAATATCAATACAAAAATTAGATAAAATGCTATCAAAAAGAATATAGCAATATATCACAAAGATCATACACTATGACCAGGTAGGATTTATAGCAACAGGGCAGTGCTAGGACAATATTAGAAAAACAGTTGGCATAACGGAACATACCAATAATAAAAACAACAAAAAGTACATGGTTCTATCAACAGATGCAGAAAAAGCTTTTGAAAAAATACAATACTCATTCCTATTGAAAATGCTGGAAAGCATAGGAATAAAGGACACTTTTCAAAAATTATAAGTAGTATCTATTTAAAACCAAGAGCAAGCATCATACCAGTGATTCAGTCCCCTGAGGCCTCTTCCAGCCCTGTCTATGTGTGCCCTGCCCACGCTGGACTGTGCTCTTCTCCTAGACTGGTGCAACACACCATTCCTGTCGACCATCCAGGTTGTCTTCGTCTGGAAATTTGTTTCACTCTGTCATTTTTGTGGGTTCTGATGCTCCGGAATTTATTTAGAGTCATTTTTATAGGTATGTGGAGGGGTTTGGGAGAGAGATCAAGTGAGTGGCTGCATTTACTCTACCATCTTGGTTCCACCCTCTATAAAAAACTGAGCAGAATACTTTCAGAGAAAACTGTGAAGACTTTTATAAACTCATGTATAGTGAAGCAAGCAGAACAAGGAGAACATTGTACATGTAACAATGACGTTGTAATGATGATCGACTGTGGAATACTTAGCTACACTTAACAAGAAATGATCCAAGACAATTCCAAAAGACCCTCAATGAAAAATGCTATCCATCTCCAGAGAGAGATATGATGAACTCTGTATGCAGATCAAAACATCCTCTTTCAAATTTCTTTTATTTTTCTTGTTTTGTGTATATGTGTGTTTTCTTCTGCAGCATGTCTAATGTGTAAATATGTTTTCATGACTTCACATGTATATTTTATATCATATTGCTTGCCTTCTCAATGGATAGAGAGGCATTTCATGGAGGGAGAGAATTTGGAAGTAAAGGTTTCAAAAAATAAATCTTAAAAATTATGTGTAATTTGATAATATTCAAAGAAATTAAATAAAATATACAAAACAGCAGGATATTGACATACTTGATAATTATTTCTATCTAAACTCTATAAAAAGATGATGACAATCTAATGTCACTTATAGAAATTGTTTCCTTGTTTTGTGAACATTTTAAAAGTAAAATACACACTTCCACTAGTGCTCTTAACCTCTGTCTAGATTCTTGGATTTGTATTCCACAGTTCCCACTTCTATTTGTACTATTTTCCCCTTCCCAACACTTACGGCCTTGTCCAAATATCTGCTTCTATATGTCTTACATTTGAAGTGTCAAACACACCCAGTTGGCCCACAACACTGCCAGAACTAGATTAAAATGTAATTGGGAAATGTTTAGCAAAATAACTAAAAATAAAATAGACTATAGAGACTGTTAATATCTGATTTTCTTACTCAATATACTACTGGCCACACTAATCCTTATAAATGTCTTAGTAGCTCTCTCTTTTATTTCAATTTGACATCACTATTTTACATCAACATAGGCCTAGAAACTGAAGAATTTTGTAGATGCAATAAAGCAAACTGTTCCAAAGTGATTACTATACTGACAAATGCAAAAGAGGAAAGAAATAGCTTTCTTCTACCTTTGTGCTCTAAGATATAAAATGTAGTAATAAAAATTCATTTATATAGTTTTTTGCTTTATTTTTATTTATTTTTAGTTTTCAACATTCATTTCCTCAAGATTTTGAGGTGCAAATTTTCTCCCTGTCTTTCCTCTAACCCCCATCCCAAAACAGCAAGCCTACTGACTACCTCTTCCCCAATCTGCTCTCTCTGATATCCTCCCCCAATCCTCCTCTAACTTTATAATAGGGCAAGATGGATTTCTATACCTCAGTGCCTGTAGATCTTCTTTCCCAGTTGCATGTAAAAAGCAATTTTTTTAACATTTGTTTTTAAAACTTTGATTTACAGATTCTTTCCTTTCTTCCCTCCTCACCCACCCCCACTGGGCCTCCATCCTATCCCACCAAACACTTATTCTATTTTCTACTTTGACCCTGTCCCTTTTCAAAAGTATGTGCTTCTAACTACCCTCCCCCCAATCTGCCCTCCCTTCTATCATCTCCCCTCTTATCCCCTTCCCTGCTTTTTTCCTGTAGGGTAAAATACCCAACTGAGTGTATACGTTATTTCCTCCTTAAGCCAAATCCAATGAGAGTAAGGTTAACCCATTCCCTTTCACCTTCCTGTTCTTCCTCTCCATTGAACAGTTTTCTCTTGCCTCTTTTACATGAGATAATTTACCCTATTCTATCTCTCCCTATCTCTTTCTCTCATTATATTTCTCTCTCACCTTTTAATTTTATTTGTTAGATGTCATTCCTTCCTATTCAACTGATCCTGTGCCCTCTATGTATACATGTACACATATATACACATATTCACCCATGTATTTATATGCACATGCACCCCCCTATATTCCCCTTATATAAACACATATATGTATGTATAAATTTATATACATATATATTCCCTTCAACTATCCTCATACTGAGAAAAGTCTCAATTTACAATTATCATTTATTCATGTAGGAAGTTAAACACTTCAATTTTAATAAGTTCCTCATGATTTCTTTTTTCCTGTTTACCTTCTTATGCTTCTCTTGCTTCTTGTATTTGAAAGACAAATTTTCTTTTCAGCTCTGCTTTTTCATCAAGAATGCTTGAAAGTCATCTATTTCATCAAATTACCATATTTTCCCCTGAAGCATTATACTCAGTTTTGCTGGGTAGGTGATTCTTTGACCTCTGGAATATCATATTTCACATCCTTTGGTCCCTTAATGTAGAAGCTGCTAGATCTTGTGTTAGACCGATTGCATTTCCACAGTACTAAAATTGTTTCTTCCTGGCTTCCAGTAATAATTTCTCCTGGAACTGGGAACTCTGGGATTTGGCTATGGTATTCCTAGAAGTTTTCTTTTTGGGATCTTTTTCAAGAGGAGAATGGTGAATTCTTTCAATTTATACTTTGCACTCTGGTTCTAGAATATCAGAGCAATTTTACTTGAGAATTTCTTTCAGGTAGTCCAATAATTTTTAAATTATATCTCCTGGATCTATTTTCCAAGTCTGTGTTTTTTCCAATGAGATATTTCACATTACCTTCTATTTTTTCATTTATTTGGATCTGTTTTATAGTATCTTGATTTCTCATAAATTCACTAGCTTCCATTTGCTCCAATATAATTTTGAAGGAATTATTCTCTTTAGTGAGTTTTTGAAATTTCTTTTCCATCTGGCCAATTTGGCTTTTTTAAGGCATTCTTCTTCTCCTTGGATTTTTGGTCCTCTTTTGCCATTTGAGTTAGTCTATTTTTTAAGGTGTTATTTTCTTCAGTATTTTTGGAGTCTCCTTTAGCAGGCTGTTGACTAATTTTTCATGATTTTCTTACATCATTCTCATTTTTCTTCCCAATTTTTCCTCCACTTCTCTTACTTGATTTTCAAAATCTTTCTTGAGCTCCTCAATGGCCCATAATTAGTTCTTAATTTTTTTTGAAGCTTTTGATGCAGTTTTGCCTTTGTTGACTTCTGGTTCCATGTTTTGATCCTTTTTGTCCCCAAAAATGATTCTATGGTCTGATTGTGTTTCCTCTTCTTGCTTATTTTGCCAGCCAATTACTTGAATTTTGAGCTGTTTGCCATTGTATAACTCTGCTTCCAGAGTGGAGAGTTTTGTCCCAAACTGCTGGGGTTTTAGCAAATGTTGTCAGAAGTCTGAGGAGGGTGCCCTCTCTACCGCCACCATAAGCTCTGGCATATGCTAGCATTTCTTACCCCAGGACCACTACCCAAGACAGTGACCCAGATCCAAGCAGGTCAAAGCAAGAGTGATCACCCTCTGAATAGTTGCTTGGTCCCCCTATGATCTGTAAGCCAGGAGTTCTGGAGGCAGCCACATAGCAGCAGCTAGAGTTGCCACATTTCCATCACTTCTCACCCTATGGGCAGCAGCCACACCATGCTCTTCTGTCACATGGTTTCAATAGAGTTCCCCACTGACCTTTTACTGTCTCTTCAGTGTTTATGGATTGAGAAGTCTGGAAACCACCACATCTGCTGGTGATTCACTCTCCTGAAGTTAGCAACAGCCAGTCTGGGCCACTGGTCAGGGCCACCCCAGTGCCAGGACTGTGAGCTCACATGGGACCATGCTTGACTTCCAGGTTGGTGTGATAGACCCTTCCTGTTGGCCTCCTAGGCTAGCTTCAGCGGGAGATTTATTTCTCCCTGTCACTTTGTGGGTTCTATAGCTTTAAAATTTGTTTAGAGTCATATTTTACAGGTATTGGGGGTGATTGTGGCAGGAGCTCACAGAATTTCCTGCTTCTACTCTGCCATCTTGGCTCCACTCCATATAGATTTTTAAGTTTTGAAAAGAACTTTACATAAGTTAAGTCATTTTATATAAGAATTTTGTCTGTAGTTATCCACATCTAAAATTTTACCTTGTCCAATATTCATATTTTTGGTCCTTTATCACATACCCTCAAATTTTAGAAATATAGAGGTCATAGTTTAATGGAAGTAATAAAGTATACTCTCATTAAAAAATAAAATAAAGCAAAAAAATTAAAAAGAAGTCATAGTGGATGGAGCATTACCTTCCAATTAAGAAGACCATGGTTCTCATCACACTGTAGATGCTTACCAACTGTATGACCCAGAGCAAATCATTTAAATTCTCTGAACCTCCATTTCTTTATATATAAAATGAACATTTTGATTCTTGTGGCATCTATCACAAGTGGATGTTGTGAGGCTCAGAGGTAAATTTCTATAGAAACATCAGTTGCAGTTAAGAAAAAATGTTTTTACTTTGTCATTCTAAAAGTTCATCTGGATGATATAGTTAATTTTGAGAAGGAACTACCTCCTTTAAGACATCAGTTATGAAATAAAAAGCTACTAGGTGACAAAGTAGATATTGTGCTGGGCCTTGAGTCAGGAACACTTACGTTTAAATTCAACCTCAGACACACTAGATGTGTGACCTTGGACAAGTCATAATGCTGCTTAACCCAGTTTCCTTATCTGTAAAATGAGCTTGAGAAGGAAATGGCAACTCATTCCAGTATCTTTGCAAAGAAATCCTCAAATCAAGGCATGAAGAGTCAGACATCACTGATATGAGTGAACTACAGCAAATATGAAATAAAGGCAGTCAATTATTCATTCACCTAAAGGTAAGATTCTGTTAAGTAGATTAGAAGTAGCTAAATTCCATTAGTGCAGTTCCATTAAGTATACTGCCCATTAATACTAGCTCAGAGTCACTAAGAAGGGACTGAAAGAAGGTGGAAAAAAAGAACCTTTAGTATAAGGGTACCTGGGAGGACAGTAGAAAGTGCTTAGTTTAGGATAGAGCAATGATAGAGCTAGGAGTCATTGAGACTTTTATGTTGATAAAGTAGTATGGGGTGATAAAGAGTCAATTATCACCTACAGCAGAATTTGAGCTGAAACAAATGGGGCAATAAGCAGTGATTAAACAAGTCATTAGTAAGAACAACAAAGAGCTTGTAACACTAGTTAGAGATTAAGCACTCAATGTGTACTTAGAAATTTGTTTGGTTTTTTTGTTTATTTGCTTCTGTAACTGGGATATTTTACTCTAGAGCAAAAATAGTTGTCATTATTTTTCTAGTCCTTTAATATTTTAATATATGCTGAATTAAGGGGGGAAGAGAGAGAGAGAGAGAGGGAGAGAGATCACTGCTTTCATATATATATATATATATATATATATATATATAAACTCTTTAGAATCAAGGAAGCTAAGGTATGCCTAAATCCTGCCTCTATCACACCTGGGTGATGGTGGAAACTGTGCTTAACCTCCCACAATTCTGGGTAATGCTCTAAAACTTAAATCACTGAAGAGTTACTGTTGTGATCAGTTTAGGGGGTATCCTACACTGAGTTCTCTCCCCTCCCCCACTCCTCACCTAAATCACAGTTCTATTCTCATTCCCAACCTTCCCCTAAAATATACAAAGAAAAGATATTTGGAGTCATGAATGAGCACTCCTTAGGCGTATAGAGGATTTTAGTTCTAGAATATACATGAATTGTTTCATTTTTGTCTTGCAATACCACAGATGAATAATAAGTGCTCATAAATTGATTGATTAATCTTAAGCCTCCAGACAAGCATGGGATGTTGATGGAATGCATCTTCAAAGTATACGCTAGTTGTCACATTGCTCCTAATTACAGAGTTTGGGCTGTCATCCTTCATGTCTGAGTCACATACCTATTTGTTGGTTATCTTGGCCCACAGAGTCTGAGATATTTTTCTATACCTAGTATTTGTCAGGCTGCTTTCGAGTTTTCCCGAAAGTACTTTTTTGAAATGATGAGTTCTTGTTCACACAGTTGGGACCTTTGCATGTATCAAATGTTAGGCTACTATGCTCTTTGTTTCTGAATTTGTGGTTCAGACCATTGATCAAACTCTCTATTTCTTCACCAGGAGCAAATTGTTTTGATGATTACTGCTTTGTGATACAGTTTGAGATAGGGTAATGGTAGGCCAATTTCCTTCTCTCACTTTTTTTCATCAATTCCTTTAAGATTTGTAAATTTTTTTCCCCATATGAATTTTATTATTTTTTCTAGTTCTATAAAGTAATATGTGGTAGTTCAATTGGTATGGCACTAAATAAGTAATTTAGTATTTAGTATTCTTATCTGTATTTTATTGGCATACTCATGGATAATTAATATTTCTCCAGTTATTTAGATCTGCCTTTATTTCTGTCAAATGTGCTTTGAATTTGAGTTGATATAGGTACTATATGTATCTTAGAATATAGATTTCCAAGTGTTTTATTTTTATTTTTGTTATTTTAAATAGAATTTCTCTTTTTAACCTCCATCTGTTAGATTTTATTGTTAATATCTAAAAATGCTGATTATATATGTTTATATTAAATCCTACAACTTTACTGAATTTTTATTTCATCATTTTTTAACTCTCTTGAATTCTTAAAGTCAACTATAATTTCATCTGAAAAAGTAATAATTTTGTTTTCTCTTAATATGACATTCATTCAACTTATTTTTCTTGCTTTATTAGTTATTGATTAATAATGGCAATAACTGATATCTTTGATTTTACCCCCAACATCTTTATTTTACCCCTGATCTTACTGAAAATGCCTCAGTTTTTTGTTTTGTTTTACTTTATTTTCCCAAAACAGATCATTCCAACTCTGTTTTATGTAGAAACCACTTATTATATTAAGGAAATACCTGTATGTTTTTACGGACACTATTAGATCTTAAACAACAATTTACATAAAAATAAGACAAAAGCAATAACAATGAATGGATCATAAGCATTCAGTAAGATCAAATGTATGAATAGTCAATGAGTCATAGCTACAATTAAAATATATTTTTTGTTCTCCTTCCAATATGTTCAGCATCCTTTGGGGAGAGTGAACCTACACTTATATAAATCTGGGATAGAGATATATGAGTAAGGAAAACTCCTGTGTTCAGAATAACTCAAAAATCCAGATCTCATAGGAATATGTACACCATACCAAATCTCTGTTCTACTAACTACATTCTTTCAGCTACCTCTTTCCACTTTCCTTCTGAACCAATACTCCTCTACTCTTGAAATGATGAAGGATTGTTCAGTGGTCCTGTCATATCCAACTCTTTGTGGCCACATAGACCATACTTTCCATGGGGTTTTCTTGGCAAAGATACTGGAGTGGTTTGCCATTTCCTTCTCCATGAAGCTCTGACAAGGTCTTTTAACTCATAATCATTCTTAAAGAGGTTGTTGAGAAAGTGTTATACTATAGTGCTGTATGGCAATTTCAGCCAAAAAATTGTGAGGCTCATTAAGGTGGGAAATACAGACAAGCTCACCAACTCTTCATTGATCAAGAGTCTGTGATGTCCAATCATCTGTCAGCCAGTCAATTCAATAGTACTTTAGTTTCAAAGTCTATATTTCTCCTTTCTGCTTTTCTCTCTCAAGCTAACTAAAGCATCAGAGAGTAACAGTCACCTTTGAGAGGCTTGACCTTTCTCGCATGATAGAATGTTCTTAAGAATAATGCATTTGTCTTCCAATAAGCTTCAGTTGTTCTCTAGCCTATCAGGAACTAGAGGCTGAAACTTTCCTGACAACTGACTGTTTTGCTATAGTCTTCCTTACAAAGCTCTGATGGACCCCACTTTTCCACTTTCTCTTGAGTTCTCTCTCCTGCCTACCTAGGTCTTTTATCATTTTCAAAGCGTCCAAACAAAAATTCCTTGTAGTCAGTTGTATCAGCCAGCACCCTAGCATACCTAGGGCAGCTACTAGCACAGGTTCTTAGATCTGCTTTTCTAAAGGAAAGCAACTCAAAATGGGTTAACAATCTTACTTTAATCAAACATATCATTTACCTAGTTCAGGGGAAAAAGTCAGC
>CM053583.1:343748842-343764022 GCA_028627135.1 Pseudochirops cupreus | reverse complement strand
TCTATTTTTTCATTTGTTTGGATCTGTTTAATAGTATCTTGATTTCTCATAAAGCCATTTGCTTCCATTTGCTCCACTCTAATTCTGAAGGAATTATTCTCTTCAGAAAGCTTTTGAGATTCTTTTTCCATCTAGCAAATTTGACTTTTGAAGGCATTTTTCTCCCCATTGGCTTTTTGGGCCTCTTTTGCCATTTGATTTAATCTATTTTTTAAGGTGTTATTTTCTTCAGTCAGGTTGTTGACTCTCTTTTCATGATTTTCTTGCATCATTCTCATTTCCCTTCCCAATTTTCCCTCCACTTCTCTTATTTGGTTTTCAAAATCCTTCTTAAGCTGCTTTTAGGGAGTCTTCATATTTCTTGGAAGCTTTTGGTGTGGGAGTTCTGACGTCTTTGTCTTCCTCCCATACCATGCTTTGATCTTTTTTGTCCCCAAAGAAGGAATCTAAAGTTTGGTTGCTCTTCTTACTTTGCTTCCTTTGTCTGCTCATGCTACCAGTCAATTACTTGATTTTTTAGCTCTGTTGAACTCTGCTTCCAGAGGGGAAAGCTCTGTCCCAAATTGCTGGGGTTTTTGCAGCTGCCAGAACTGTTAGGAGGCCCCTGCAGCCCCCACCAGCTTTGGCTCACTGAAAACGCACCCCAGGACCACCACTGAAGACCATGATCCAGATCCAGGCTGCTCAATGCAAGAGCACTTAGCCTCTGAACGATTGCTTGGCCCCCTGAAGTCTGCAGGCTGGTAGTTCTGAAGCAGCGACATGGAGGCAGCTGCAGGGCCACCACTTCTGCTGCTTCCTTGCCCTGAAGACAGTTTGGCCCGACCACTTTTCTTCCCCAAGTTTAGCTGAGTTCCACCGACCTTTCACTTAGTCCTTGTTTCTTATGGCTTGATAACTCTGGAAACTGCCACAGCTGCCACTGATCCACTCTCCTGAAGGCTCCAGCTGCTGCTTGTCCTGGCTGCCCCAGGGCCAAGCTGCGGTTTCAGGCTGGGCTGGTTTCGGCTCCCAGCATGCTGCAATAAGCCCTTCCTGCTGAGCTGCCTTCAGCAGGAGATGTGTTTTTCTGTATTTTTGTGAGTTTTGGAGCCCTAAAATTTGTTTAGAGTCATATTTTATGGGTATTTGAGGTGGCCATGTGTGAGCTACGAAATCTTATTTCTTCTACACTGCCATCTATGGAGCGACCCTTTAATAGTCATATGTGGGCATGTCTGTATGTGGGTTGACCCGCCTGGAGACAGATGGAGGAGGTTCCTAAGATTTCCAATGGTCTTAGGTGACCCCTGTGACCCCTGTGAAAGGGTAGTTCAACCCCAAAGGGGTCGCGACCCACAGGTTGAGAACCTCTGAGTTAGAGAATACTTGAGTCCATGAATTCATTCCAGAGTGCTTTCCAGAGACTCTTGTTATTGAGGTTCCTGGACTCCCTGAACTCAACCCCTTATCAACTCCATCTCTCATCTATGGTCATTTTCTCTGGTTGCCCCACATACCTGGAATGCTCTCCTTTCTCATCTTTGCCTCCTGGCTTCCTTTAAGTTGAAATCTCCCAGAATCTCTTAATTGTTGCCTCCTCCCTTTTGATTACTTCCTAACCATATATCATGTATGTGTGTATATGTGTGTGTGTGTGAGACAGAGACAGAGAGAGACAGAGAGATTGTTTAATATAGTTATCTGCATTTACTATAAGATCCTCAATGGCAGAGGCAGAGGCAATCTTTTGCCTTTCTTTGTATCCTCAGCACTCAGCATAATGCCTGATATATGACAGATGCTTAATAAATGTTTGTCAATTGATTCATACTGAAAAGTCTAATGCAAGGACAGGGTTAAAGGCAAGTCAGGAGGCTGAGGGAGACTGCTTGTGCCAATGAAGGTAGAGACCACTCACCCAAGCAGGCGAGATTTGTAAAGGAGAAGCTGTGAGCAAGAACAAAGTTGGAAATTATTTTGGAAAAGACAAATATATCTTCCAAAAGCTAGACTGAGATTGAAGAAGCAGGAAATGTCTAATAAAGGAGAGAAGTAATAACTGCAAAACTGGTAGCTGGGCTAAAGAGGATAATTTTCATGTGTTGTCTTCTTAGTTGAGTAATTCAAGGATTTCTGGGAGGCCCTTCCTAGAGAAGCCAGCCTTTCATCTTCAATGCTGAACAAATATGTCTATGCCTGCCTGCCCCCTGCCCCCCAATTGGTACTCCCATATTTCCTCCCTAGGTTCTACTTCAGGGTCATCTATAGCTCTGGCTGACTTCAAGGGGTCACCTCCACCTCTGGCCCAGAACAGGATTCTGCCTCACTTCCATTTCCCTGTCCCACACCCCAGGTTTTTACCTATCACTTGGCTGAAGAAGTGTTATCAACTTCCAGCCTTCTCTGAATTCCTGAACCTTCTCTAATTCAGGACAATACCTTGAGACAAGACTCCTTCTGACTCCTGTACTACAGAATCTTCTGTGGGGCAGGCAAGTTTCTAACACATACAGGATCCCATACCTGCTCTTGCCCTACCCGCTGTGAAGCAGGCCTTCTTGAAGCTCATAGACTATAATATCATTACTTGCCGTAGCACTAGATCTGAGCATGCTTCCATTAAAGAACCTCTCTAAAACCACTGATACTGTGCTCAGGGTCATTCCTAATTGGTTAACATATTACCATCTCTAATACTTCTTGTCTTCTTATTGTTGAGTCATTTCAGTCATGTCCAATTCTTTCTAACCTCTTTCTGGGTTTTCTTGGCAAAGATACAGGAGAATTGACCATTTCCTTCTCCAGCTCATTTTATAGATGAGGAAACTGAAGCAAACATGATTAAATGACTTGCCCAGGGTCATACAACTAGGAAGTATCTGAGGCCAGATTCAAACTTAGGAAGATGACTGTTTCTCTCTCCAGGTCTGACACGCTTATCCACTGAGTCACTTAGATACCCTTATCCTTACTCCATTCAATTGATTCTTAGTCTCTTAGTGTCTTCCCCTCCTTCCCACTCCTGTCTCTCCCCATCTATAAATCCAATTCTCTATCCTCAGCTGCCTGTTCTCTTACTCCCATCCACTTCAGTCATACCCTATCTCCTACACTTAGAGTTGTTGCCCTTTCTACTATGTCTTCTGAAAAGCCTGCTCCCTATTTGACAAATGACAGGGCTGGTAAATAAAACACCGGCCCTGGAGTCAGGAGGACCTGAGTTCAAATTTGACCTCAGACACTTAACTCTTATTAGCTGTGTGACCTTGGGCAAGTCACTTAACCCCAACTACCCTGTCTTCCCCTCTCCAAAAAGAAAAAGAAAACAAAAAAGAAAGAAGAATTCTCAGAGTAGTAAAGGCTGCCTGGGAGATAGGTTCACCTTCACTAGAGGTCTTCCAATGAAGACTGGGTGACTGTTGGTTATGATGTAGAGAAGCTTTCCCTTCTAAGTATTAACTGAACTGGAACCCTCTGAGATCACTTCCAACAGGGACATACTCTGATGCATCCAGTCTGACACAGGAGGTAGTATGGCTTCAGGCCAAAAAGGAGGAACATTCCTATGCCTGACACACTAGTCCTCAGCATTATCTCCATTCAATACATAACATCTGGTTGCAAGAAAGAACTTACCTGGAGCCCTAAAAATAAGAGAAGCCTATAGAAATTAAAAAAAAAAATAAGACTGTAATTTGACAAAGTTCAACTTCCTTGCTAGTATTCTCAAGTGGTAGAGTTTAAGAAATAAGGAATATTCTAGAATTTTATAGCACAGCACCTTTTTGTTGGCAATAATCAGTTGGCTGGTGCCCCTACCTGCCTGCTGATTATATGGATTTAGCTACCATCAATTCATTTTCAGCAGACTTAATTATGGCAAACAACCTGTCAACATATGCTATCCTCATGATTTTAATTCCCAGTCTCCAGCATCTGTGATAACAAACCATTTTTTCTGTTACTTTATGGTTATTTGGTTTCTTCTTTTTCAAGCAATGCATTCTCAATTTAAAACTGAAAGGTACCTTGAAGTTCCTCCAGTCCATGGGCCCTTAACCTTCTTTGTGTCCTGGATACCTTTGGCTATCTAGTGAAGTCTATGGACCCTTTGTCAGAATTGCATTTGAAAATGAATAAAATAAAATACATGGGGCTACAAGGGAAATCAGTTCTATTCAAATAAAGATTTTTCCCATACCAAATTCACATACCTGCTGTAATCAATCCACCAGTCCATCAATCCACCAACTCCTTGCGAATGCATGGGCTCCAGGCTAAGAAACTCTGATTGTCCAACACTTCCTTTTACAGTTGAAGAAATCAAATGCTAGATAGGCTATGTAACTTGCCCAGGGTCACAAATAAATCAAGAGAGCTGGAAATTGAACCTAGACGTTCTCATGTAAAGTTCTTTTCATTGGACCATACAGTCTCATTTCTAGGTTTTGTTGGCAGACTACATGTTATTGTTCAAAGAGGGTTAGATTTGGGTTCAGAAGAGGTCAGAGTTCAACCTTCATCTCCAATACTTAGTACCTCTGTGATCATAAACAAATGACTTCACTTTTAAAAATCTTAGTTTCTTCTCCTTCAAAACGGATTTAATAATGCAGTTAGGGAGATCATTGTACCTGTATTCAAGTTTTTTTTTATGCAAACACCTAACATGGCCATAGTCAACATTAGTATTATTATCACTAATAGTAATAGTTAACATTTATGTATTGTTTTGCTTGCAAAGTGTTTTACAAATATTATTCCACTTGATCCTGACAGTAATCCTGTGAGGCAGGAGATATAATTATCCCTGTTTTACAGATGGAGAAACAGAGGAAAACAGAAATTAGATGATTTGCTCAAAAGTCACTGGTAAATGTCTGAGACATTGAATTCAGACCATCCTGACTCAGCAGGCTATCAGTGTCAAACATGTAAAGTATGTAAAACTTGCACAAAACTTAAAATGTTGCAGAATTTCTCCAGGAATATCAGTGCTTATTTTAGGACCTCAGATCTAACATGGCATGGGAGTAAAGATGACATTTGTCCTGTTAGGTCATAGTGCATCACTTGTCATAGAGGATAATGACTTGAAGGAAGGGGCATTTCAGAACCAGAGCCATTTATAAGCAGCTAATCTTCAGGTTAGTGCTTCATACATGTTATTTCCTTTGGTCCTCACAAAAACCCAGTGAGAAAAGTGCGATAAGTCTAATTATTCTACTTAGAGTGAGGAAACCAATCCAGTCAAGGGACTTGCCCATGGTCACACAGCTAGTAAAACACATGAGATGAGATTCAAACCCAGGTATCTCCTGAAGGCGAGTCTGCCATTCATGCTGCCCACAATGATAATATAATTAATCTATTTCTGGATCTATTTGTTTTGTTTTGTTTTGGTTTTGGAGGCAATTGGGGTTAAGTGATATGCCCAGAGTTACCCAGCTAGTAAATATCAGATTTGAACTCAAGTCCTCAGGTCTTCCTGACTCCAGGGCCAGTGTTCTATATACTGTGTCACCTAACTTTCCTTTGTGCATAGGTTTTAAAGACAAATTAAGTAAGAAAAACTGTGAGTTTTAAGGTGAGACTATTTTTATTATTGTGTTATTTAAATAATATAAATTATCATCCATTATTTAAATAATATACTGTATTATTATTGCATATTATATATCACATATTATATATATTATCATTATATTAATAAATTATATTATATTGTATCACCTTATATAGCATATTATAATATACTAATATATTATGCTATTTTATGTCATTCTATACTCTATGTTATTTTATATCATATCATATCATATCATATCTTATCTTATCTTATATTATGTTATATTATGTTATATTATATTATATTGGCAGCTAGGTTATACAGTGGATAGAGCACCAGAACTGCATTAAGGAAGAACTCTTTTCAAATCTGGCCTCAGACACTTACTAGCTGTGTGAGCACAGGCTAGTCACTTAACCTAATTTGCTTCATTTTCTTCATCTATAAAATGAGCTATAGAAGAAAATGACAAACCATTCCAGTATCTTTGCCAAGGAAACCCCAAAAGGGGTCATGAAGAGTTGGACACAACTGAAAAGACTAAACAACAATATGTTTTATTAATTCCATTGTTTAATATCTGCTTTTTTAAACTAGGCGAGACAGTGTGATATAGTGAATAGAAAGCTGGCCTCAGAGTCAAGAAGATGGATTCAAATCTTGCCTCTGACACAAAAATATTTGGAGCAGTAGGGTAGGATGGAGTAATAGCATAGACCAATCATAGATTGAATATCGAATGAATTACCAGCTAGAAATTATTTCGTACTGATCATCACCAAGAGCCTACGTTGGAAAAGCTGGAAAGGATCTCAGAGGTTATTTAATTCAACTCCTCACTTTACAGATGAGAAAACTGAGCCTCAAATAAGTTGAGTTATTTAAATTAGTGGCTCTAAATCTTGCCATGTTTTGCTATGACATTTCTCATAGAATCCCTGTCCTTTCCATGCATTCAGCTGCAATTCTTGTTTAGGTCCCTTGTCCCCTCTTGCCTAGACAGCTGAAATAGCCTTCTATCTAGTTTCCCTACCTAAAGTCTCTCCCTACTCTAATCCATCCTCCACTCACCTACCAAAATAATTTTCCTAAAGTGTGGTTCTTGCCATGTTCCACCCCACCTCCCATTCCACCCCTGCCCAGTGAGCTCCAATCATTCCCTTTTACCTCTAGAATCAAATTTAAAGTCTTTTGTTTGATAGTTAAAGCTCTTTATAATCTTCACTTGCAAATCCTTGAACAGGACATTCCATATCTAGTCTATATGATTTTGTACTGGCTTTATTCCATACCTGTAATGCTGACCCCTCATCTCTACCTCTTAGTTTCCCCAGCTTCCTTCAAGATTTAGTTCAAATCCCACCTTCCAAAGGGAGGCCTTTCCTTCCCTGCAGCTGACATTGTCTTGCCCTCTCCGACCACCCTTCCTCAAATGTATAATCTAGTATGTACCTGGATATTTATGTCTGAATTCCCCCATTAGAACATGACTTCTTTGTTTGTTTGCTTTTCTTTGTATCTTCACAGTTTAGCACAGTGCCTTAAACATAGTAAGCACTTTGTAAATGCTTATTGCTGACTGATTTGCCCAAAGTCACACAGGTATTAAATGAGAGAACTATGATAGCCCCCCAAACCCAAAGAAACCAAATCCAGAACTCTAGGCAACACATCATTTATCTTCTCTTCCAAAATCCTTTAATTTCCAATAACTGGATCTCTATAATACTGAAGCAGTATTCCAAGGCTATGCCTCTCCCTTCAAGTTCCCAATGACTCTACCGGTCCACTCTTTCAAGAGATGAGCTCACTTCCTCATTTACTGAGGAAATCAAATCCATCTTCCCTGAATTCCCTCTTCTCTCCCCAATTCCACATTTCTTTTTATTATTGTCATTACTTATTTTTCTTCACAAACATTACCATATTACTCACAATTCCATGAGTAACTTGTAACAAAGTAAAACAATTAAGCAAAACTAGCAATATAGTGAGCTTGCTTAAAAGTGCATACAAAGGGTAGCTAGGTGGCACAGTGAATAGAGCACCAGACCTGGGGTCAGAAGGACCTAAGTTCAAATTTGACCTCAGACACTTAACATTTACCAGCCATGTGACCTTGGACAAGTCATTTAACCCCAATTGCTCTGCATTTCCCCTTCCCAAAAACCAAAAAAGAAAAAGTACATACAATATTCCACATATGCAGCACTAACCCCACTTCCCATGACTCTTTTTTAACGTTTTTTTTTAACAGAAATCTATTTTCTCTCTCCCCAACACTAAAACCACTGAGGAAAAATATGAGAAATGAATAACACGTTCTTGTGCAAATATATATAGTCAACAAAATATTTTCCTTATTGGTTATATACAAAATATATATATATATTTCCTTCCATACCCTAAATCATTCTATCGTGAGATAGATAGTATGTTTCATCATTGGTCCTCTGGAATCATAAAAAGTCATCATATTGATCATAGTCCTTACAGATTTCAAGACTGTTTGTCTTTATGGTGTTTTTGTTATCTTATAAATTATTCTCCTAATTCTACTCATTTTGTTCTTCATTGATTTATGAAAGTTTTCAAAACAATTCATTTTTACACTGATATTATATTACAAAGTGGTTACCAAGGATTCTTTAAGTGATAGGTCTTTAAAGGCTTTTTCTCAATCTTTTTTAAATGTAATTTTCATTTTATTTTACTTTTCAAAAAATTAACAAGCATTAATTTTTTTTCTCCCTTCAACATGACTCCCATTCACAAAAAACAAAAATATTTATAACAAATTTGTATAGTAAAGCAAAACAATTTCCCAGACTAGCCATGTCTCAAAATAAATGTTTCAATCTACATCTTGTTTCCATTACCTTTCAGTGTTGAGATAGGTAGCACCATTATCATTGGTCCTCTGGAATCATCCTCCTTGGAATATCTATAATTTTTCACATGCTCCAAGGGTGGTGAACATGTGTCCTTGAGGTTACATGTGGTTCTCTAGGTCCTCAAGTACAGTACTTTGACTGAATCCAAAATTCACAGAACAAATCCCCTTAATGAAAGGATTTGTTCTGTAAAACTTAGACCCAATTTTCTGACCAAACAAGAGATAGAAAACATTATGAAACACAAAATGGATGATTTGATTACATTAAATTTGAAAGCTTTTGCATGAACAAAGCCAATGTAACCAAGAAGGGAAGCAGAAAGCTGGGAAACAATTTTTACAAGTGTCTCTGATAAAGGCCTCATTTCTAAAATATATAGAGAACTGAGTCAAATGTACAAGAATGCAAGTCATTCCCCAATTAATGAACAGTTTTTAGACAAAGAAATTAAACTATCTATAGTCATATGAAAAAATGCTCTAAATCACTATTGATTAGAGAAATGCAAAACGAAACAACTCTGAGATACCACATCACACCTGTCACATAAGCTTACATGACAAAACAGGACAATGATAAATGTTGGAGATGTGGGAATATTTGAACACTAATGCATTGTTGGTGGAGCTGTGTCTGATCCAACCATCCTGGAGAGCAATTTGGAACTATGCCCAAAGGGCTGTAAAACTTTGACCCAGAAATATCACTTCTAGGTCTATATGCCAAAGAGATTATAAAAATGGAGAAAGGACCTACATATACAATTTAGAGTAGTCCTTTTCGTAGTGGCCAAGACTTGGAAATTGAGGAGATGCCCCTCAATTAGGGAAAGGTTAAACAAATTGAATGCAGTGGAATACTATTGTTCCTTAAGAAATGATGAACAGGCAGACTTCAGAACAGCCTGGAAAGATTAGCATGAACTGATGCTGAGTGAAGTGAGCAGAATTGGGAGAACACTGTATATAGCAACAGCAACATTGTGTTAAGAATAACTTTGATAGACTTAGCTTTTCTCAGCAATGCAAAGATCTAAGTTAAATCCAAAAGACTCATGATGGAAAATGCTATCCACATCCAGAAAAAGAGCTATGGAGTCTGAATGCAGATGGAAGCACACTATTTGCTCTCTTTTTTTATTGTTTGTTTCTTCTTTCTCGTGGTTTTTCTCGTTGGTTTTAATTCTTCTTTACAACATGACTAATGTGAAAATATGTTTAATATGAATGTGTATGCATAGCCTATATCAGATTGCATGCTGTCTTGGGGAGAGGGCAAAAGGAAGGAGGTGGAGAAAATTTAGAATCCAAAATCTTATAGAAGGGAATGTTGAAAACTAAAAATAAATTAATTAATTTTTAAAAAAAAACTTGAATTCAGTCAAAAGGCTTAACCTAAGGACCTAGGAGACCACCACTTCTTTCTTCCCTCATCACTTCTGTGATACTGCTCTCTTCTGTTTCTCAGTCTTCTTTGTTGGATAATAATGGATTTCCTGCCCCACACCCTATATATGGCTGTGCCTCAAAGTTCAGTCCAAGACTATCTGCTTTCTTCTCCCTTCACTCATTTGATGATCTCATTCACCCAGACTAATAGCCACTTATCACACCTTCCTAACTCTACTTTCTTAACCCCTTTAATCTAGATGCAGAAGATTTGTAGGAGACAAGACTAGACAAATAGGGCAGTGCTAGCTGATAAAGGGCATTGAGTACCATTCTATATTAATGAGCACTGAAGGTCACTAAAGGGTTTTGAACTAAGAAGTGACATACATGTATTTATATATGAGAAAAATTTTTCTGACAGATGAATTAGAGGGTAGGAGAGAGAGAAGAAGTGAGAAGGGAAGGCTTCATAAGACCTACTGGAAGGTGGAGGATAGTAATGTGGAGAGATAAAATCAGCATTTATATATCCCTTATTATTGGCCAGACACTGTGCTAGGTGCTTTTTTACAGGTATTATCTCATTTGATCCTCACAAAACCATGGGAAGGTAATGCATTTATTATACCCATTTTACATTTAAAGAAACTGAGGCAGAGATTAAATAACTTATTCTGAGCCATGCAGCTAGTAATAATAATAGATAGCATTTATTTAATACTTACTATAAACTAGGCATTGTGTGAAACACTTCATAATTATTATATCATTACTATCTCCCAACCATACTGGGAGGTAGGTGCTATTATTATCCCCATTTTACAGATAAAGAAACTGAGATGAATAGAGATTAAATGACTTGTCTGGGTTTATAGACTAGCAAATTTCTGAAGTCAAAATTCACCTGAGGTCTTCTTGATTCTAAGCCTAGCACTCAAACTACTACATGTGCTTGCTGCCTCAAATGAAGACCTGTATTAGTGTGATAGTAGTGAGAATTGAGAAGAAATTGATGTGATAGATATTGCACTTGGAGAATCAATAGGACTCAATAACTGATTTACTGTAATAACTGTTTATCTGAGGCAAAGGGAGGAGTCAAAGGTAACACTGACATTTAAAAATGTCAAGGTATATCCAACTGGAACTTGAGATACACAGGCACTGTGGTTGGGAGATCCATCCTGCCCTACCGAAGAGTCAGAGGGGTGAGGAGGGAAGACGTAGGAGAGAATAGATTGGGGGAGGAGGGATACACTGGGATGGCTGTTTTGGGGCGGTGGGTAGGGGAAAGATGGGGAGAAAATTTGTAACTCAAAATTTCATGGAAATGAATGATATAAATTAAAATAAAATGAAAAATTAAAAAAAAAGAAATGAATGCTAAAATTCTCTTTACATGTAATAGGAAAAAAATAAAATATTATTTTAAAAAAATGACAAGCTAGAAAAAAATGATCCTTCTAGTTACAGAGGCTTACAACATTGACTTCATCCATGACTCTTCCCTCTCCCTAATGCCCCTTATTGAACAGTCATTATTTTGCCAATTGTACCTCTACCATCTCTATTGCCTCTGACTCCCAAAAAGGGTGTGATGAACTAAGACAGTAGGGAAGGCACAAGATATATATATGTCAAAATAAGGACAAAGAGTTGTTTCATTGTGCAATAGTGTTTTGCCAATACATCACTGCCATTTCCCCCACTTCCTTCCCAGTTCCTATTACAATGACATGTAAGGATGCCTTGCATACGTTTACCATAAATCATAGCTAGCTAGCATGTTTATCCTAGCTAGCATTTATGTAGCACTTTCAGATTTGCAAAGCATCACCCACTATTTCATGACACGCATTGTATTTTGTGGGTAAACACTGAATTGTGTAGTCAAATTAGACTTCATTTCTCAGTAGATCCAGTTTGATGAAAGAAACAGCCTTTTATTTTTCCTTTCTTGCATGACCTCTGTAATCTTAATTATAAAATTATCCTGTGTGACTATAATGATGAATGCAATAGCATTCACTTTAAAGTCCCTTGGATATTTTCTAGAAATTGAAAGACTGTTACTTTCCCAGCCTATAAACATCTGTGAGTAACCAACTCTAGGTGAGTATTAATGTGAGTAATTGATCCATCCTTCAAGGGGATGGCTGAAAAAATGCACCACTTTCCATTTATGTAATGACCCAAGTATGTTACAGAATATTGAGAAACATGGAAGTGCTTGCATGCACATTTCTTATCTGAGGAAGAAAGGAGAAAAATGTTTAGTCAAAATAGGGTAAATATATAGATTCTTTCTGCTCTTTTGCATTTCAATAATTAGTAATTTTGTGGTTGAAATGATGAGAAGTGAGATTGAAGTAGGAGGGAGAAAATCATGAATTGGGATAGGCTGAGAGGGAGGAATGAGAGAAGGAGATAGTCAAACACTAATAACAGAGAAGAGAAAATGCCTGAGAGAGCAGGGAACTAGTTATGAATGAAATGAACAAGGTGAAGCTATTGCAAGATAACAGGTGTATACATGTTAGCAGTGTACAAGGGAAAATGCAAATTTGGAAATATTTCTCAATATAAAATGATCTTCCATTGCCTCAAAGCAGTGCACATATCAGAAGTTAATAGAAATAATATGTGATGTAGAATTTTTAGAATGCCACTGTAATTTTCTTTGGTGTAATATAAAACACAACTTTAGTACTTTAAAATTTCCAGCATCTATGATTTCATCATTTCAGGCAGCCAGATGGTACAGTGCAGTGGATGGAGTGCAAGCCAGAGGTCAAGAAGACTCATCTCCCTGAGTCTATATCTGGCCTCAGATACTTCCTAGATATGTTACCCTGGACAAGTCACTTTACCCTGTTTGCCTCAGTTTTCTCATCTAGAAAATGGGCCAGAGAAGGAAATGGCAAACTACTCCAGTATCTTTGCCAAGAAAACCCTAAATGGGGCCACAAAGAGTAAGACATAACTAAAACTACTAAACAAAAACATGATTTTAGTTAGGAAAAATTCTTATCTTTTTCAACAGTTTCTCAAAGGAGAAAAAAATGATACACACTTTGGTTTAATGTTAAACACACGCTGTTTCCACTTACTTTACAATAGAGCTTTGTGGATTTTCCTTGCATTTTAACCTTTCTTTAGGAGAAGAAATTTAAATTTGGTCTGCCATCTTGCTAAACTACTGGTTTTATTTAATTGAAAGGAGAAATAAATTGAAAATACCATTTTAAAAAGATGCATACTCCCTCCAATGAAACAGATTGAAAATTTTCTATGGTTAGTGAGTTGGGTTTTTTGTTTTGTTTTGTTTTGTTTTGTTTTATTTTGTTTCTTTAGGGAAACTCAGTTTTTCTATCTTATCCAGCCTCTAAGTGTAGAAAGCACTCACAAGCCAGATCCCAATGTTTATTTGGCACAAAAGCTTGAACCTCCTCTGTTTGTAACGTAGGCTGGTTTACCGATCTTGAGGCAATCTGGTAGCCACTGATTGTTAGGGGCTTATCATCTTGGTGCAACACAATGTGAAGGGGCTTTATCACTAATATAGCTCTGAACAAGCGAACCACTAACCTCAGCTTCCTTCAGGAGCAGGGATTGTGGGAGTTTGAATTTTGAATGCCTATATATGCTTTAAAACCTAACTAAAATGACTTTTTCCCAGGAAACTTTTCATCATCATTAACCATCTGCCTTTGGACCTCATACAACACTGTATTTTGTATCTCTTAAACACAATTTTCAGATGTTACCATGTAATCATGTGCTGATCATATATTACTGTTTTCTTTATCTCTCTTAGAGGGCAAGAACTGTATAGTGTGTTTATGTGTGTATCAACAGTGCCTCTCACAGAACATGGTTTAACAATTGTTAATTGATTGACTATCACATCTCCCTATTAGGCTATAAGTTCTATAAGTGGGTCTTATTTCAATTGTGTTCTTCCATTAACAACTGTTCCATTGTTCTGCACACAATAAGTATGCAATTGTACATCTTACTGATCAGTCTTTAGCCTCTATTCTTTCTCCCCTCTAACCTATCCTACACCTGTTACTGAACTAATCTTCCTAAAGTATAACTCATCACACTGTTCTCACACTCAGACTCTTCATTGGTTCCTTAGGACCTAAAAAAATCTCTTCCTCTTAGGCTGGCATTCAAGGTCCTCTGTGCTCTAGCCTCAAGCTTCTTTTGCAGGTTCCTTCTCTCCGATTACCCCCACATACTTCAGCCAAAGTAGTTTTCTCTACATTTTGGTCTATACTTTCCTGGGTTTTCTTGGAAGGCCTCCATCTAAGTCTGCCCATATCTAAAAGAGCATTGAAGGCCAGTTCAAATTCATTTGTTCTTCCCATCCTCTGCCCCTCTCCCTATATCTGTGTCTTGCTCTCTGTCTCTCTGTCTCTATCTCTGTCTTTCTGTGTCTCTATCTCTGACTCTCTGCATCTGAGTCTGTCTGTGTCTTTGTCTCTGTGTCTCTCTCTGTATCTGTGTCTCTGTCTCTGTGTCTCTGTGTGTGTCTCTCTCTCTATCTTCTCCCCTCCCTTCTAAATTCTCATTCATTTCTACCTCCTTTCTTAAGGGACAACTTGTGTCATTGTCCTTTATGCTATTTATGCACTAAGATATTTGTGTAAATATTTATATACATTTTCTACTAGGTTCCTTAGAGAAAAGGAGTTGTGTTTTATCCAACTTTATGTCCCCTGCAAGGCAAAGCTAGGTTCCTGGATATAGAGTAATATTTGTTGAACAACAATAAATATTTGTTGAAAGAATGAATTAATCAATATATGCTGAGGAGAATGTCACAAGCAATGCTTAAGGTCCCTGGGTTGAAATTTGCAACGAGTACATATCAGCAAAAATAAATACTGAGTGCTTGGACCCTCTTGTTGGACTACCTTAACAGGAAGTCAACAACTAAAGTCCCTTGGGCAAGGTCTAGCAGAACCAGTCTGAATCTGGCTCCAAAACAAATGGAACTCAGTTCCTGTACACTTAATTCCTACATAAATATGAATGAGACCAACTTGCAAATATCATTCCTTTCTATCTACAATATATTTTTATTTAAAAAATATCTTCACTTTAATTTAAATGCTATATTCTTTTCCCAATTCTATCCAAGTTGCTGTATCAGCAATGCAGTATTCACAATGCCTACAGTAACTATAAATATGCTGATATAGTTATTAATCACAAAATGGAACAGGCTCTCTACATAAGAAATATAGATAGTGCATTCATTTAAATACCAGAAAACTGAGTCCCAAAACCAGAAAGTCAAAGCCAACCCAGTAGCGATGAAGTTGGCACA
>CM053583.1:343725992-343739001 GCA_028627135.1 Pseudochirops cupreus | reverse complement strand
AATAACTGGAGAAATATTATAAAGTTAGAAAAAATAATAAAATTCATCTGGAAAAACAATTGTTCAAAAATATAAAGGGAATCCATTTTTTTTTAAAGTATGTAGTAAGGCGGCCTAGCAGGACCAGATTTCAAAGTATATTACAAAGTGGTAATCATACAACAATCTGGTAATGGCTAAGAAATGGAGTGATGGATCAATGAAATAGATTAAGTACACAGTACAAAAAAAGCAAATTACCATAGTAACCTAGTATTTGGTGAACCCAAAGATACAAGCTTTTAGGGCAAGAATTCACTAATTGGCAAAAATTGCTGGGAGAACCGGAAAGCAGTGTGGAAGAAACTTGTAATATAGCAACACCTCACATCAACCAAAAGTAACAGGAACATATTCTCGAAATCATTATTGATCAGAGAAATGTAAATTACAACAACTCTGAGATATCATTTCACACCTTTCAGATAGGCTAATGTGACCAAAAAGGACAATGGCAAATGTCATAGGGGATGTGGAAAAATGGGGTATTAATGCACTTTTGGTGGAGTTGGGAACTCCTTCACTCTGGAGAATAATTTGGAGCTATACCCAAATGGCTACAAAATTATGTATGCCCATCAAGCTAGCAAATATTTGCTCTGTATCTCAATAAGATCAATGAAAAAAGAAAAGGAGTTTATTTGTGCAAAAATATTTATAGCAGTTCTTTTTGTGTTGGCAAAGATTTGGAAATTGAGGTGATGTTCACTAATTGGGGAATGATGGAACAAGTTTTGGTATACGATTGTGATGGAATATTATTGTGCTATAAGAAATGATGAGGGGAACGGTTTAAGAAAAACCCTGGGAAAACTTACATAAATTGATGGAAAAATGAAGTGAGAGTGAGCAGAACCAGGAGAACATTGTACCCAATAAGAGCAATATTTTTATTTATTTTTCTTAGTGTGTGTGTGTGTGTGTGTGTGTGTGTGTGTGTGTGTGTGTATGTGTTTTCTTTTACATCTGTGATTCTATAATCTTCATCTCCTCAGATTCTTCATGACACTTTGTTGGGGCCTCTTCTCTTCATTTATGTCTTTTTCTCCAGGCTACCATTATTTGGGTCCATTAACTTTTAACTTTCTTGAGAGAAAGGCCTCTCCACAACCAAAGAGTCTAATGCTGGGCCTTGTATAGGAGTCATTCAATCCATTTTTTTCCTAAATGAATTGAATATGCATCTATGACCTAAGAAAGCATCAAAATGCCACACATCCCCAGAAAGATATGAGAAACATAACAGAGAACACTGACAGGATATCTGGTGCAGAGGAAAGAATGTTGTATTTCTAATGAGCATAATCAGGTTCAAATCTTGGCTCTGCCACTTACTCTCTATAGTGGGGATGGGGAACCTGAGGCCTTCAGGTCACACGTAGCCCTCTAGATCAAGTGCTGCACTTCGAATGAATCCAAACTTTGTAGACCAAGTCCCCCTTAATAAGAGGATTTGTTCTATAAATTCTGGACTCAGTCAAAAGGCTGTACCCACAAACCTAGAAGGTTGCATGTGGCCTCAAGGCTGTAGAATACTCACCCTGCTTTAGAGCAACTCATTTTACTTGTATGTGACTCAGTTTCCTTCTATGTAAAATAATAACATTTGAATTGATTATGTTTGGGGTCCATTATAGATCATAAGCCTATGATTTTGAATTAAAATTATATAACACAACCATCTATGGTGCCTTTGTTGTGCCTTTTCATCATGTAGTGTTTGTTGTGGTACCTCAAGAGAAAGACAGCATGGAAAAAGCTGAAGGCTGTCCTTAAAGTTTAAACATTCACAAAGTATTGAAATACAATGAACTAATTCACCAATTTATGGAACATTAACACTAAAAAGCACTTTTTGAAATTATAATGAGCAAAATTTTGGACAAAGGAAAGAATTCCTACTTTTTTAGTGATAAACTTTTATTTATTTTTTATTTTTTGAAAAGGTCATGTACCAAATTTATTGCAAAAAGACCCACAATCCTAGCAGTTGCATTATCGATAGGATTTCTGGTAGCGAGCCCGGGCTGCAGGGCCACCAAACTTCTTGGATTCGCAGCGCCGAGGGTCAGCCACCAGCAGAGTTCGGTCATATTGGATAAGGATATCTTTTATTTCCTTCTTGGAGGCCTCGTCTACATATTTCTGGTAATAGGCCACCAGTGCTTTGGAGATGGACTGGCGGGTAGCATAAATCTGGGCCACGTGGCCGCCTCCTTTCACAAGGACCCGGATATCTACTCCAGCAAAACGTTCCTTGCCTAGTAGGAGCACAGGCTCGAGCAGCTTGTACTGAAGGGTTCGAGGTTCAATCATCTCCAGTGGTCGCCCATTCACCTTGATCAGCCCATTGCCTCTCTTGCAGTAAGCCACAGCAGTGGCTGTTTTCTTTCGTCTGAAGACCTGGACGGCCTGGAGCGGCCCCTTGGACGGCATGCTGCTAGTGGGCGGCGCAGGCGCAGAACCAGGCTGGAGGCGGAGGAAGCAGCGGAGGAGGCGGTGGCGGAAGCCGGAAACTGGAGCTCCTCACCCGCGCGGTGCCGAAGCACGGAAGGGAGGTGATAAGCTTTTAATCTAACACATTGCCCCTTCACATGAATGGGAATGTTCCAAGCCTTTGATTCGATTCGGAAAGAGTTACAAGAATTGCAGCATACTTGAAGATATAAATATTCTATGTTTTCAGGATTGCTCAGATAACTCTATTCTAGTGTATCTAGGCATTTATATCCATTAAAATACTTACTAAATAATTATGAAGCTGTATCAATAGGAATTAAGAGTCCCGAAGGGTTTTGTAAACTCTAAGGCATGAGGAAACATCAGCCTTGCAGTCAGCAACATCTAATTTCAAGTGCTGTCTTTTACAAATACTAGTGGGATGACTCCTCAATTCTAAGGCCATTCTGTAATACTGTATATTACAGACGATTGGCCATGGGCATTGGTGGTAGGAATTTCTACACCAAAAGTTCCTTTATTATGCAAATTAAATCCTGTATCTGCATTCCTTCTCCATAATATACCCCTTCGCCCATCACCACCAACAGTACATATATGAGATACTTTTGTTTTAGTTTATATCTTGGACCAAATCCAGGATCTCAATGAGATGGTTAACTCCTGGTGAAGAAACTCCCTGTGCCATGTGGTCATTCAGAGCTTGTATTTGCTCAGAGTCATACAGTTAGTATTTATCAACAGCAGAATTTTAACTCAGAGGTCTTACCAACTCCAAAGCCAACTCTAATCCTTATGCATTCTTCCTCTTTTGAGGTGATATTATTATTATTAATATTTTCACATAATATTAGGCACACAGGTATTAAAAAAACACTTGTTCATTCCCAAAGGTCAAGACATTCATAGAAGGTACAATTTCTCACACAAAATGACTGCAATGTGTGTGTGTGTGTGTGTGTGTGTGTGTGTGTGTGCGTGTGTGTGTGTTTTCATGCCACGCACATTTGCTTTATTTTGGTTTGTTGGGGTTCATTTGGTTTTGAGTAGTTTCTCCAGCTGGAATTGTTGATATTATGGAAGTCTATTAAATTTGAACTAAGTACACCACAATGAAGAATAGCACTGTGCTAGCAAAAACCTGTTCCTCTACTTGCTTTAGATTAACATCCCTTTTTCTGAGTTTGATTCAGTAGGATCAAACAAATCATTTCTTTTGTGGTTAAATGTAAGATCTTTAGATTATCCTTTAATTGGAAAGGCTCTAGGTAACATATCATGATACCTGTAGTTTTAAACCTATTCATTACTATTGAAAAAAAATACTTCAGACTTTAATTTTGTATGCTTTTCCCCTCCCAGTTCACTAGTCACTTGAAAAGAGAAAGAAATGATTAAAAAAACCCATAAAATTGGGGAGACACAAAGCAGATATTTGAGACATCATTAAGAGGAATTTTCACAAAAAATGTTTAATTTGGCCCAATGAATAATTTGATCTGGTTAGAAATTAGGCCTTTTAAGAATAGTACTCCATAGTCACTTCTAGCCACATTTCCCAGAGAGGTATGAAAAATAATTTACTGAGATAGAAATGAAAAAGCCATTTTGCTTACTCTTTCCTTCTTTTGGGACAATTTAATAAACTCAGGGAAAGGATCATCTCAGAATAGGCAATAGAAATATCTACCTGCAAAGTCAAATCAAATATTTAATTATAGAACATTTATTCTCAGATGTTCTACTCGTAGTAAATATTAAATGGTTCCTCCCTTTTTGGCAGGTGCTACTTAACTAGTTTACAAAAATATTTCCAGCATAAGTAGTAATTTAGTGGCCTGAAGGTAGATATCTAAAAAGAGAATCATTTATTTTTTTTTCTATTATGAGACTTAGGGCTCCTAAGAATCTAAAGTGAAATGAGGTTTTTATAAATAAGACCATGTGGATATGAGCATCACTGGTAATAGGCAGTTAGAAGTCCTTGTTGAATGTGAGTGGAAGTAAACAAATTTACTTACAGCATATTGGTGGCAAAAATAGGAACAGATCCTTGAAGATCAATTAAGTTCTCAGATGAAATACATTTCTCCCTAAAAAAAAATTTACCAACTCAGTTCGACAAATATGCCCACTATTATTTGAATTTTAAGAAAATCCTAAAGGATAAAATAAAACTGATTATTTCTTTACAATCATAGGAAGCTTGGAATACCTATTGAAAAATGAAGAAATCATGAATGATCCTCCCAAAATAGATTTCAGTCACATGCGCATTTACATAGCATTTTCCCCTTCCAACTTAGGTTTCATCAGACTAAGATATTAGCAATGTTTATTTTGTATGTTACTCACAAGTCTCTAGTTCTGCGATGAGTGGATGTATCATGGCATATATACCAGACACTCTATAGAATAGGCAGGGGAGCAGTTTTTATCTTCTTTCCTATGCTCTTCTCCTGAAATGCTCTCAATGAATTTGTTTGACTAATCAAATGGAGAAACATTTTAAGAGAGGGGATGTTGAGAGCTTCCAGGAAAACCAGCCAAAAAGACAAATTTTATAGAAAGAAGAGTTTCCAGGACAAATTGAAGGAAGTTTATCTGTGACCATGTAGGGCTTTGACTGTATGCAATGTGTAGGCTGATTATGGGAACAAAAATATCAACAGTCACTTTTAATTGCTGCTAGCTTGTTTCTCTATTAAGTCTCTCTCTAGGTTCCGACATGCTCTCAGAGTATGGGAATATTATTAAAATGATAAAAAAAATCCTCTCTAACTGGAACAACCTCACTTTGGCCTAGGCTATGGAAAATCTCTTTCTTTGCATTAATATCCCCTCCTTCAATCATAACTAACTCAACACTTATTTGGACTTAAATAATGGTAAGAGCAATTATGTGTAGGATAAAAATGCAAAGCAAACATTTAAAGGGATGGGCTTCTAATTTGTAGATTCTGGTGCATGAAGCCAGAGAGATGAAACTCTTTTGTTTCTTACCATTCCTCCTCCCGGTTAGAGGAGAATTGATAACTGAAATGTTGTGAAAAGAAAAGGGAGTTGAAGTTTTCCCTGAGTAGTACTCCAGGGAAGAAGGTAGGGGGAGAACACAGGTGATGATTACTTGGGTTGTGGTAGAATTCCAACCCCTAGTCTGTTTTCCATTATGGTCTGCTGGTGCTGGCCTACATCATTGAGTTTTTCTCTTCCTTGTGCCCTCTTGGCCACTCCATGTAATCTTAGGTCTTAGTTCTAATTCCTATAGAGACTATTCCACTACCCTAGTCTACCCCCCTTCCTAGTCTACCTCACTTCCCCAAGTCCCTTAACAGCTTGGAAAAAGAAACGTAGAGTAAAGGGCAAGAAGGAACAGTGTAGATCACAGTCCTCCCCTTTCCTCCTTTCTTGTTATTTCTCTTCATCTTGGCTTCATGGTTTCTAGGAAAAGGAAGTTCTTTCCAATATCTAAAGGATAAGTAAATTGCAGAATTCTGGATGATAACTGCCTGCTGCTTTTTTTCTCTGGATAAATCTTTATCTATAATATGAGAGAAGTTAAACTTGATTACTTTTAAAGTCCTTTCCATCTTTAAATCTTCAGTCCTATGATCTTGTTTTCTCTTGTTTCTTCCAACATTTTGCTAGAATAATAGCTTTCACTTTCAACCTTTCTTGTCCCACCCCAATCCCAGTGCCCTCCTATCCCCAAAATATACTTTGCACTTAAATTGAATATATTCATTGATGCATAAAGACAGAAAAAATTACCGTTTTGTCTTTGTATGCCTAGAAACCAGCACAATCTCTGGCACAGTAGGCACTTAATACAAGCTTACTAATCCATTAAGCAAACAGTAATATAGAAGAAAGAAAAATGTTCTAGGAGCCAAGAGATATCTGCTCTTGTTGTAACTCAACTATGAAATGGCTGTGTGATCACTAGCATGGGTATAGAAATGGACAGGACCTTAACATAATTGAGTCAAGCCCCTTTATTACCATTTCATTATCACCATGAAACAACTTTCTTATTTTAAAAATTATCTTTAAGTTGAATTTTTAAGATTCTTTCCTAAATCATTGTTTTATGATTATATTAACCATGTAAGTTTGGGAAAATCTGACTCTCATTTCCCTCATTTATGAAAATAATATCTTGAAATAAGTGCTCTCCAATATCCCCAAACAAAATCCTATGTCATACTCCTATGGATGTAATTGTAATTATGGGATGGCAAGCACTGGTGGGAATCTAAATGAACACTTATACCCTCAGTAAAAATAGTATTTCTGTCCCTGTTGCTTAAAAATGTTAGAATTTGATAACCAAAATCTTATTCTAAACTACAAGAAAAACAATAGTCCTTATTTCTCTGGAAAATTGAAAGAATCTTTTTTGAAGAACAGCAAGAAAAAATCATTTGCTTGATGATGTTAAAGAATCAAAGGAAGACCTAAGATTACAAGGAGTGGCCTAGAATGAGAACTAAGGAGGACTAGCCTGGAGGAAAATTGGGAAATAGACAAAGTTTGGCTATTTTTGCCATTTTTACTGTCTTTCTTAGTCCTCCACCCTTTCCTGGACTTTCCCTCCTGCCACCCATCTTGTATGATATTTCTAAAAGGCCTTGCTTTCTCAAATTTCTGAACTAGGAATTATAGATGGAATATTGATATCCAAATGACATAAATGATAACATTTTATATAGTTGCCATTCAAAGGAAATATCTACATTATAATAAATCCCTCTAAAATTCTTTATGACTCAAATAAATAATCTTCAGTGGTAGATTTTAGTCTCTGTTGAAGATCATGGAGAGATAATCTTATGCATCAACCAATCAACAACATTTATTTTTCTTCTACTTTGTGCTAGATGCTGGGAACACAAATAGAAAATCACAAAAGCTTCTATTTTCAAATAGTTTGCTATTTGAAAGCTGACAATCTAGATTACAATCTATATCAGAAATACATGATGTAGGTAACATAACTAGAAAGAAAATCACCTAGAAAAAGATCTGAGGATTTTGTTGGACCACAAGATCAATAGGAGTCAGCAATGTGAATTAACCTCTAATCCCCCAGTATCTTGGGTGTTTTAAGAGGCATAATTTTGAGGGATGAGGAGGTTATATCTTTGTTATACTATGCATTGGTCATATCATATCTCAAGTAAGTAATGTGCTCAGCTTTAGGCATCACATTTTAGGAAGGGCATTAAGAATCTAAAGAGGGTAAAGAGAATAATGAATGATTTCAAGTTTATGCCATATAAGAATGGGTTGAAGGAACTTGGAATGTTTTTTGTGGAGAAGAAAAGACATGGGTGACCAGGATGGGTTGAGGAGAGGGCCATGATTTGGTTTTCCTTGGTTCCAAAGGGTAGAACTAGGACCAATTAGTGGAAGTTACAAGGGGGCAAATCTGAGCTATAGTTAGCATTGTATAAAAGTGAACAAATTACCTCAGGAGGTAGTGGGTTCTTCCTTCACTGGTGACCTTTATTGAAATAAAACATGGATGACTTTTTGTATATGTTGTAGAGGGTAATCTTTCTTAGTTATGGGTTATACTATATAACAACCAAGGCCCCTTTCAGTTCTGAGACTCAGTGATCCTAAAAAATATCAGAGGATTATAAGAAATAGAATAAGACCATATCTACAAACGACCCCCTTGTGTCTATGCATGTGCACATACATATATATATCTCCAAAGCCAATTCTGCTGAAAAATTATCATAACTATTACCATTACTTTTCATTTACCAAAGGAGCTAAACTAATCAAAATAATTTTTGCAGAGAAGCATAGGACAGGAGTTCCCAGAGATAGGGCATTTTAAATAAGACTATAGTTCAATAAGTATAAAAATATAAGCACCCATTTTTCCATTTTCCATTAAAGATGGTTAGAGTACAATTGTCAGAAGGCATTTTATTTTCTTCCATTGGAAAGTTTAGGGATAACAGATTTTATATGTGATTGTATATGTGTATGTGTATGCTTTGCAATAAAACAATATACTTAGCTATAACCTAAAACTCTTATTGAATAAAATCATAATTAGAATACCTGAAAAATTAAATATAAACAGTAAGTTCACTTTGGGAAAATAAAAGATGATAAATTCTCACTATTATCATATAATTAATATACTTAAATATCTGCAGAATATGAATATTTTCACTCCAGTATAAGATAAGATTTTTCACTAAATTTCTTCAACTGTGGTAAGCCAGAGAGGGCAAAAATCATGAGGCCATTGATTGAATCAGGAGAGTTGACCAACTATGAAGTTAAATGGTGCTTCTTATTACAGCATCAGAGAGTTGCAAATGCCATCCAGGGTCCACATACATAAATATGACCATGACACTGATTCTTAGGTACATTTATTCACACTTGAACTAGCCTTTTAAGGGAAAGGTTTTTTGAAAAAAATATTAGTGATTTCATTGTGATTATTAAAATTTTATATCTATAACACCAGACTCAGCTAACCAGCCACATTTACAGGATGTAAAAAATCATAGCTACTGTTCTCCTCAGTTTTGCTCAACCAGAAATAGAATGTTCAAATTTTCTTCGAGCACATGAGAATTATGTGACTAAGTAACTTCTAAATAGTTAAAATAAGACTCAGAACCCTGTGAAAAGAGAAACCTCTTGTCACCTTGGAGATTAGCCAATGGTTGAGTGTCCTCCCAATATGCCAAGCTTATTAATGTTGCTAATAAAAGAGAAGTTGACCATCTCTGTTGCAAAGGGACAAAAGGAAAAAAATGCAACTGGGAGCTATCTCTTCTCTGCTACAATGAAAGATTTCTCATTGCTTTCATAAAATACAGTTCCTTCCAGTGTTCTGGCTAGAGAAGATATAATTGATCATGAGTAGTGCTGGAAGGTGGTCCCATTTATCCCAGAGGGTATAGTCAAAATCAGGAAATTGAAGATTTGTGTCCAAAAAGGTTTATATGTTTCTAAGGTGTTATTCTCTCTCTTGGGACAGATCTCAGGCTTGAAACAAAACAACACTGAGAGACAGAGAGAGAGAGAGAGAAGTAAGAGAGAGAGAGAGAGAGAGAGAGAGAGAGAGAGAGAGAGAGAGAGAGAGAGAGATTGAGATTTCATTAAAGGTTTTGTAATTTGAGCATGAGGAGGCATAAAATTCTGTCTCTGAAAGCTTACAGAACTTTGACCCCTCTCTTTGTATGGCATTTTTCCCCTAGAGGAGATTAAGGTTAAGTATCTGGGTAGTCTGCTGACTTTGTTGGAGGTATAGAGTAGAAGTATTTCTTCCCACCTTTCTAATATCTCTCGTGCAAATCTAATGTTTCTGACTAGGATAATAGAAATGACAAATACATTAAAATACAAGAACAGCACCTTTAAGCACACATGACACAATCTGTAATGTTCTTAGTAGCTTATTGTACTTACTCATCCATAAAATGAGGGTAATAATGCCTTTAGTGCCACCCTTAGATGGCTGTTGTGAGGATATAATGAGATAATGAATGAATGAATGAAAGAAAATCATTTATTCTGTGCTTACTATGTTCCAAGCACAGAGTTATGCTGGGGATACAAATGCAAAATTGAAAATCTGTTCTTTCAAAGAACTAAATTCTAAAATGAGAACATAACATGTATGGGATAGTAGTAGCCAATGAAAGGAATTATAAGTAGAACAATAAAGCATTTCATTTACATGCTCTAATGGTATTGTCAATTTGGTTAAAATTTTCAGAGCTAGAAATAAGCTATAGAAATAAGAAATTAAAAAAAAGGTGAAAAGGAACCAGAAATAAGAAATAAGAAATAACGTGGCACATGCCACATGAAAAATGACTACAAGGAAAATTCCCGGTCCCAAGGGAAGGCTGGATCAAGTGGCTTCTGATTTTATTATCCCTGCAAGTGAGCCCTATTTTTTTTTTTATACAATAGGTAGGCAAATGAAGTGTGTGCTGTAACTGAAACACATGAATGTTTTTGGTTGACAAAATATATCACTATTATAAAGTTTGGTGAGGGAAACAAAGAACAAAGAATGTTAGAATCAGAAGGTCACCAGCTGCAAACTGAAGGAATGCATTTTATTTTATTTGTATGGAAAAAAATAACTTTTCTAGAAATTTGAGGAATATTAGGCAATGGTGTAAAAATTAGTAATAAATTATTGTATAAATGCTAGTATTGATTATTTGACTGGTAACAAAGCAATTTTTTAAAATATATCTTGCAAAGTTACTTGATGTGTTTACTATGTGATAGACACTATATTAAGCATGACAGAACCAAAGAAATTAAGAAGTCTCTCTGATCATGGACCTTACCTAAGTGGTGAAGACAACACTCCAAAAAACTATCTAAAATTGGACATAATTTCCAATTAATGGGCAAATTGTAGATGATTCAGAGGGATGGCACTAATATAAAGAGGACTGAGAAAGATCCTTTGATTCTTAGCTGAGACTTGAAGGAAGCCTAGAAAGGTAAGAGGCAAAGATGAGGAGGAAGCGAGTTCTATGTGAGGGGAATAGACAGTGAAAATGTTTAGAGTCAGGAAATTGAGTACTATATGCAAGGAACGTCAAGAATACCAGTGTAAGGGAAGATGATAGAGTAGGTCAGAAAACTCCTAGCTCTCAAGATTTTCCCCCACAAAAGAGTTAAAATAGCACCTTAGAGAACAAAGTGTGGGTGAAGATAAATAAGAACATGGGCATAACCCAGTCCTCCTGGAACATTTTGAGAAGATGAGAAGAAAAATCCCAAGAGGAGGTTTTGTCCCTGTGAAGAGTAAATACCTCCAGGCTAGGTTCTGTTTTTAACAGCTAGGGCTAGCCTCTTAAATAAGTGGCAAGCCCTGGGGTTAGTTGGTTTGAGAAGGTGCCTCGGGGCCACCAGAACTTTTACCCTCGAGGGAGTGAGGGAGTTGGGCATCTGAGCCTGGGAAAATTGAAGGAACCTCTGCTGACCTGGAATGCCAGACCAAACTGTTCTGGGAAGAGAGTAAGAGGTGAAAAGGAACCAGTATAAGCCCAGTATGCAGAAGCAGTAGGGCAGAAAGCCCCTGTCTGTGGGCAATTACAGAAGGTTGAAGGTTTGGCTTTGGTTTCAGGCTTAAAGGAAGAACTGAAGATCTGGGGCAAGAGGCACCATTTCCCATACCTCAGGGCTCCAGGTAGCTACAAATAATTAGGACATTACCACAAAAAAAAATGCACAGGCAAAGGAGAAAGAATCCAACTATAGAAACCTATTATGGGAAGAGAGATGACCAGGGTTCATCCTCAGAGGAGGATATTGAAGTAAAGAAACCCCTGAAGAGTAATGTTGAATGGGCACCTACCCCCCCCTCCAAAATTCATAGAAGATGTTAAAGAAGACTTTAAAAAATCAAATGATAGAGATGGAGGAGAAACTAAAAAAAGAAAATAAGAATAATCCAAGAAAAACAAGAAGAGTATGAAAAGAAAATTAACCAATTAGAAAAGGAGATTCAGAATCTTTTGTTCTTTTTTAAACTAAATTTTATATTTATTTTTAGTTTCCATCATTCATTTCCATAAGATTTTGAGTTACAAATTTTCTCCCTGTCTTTTTCCTACACACCACCCCAAAATAGCAATCCCACTGTATACCCCCTCCCCCAATCTTCTCTCTCCTATATCCTCCCCCATTGCCCCTCCAACTTTCTGGTAGGGCAAGATGGATCTCCATACTCCAGTGCCTGTCTATCTTAATTCCCAGTTTCATGTAAAATAATAATAATTCATAGTCATAATAACAATAATAATTTTTTAAAACATTTAATTGTAAAACTTTGAATTCCAGATTCTTTCCCTTCCTCCCTCATCTCCCACCCTTACTGGAAAGATAAGCAGTTCAATATAGATTGTACATGTGTAGCTACGCAAAATATTTCCATAGTGCATATATTGTGAAAGTCCAACTATATTTCCTTCCATCCTATCCCACCCCCTCCAATTGTTCTATTCTCTACTTTAACCCTGTCCCTTTTCAAAAGTGTGTGCTTCTAACTACCCTCCACCTCAACATGCCCTCCCCTCCATCATCCACCTTTTCATCTCCTTACCCCCTATTCTCCTGTAGGGCAATATACCCAATTTAGTGTATATGTCATTCCCTCTCTAAGCCAAATTCAGTGAGAGTAAGGTTGATCCCTTCTCTTTTGCCTTCCTGTTCTTCCCCTCCATTGTAGCAGTTTTCCCTTGCCTCTTCTATATGAGATAATTTATCCATTCTGTCTCTCCTCAACTCCTCTCATATTCCTCTCTCACCTCTCAAATTCATCTTTTAAATATCATCCCTTCCTATTCAATTGATTCTGTGCCCTCTGTCTATATATACCTGTACGCATATATGCACACCCTCACATATGTATTCATATGCACATAAACCCTCCTATATAGACATATATATATATTTATACATATATATACACATATATACATGTATACATATATATATA
>CM053583.1:343672835-343725492 GCA_028627135.1 Pseudochirops cupreus | reverse complement strand
CTTTTAAATATCATCCCTTCCTATTCAATTGATTCTGTGCCCTCTGTCTATATATACCTGTACGCATATATGCACACCCTCACATATGTATTCATATGCACATAAACCCTCCTATATAGACATATATATATATTTATACATATATATACACATATATACATGTATACATATATATATATACATGCATATACATGTACACACACATTTATATTCCCTTCAACTATCCTCATACTGAGAAAAGTTTTATAAGTTACAATTATCATTTTACCATGTAGGCATGTAAATAGTTCAACTTTGATACGTTCCTTATGATTTCTTTTCCCTGTTTACCTGCTTATGCTTTTCTTGCTTCTGGCATTTGAATGTCAAATTTTCTATCCAACTCTTTTTTTTCATCGAGAATGCATGAAAGTCCTATATTTCATTGAATAACCATATTTTCCTCTAAAACATTAAACTCAGTTTTGCTAGATAAGTGATTCCTGATTTTAATCCTAGCTCCTTTGATCCCCAGAATATCATATTTCAGGCCCTTTGATCCGTTAATGTAGAAGCTGCTAGATCCTGGGTTATCCTAATTGTGTTTCTACAGTATTCAAATTGTTTCTTTTTGGCAGCTTGTAATATTTTCTCCTTGATCTGGGGACTCCAAAACCTGGCTATAACATTCCTAGGAGTTTTCTTTTGGGTATCTTTTTTAAGAGGTGATTGGTGAATTCTTTAAACTTCTATTTTACTCTCTGGTTCTAAAATATCTGGGCAATTTTCCTTGAGAATTTCTTGAAGGATGATTTCTAGTTTCTTTTTTTGATCGTGGCTTTCAGGTAGTCCAATAAGTTTTAAATTATCTCTCCTGCATCTATTTTCCAGGTCAGTGGTTTTTCCAATGAGATATTTCACATTGCCTTCTATTTTTCCATTTGTTTGGATCTGATTAATTGTATTTTGATTTCTCATAAAGTCATTAGTTTCCATTTGTTCCACTCTAATTCTGAAGGAATTATTCTCTTCAGTGACCTTTTGAAATTCTTTTTCCATCTGGCAAATTTGGCTTTTTAAGGAATTTTTCTCCTCATTGGCTTTTTGGGCCTCTTTTGCCATTGGAGTTAATCTATTTTTTAAAGTGTTATTTTCTTCAGTCAGGTTGTTGACTCTCTTTTCTTGATTTTCTTGCATCATTCTCATTTCCCTTCCCAATTTTTCCTCTACTTCTCTTACTTGGTTTTCAAAATCCTTCTTGATCTCCTCCATGGTCTGTAACCAATTCATATTTTTCTTGGAAGTGTTTTGTGCAGGAGTTCTGACTTCCTTGTCTTCCTTCCATTCCATGCTTTGATCCATTTTGTCCCACAAAAAATAATCTAAAGTTGAATCGCTGTACTTGCTTTGCTTCCTTTGCTTGCTGATGTTGCCAGCCAAATACTTGACTTTTGAACTCTTTGCCACAGTAGAATTCTTCTTTCAGAGGGGAGAGCTTTGCCCCAAATTGCTGGTGTTTTCACAGCTGCTGGAGGTTTTAGGAGGGTCCCATCTCTACAGTCCCCACCAGCTTTGGCTCACTGGTCTCACACCTCAGTACCACCACCCAAGACTGCGATCCAGATCCAGGAAGGTTAAAGCAAGAGTGATTACCCTCTGAATGTTTGCTTTGCCCTGCTACTATCTGCAGGCTGGGAGATCTGAAGCAGCCTCATGTATGGGATTGCACAGCTGCTGTGTCTCTGCTGCTTCTTGATCAAGGGGCAGAGGCTGGACCACACTCTGTCCCTTCCCAGTTCAAACAGACTTCCACTGCCCTTTTATTTTGTCTTTGGCATTTATAGTTTGATATTTCTGGAAACCTGCTACAGCTGCTGGTGATCCACTCTCCAGAATTATGCTCTAGCTACTTCTGGTCCGGGCCATGCTAGGGCTAAAACTGCTGGCTCAGGTGGGGCTGGGCTGGGCTCCCAGCACATCGTGATGGACACTTCCTATCCTCCTGATGGGCTGCTTTCAGTGGGAGATTTGTTTCTATCACTTTGTGGGTTCTGTATCTCTAAAATATGTTTAGAATCATATTTCATAGGTATTTGAGGTAGTTACAGGGGAAGCTCAACATTTTCCTGCTTATATACTGCCATGTTGGCTCTGCCCCCTGGAGATTCAGAATTTTAAGGAAGAAAATAACACCTTGAAAATTATAATTGGGTAAAGTGAAGCCAGTGAAATTATGAGAGATCAAGAAATGATTAAACAAAATATAAATAATGAAAAAAATAGAAGAGAAAGTGAAACATCTTATATGAAAAACAACAGATGTGGAGAATAGATCAAGAACAGCAAATATAAAATAATTGGATTAACTGCAAGTTATGATTAAAAAAGGATACAATAATACAAGAAATAATCAAAGAAAATTATCCTGAAGCATTAGAACAAGGGGGGAAAGTAGAAATAGAAAAAAAAATCTATCTATCACAACTTAAAAAGAGATCCTATGAGGAAAATTCATAGGAAAATCATAGTCAAATTCCCAAAACCCCAGCTCAAGGAAAAAAAAATTAAAGGCATCAAGATTAAAGCAATTTAAATATGATGGTTCCACAATGAGAATTACACAGGACCTAGCAGCAGAGACATTAAAGGACCATAGGTCTTGGAACACAAAATATCAAAGAGCAAAAGAACTGGGATTCTGGCCAAAAATACCATACCCTGCAAAGTTAAAATTATCCTGAATGAAAAAAAAATGAACATTTGATAAACTTTCAGACTTCTAAGTCTTTGTTTAAAAAAATACTGAATTTAATAGAAGACTCAACATATAAGAAGCAAAAAGGAACATTTTAAAAGAGCAATCATTTGAGGTACAAAATGGAGAATTGATACAGAGAAGTTAGATCAAGGAAGAGGGCTGGTAGTTCTGGTAACTTGCTTTCATAAAGAATGAGTTTAAGAGGGAATAACACATATACATATACATATATACACATATATAGTTTTATTTAAATGATATATATATTGTTTTATTTCTTTTGAATTTAGAGGAATTTTATACTCTTTTTATACTCTATATTATGAATATATATATATATTTAGAAGAGTATAAACGTCCTCTAAATTCAAAAGAAATAAAATGATAGGGGCGTGGGGAGGAGGACAAAGGGGGGATCTACAGAGGGGACAGTGAGAGAACAGGTAAAATAGGGGTGTAAAAGGGTGTTTAGATTTATGGGAATGGCAAGATAGGGGAGAGATCCTCGGAGGGGGGTAGACAAGGTAGTAGGTAGAAGTAAAGTAAAAGAGGCAGAAGCAATAGGAAAAAAAGAGATATACTCATACATGAAAAAACAAAGGTAAGGAGTAGAATAGGTTTGGGAAAGTGTATGTCTATATATGGTTTATGTATGTATATGTCTGTGTGTGTGTGTGTGTGTGTGTGTGTGTGTGTGTAGCTATAGAGAAACATATCTAAACTTTATTGTAGCCTTCTAGAGGAAGGGGAAGATTAGGGGATAGGGAAAAAAAGGAACAAAGTAAAAAAGTACACAGCAGAGAACAAAGGAAAAGTCACAGGGAAGCCAAGAAAAGATGCACAATTCTCAAAAAAATGAATATTATTTAGCAGATAGGCTTTCTTGAAGTGAAAATCTATTGTTACATATTTTAAATCCTCTCTTATGTTCTGCAATGCACATGACATATATTTTCTAACTTTATATTTAAGTTCCAATATTAAGTTTATGAAATGTTTTTGTTTCTTTTCTCTATTCTGTATTTGTGTTCTGGCATTTGAGTCTAAAATAAAATCTTGGGGAAAAAAAGAATACCAGTGTAAGTGCATCACATTGTACAGAGTGAAGAGTGTAAAGTATAAGGCAACTAAAAAGAAAGTGGCCAAATTTTGGAAGACATTAAAAGCCGAACAGAGGATTATATGTTTCATCCTGGAAGTTATAGGGATCACTGTAAGTGAATGAAAAGAGGAGTGACACAGATTTATCCTATAAGAAAAATAATTTGAAAATTGAGTACAGGTCAGACTGGAATGAGAGACTTGATATTGTGACCAGCAAGCATGCTACAGCAACAGTCTAAGCACGATATGATGAGGACATGAATCAGGGTTGTAGTAGATATAATAATGGGTTTGGGAGGCAGAATTTAAATTGAATTATCTCTTGACTCCTGACCAGGCATAGCTTCCACCAAACCACATTGCCTTCTAGGAAAGATGAAATAAAGGGGTAAATGGTGTTTCCTAATTCTGAAAATAGATGGGGCTAAGATGATCTAGTTTAGCTGTGTAAGTAAAAATCTTTCAATATTTAGGGCTGTTCCCATACCTTAAGTACCCAGGAGGGAGGGTTAGGAGTTAGCAGTAAGCTTGCTGGAGCTTTGTCAACCATATAGTTTCCCGAGCATTCCTTGTTAACATGATCAGTCCTTTAGAACTCCAAGAACTGGTTATGACAATTTAGTTAGGTGATTTTCAAAGACAAAATTACAGGAGTTAAAGACAAACTTTTATTGAGTGCTTCCAATGAAGAAAGATACATTTCTAAGCCCTGAGAATACAAACATGGGTGAAACATAATACTTTTTTTTTTCAGGTAACTTAACTGTCTAGTGTGCTAAACATACATATTTTAAAAAATAACAGAACTATAAATGAAATAATCTTAGAATATTGGTTTTGCAAGGGATCACAGCAAGCTATCTATTCCAATCTTTATTGGAACAAAATTCTTCTCTACAACATGACCAGCAATTGATCATCTTGCCTTTGTTTGAAGATCTCTAGTCAGGAAGGATCCACTACTTTCTGAGATAAGAGAAAAAGAGACAGAGAATTGAGTTTATATTTAATTCCAAATTGGTAAAAAACTGTAAATTCAGAAGATTTGCCAAAGATTCATGGAGGAGATTGGGTTAAGTGGGACAATGATAGAAGACTAAGTTTTAGTCAGTTGAAGTGGAAGAAGTCATTCTTCTCTGGCAAAATAATGGGATGAGCAAAGGCATGGAGATTGCAAAGTGCCAGAAGGGTTGTGGAAATCATTAATGGATCAGGTAGGCTGAAGTTGTAGATCAATATAGGGCAGATGTATGCGATTAGACAGGAAAGGGATACTGGAATCAGATTTTGTGGTATATTGAATATTGGGCTAAAGAGTTTGAAGTTCATCCTGTAGTCAGTAGGGAGCTATTAAATTTTTTCTGAGCAAGGACATGACGTATACAAAATAGAATTTGGGGAAGATTTATGCTTAGTGATTTAAACTTGTTGCAACTGGCATCTAGATTGAAAGAGTACAAAGTACTTTTTCATGATTTTATTTGGTAGTTTCACTTCACTTCCTTTAAAACACCTAAAAAATTCATCCTGGGGGAGGAGCAGGGATGAGGGAAGATTGCTTACTGGAGCATTCAAATTTGCTTTTGCAGGTTTTAGATACCTTAAATGAGCAATACAAATAGATAGGCTTAAAGACCAAGGACTGAGTATAAATTAATAATTTTCTAGGTAAAATGACCTGGAAATGATTTTTTTAACCAAAAAATGGAAAACCAGTCTATAAAGGTAGCACCATGCTCTTGCCAAGCATTCATGTGGATCACCTAAGATTCATTAAAAAATCAGACTCTGTCTCTTTTTCTTTTTATATAAATGTATGTATTTATATAACAGATGTGTACATGAGTACATATTCACATATATAACATATCTGTCTAAGTATATATTTGCATGTATAAAGATGGGACTCTCTTCCTCTATACACACATATACATTTAAGTATTTATATTTGCATAAATGTGGGTATACATATACCTACATGCACAATGCATACATATATACACATACACACATAGATACATATATACATATACATATATGTGTGTATATTTTATATATATATATATAGAGAGAGAGAGAGAGAGAGAGAGAGAAAGACAGAGAGAGAGAGACAGAGACAGAGAGACGCAGAGACACAGAGAGAGACAGAGTTTTTTAAATAAATTATTTGATTCATTATACCTCATGTGCTCATGATGGAGATATGAGGATAATAGCAAATTAGCTGGTGCTCTGTCAACCATGTTGGGGAGTGTATGTGTATGTTCATATGTATATACATATATAAACAAATTTCAGTACAAGATGTGAACTTTAAAAGGAAGGGTAGCAATTATTTAGGAAAAAAATGAGTAGGGAGAACATTTCTAGTACAGTAAACAGCATGAACAAAATCACAAAGGTATAAATTGATCCATTGCTTCTCATGTGCAGTGCATACACACACGCTTATATTAAAGAATGATCAGTCTTCTTTGCTGATAAACATTCTGAATTTCTTCACAGCTGCCTTAAACTTCTCATTTCTGTTTCTCTATCTTCAAAGGGAAAAATATAGAGAGGTAGTTACCAAATATGTTGTTTCGAATCCAGGGAGTCATATAAAATCTGAACTATTATAAAAACCAAAGGCAAACAGTGTAGCAATTGGAATATCATTCTCGCTGTATCAAGGGGCCCTTAAAAATACATTCCTGAGAAACTTTTTTGTCCCAGTTAGTAATAAATATGATGTAGCTAGCTTTCAGTTTGTCTACTGCAAAGATTCCAGCATTGGTTTAAAATTCTTCATTTTCTTTGATTCCTTATTTGTAATCATAAAGTGTTCCAGCATTTGCCTGCAGCACATTTCTCAATCAGACAGGATCTGAGAATAAAGTGGCTCCATGTGAAAAGATCCTAGTCTAAAAGCAAATTGATAACAAAACCAATTTTAAGATTTCACTCTTGGAGAATAGAGAAGTTTACTATTGGTGAATGCAAAGACAGGTGGCTAAAATAAATGACTTCATGATGTTTAGGGGATTTTTGTAGTTCTTATTACTGTTCAACTATTTCTTCTCTAATACTTCAAAAGATCTTTGATTTCTTTGGTTTGAGTGCTCTTTCCACAATGCAAGATGACTACTGGTACACATTTAAAGAGAAAAATCTTGAATTGCTATGGTCAAAAAGTTTCTTCCATGGTCAATAAGCCTCTGGTGATGGACTTCCTCCAAATTAACAAATTTAGTTTTTGATTGAAAGATTCTGTTCAACAAACCTTAATTCAGTGTCGATCACATGCCTTGCACTATACTAGGGAAAGAGAGACACACAGAAACATTTCTCTCATTAAAGAGTTTACATTTTCTTAAATGCTTTTGGGTTCATAATCAAGCCTTTTCAGCTTGGTAAGAGCAGTAACATCCTGTGCCTTGCAGAACACAGAGTTGCCTCCTTGCCACAATAAATCTTTGGAAAACTTCAGGGGAACCCGAGATATTTAAGAAAAATGAATCAAGGACTTATTGGTGCTCATTTAATGAAAAGGAAGTAAGATCTCATTAGCTGGATGTTCCCTCCAATGATACAAGTCACAAAAATAATAGGATGGACACAAGATGTACTTCTATTAGCCTACACTGAGTACTGGAGATTTACATATAGACTAATGACAGTTCCTACACTCGAGGAAGGAGTTTAAATTCTAATAGGGGAAGGTGACACACAAAATGAAGTTGAAAGGGAGGGAAGGAGGTGAAGATATATGGTACAAAGAAATGATTTTAACATCCAGAAAATCAGGCATAGGCCTGGTAGATGAATTTGCAGGAGTTAATGAAAGCCCAGTACATGTCTGATAGGGCTACGATAGGTCTTATAAGTTAAATGATTTATATATTGTATAGTGGCCAAGATTCATTTTCCTTTGACCTAGAAACTGGGATGCTTGGGCCACCTGGAACCAAGTTCTTCATCAGTCTCTGACTCCCTGTGGAGGCATTGACTTGGAGGAAAATTTTGCTCAGATCAGCGCTGCAGGGATGCTGAGCCAGATGAGCCACCAGTCTCCCAAGAAGCTTTTCTCTCTGTGCTTCTATTAAACTGGCCTTCCTTCTATATATGCAAACAGAACTATCTCTACCTAATTTACATTTATATCATCCCATATATTCTTAATGACCTACATAATTTATATGCTAACCTCTTACATAAAAATAGTTTATATTAACAGATCTTTTGCAAAGCAGCTTGAAGTCTTTTGAGGACATTATTGCATTAATCTCCATAAAGCTCCTCTGAAGTCAAAGTATTATTCTTTCCATTTTCAAAATTGGAAATGAGCTTGAATCAGAGGTTAAGACTATATGGGAAAAAAAATGGCCAAAAAGCCCAGTCCTCAACTTTGTTGAGGAGAATAAACAGTGTCAAAAAGAAACTATTTCCTGATTTAAGTTGATTTGGGGATGATTGACTTTTTAAAAAATAGATAATATGAAAATTTTCATTTGGCTTTTGAGAAACTGCTTAATTTAATATCACTAAACTATCCGGGGGAAATTTTTTTTTCTATAATTGTAACATATCAGTCTTATAAGACTGCTTTAAAGACAAATTTATTGACAGCAGCAAAGCTCCAACCTTTTAAAATAAATAATAGCCTGGAATGTCAGTGATTTTCTGAACTGGTTATGCAAATCTTAATGTTAAATGCAATGTAAATAAGGTTTCCATAAAATAACATTGATGTTAGTGACATTTTCTCATCTAATATATTAAATATAAAATGGAAAATCAAAACGTATATTGCAACTTTTTATTATAAAAATAGACTGTATCTCTTTTATTTTGCTCAAAAACTTTCCCTTTGTACCTGGGCTAGTCCACCTTGCATAGGCCCTGAGTTATCATTATTGGTTTCTGTCAATATATGTCAGTCCCAATAGTACTTTGTGGACAAATTAATTTGGGGAAACATCATCGTATTAAATCTTAGGTGGTACTTTAAAAAAATTGTTTGATAAGCCAGGTGTGTGTGTGTGTGTGTGTGTGTGTGTGTGTGTGTGTGTGTGTGTGTGTGTGATGTCAGTGAGGCAGAGTGCTAGGCTTGGAGTCATGATGACCTTGGTTCAGATTCTGCTTCTGACATTAATTGTTGCAGGTTGTGTAACTTCTGGGTGCTTCACAACTTCTCTTCTAAGTCAAAGATGAGTTGCTTTTTTGTTGGTAAAATGAATTTTCCTATTAGAAATTTCCTATTTTCAGAAACTACAGATCTTTTGTACGGTCAGGCAGGTACCAATTAACTCTCCATCACTAAAGTCATCTCTCTATATCTAATGTCACTTAATCTGTCAAGTGGGTAGACTTATTTTCTTAAAAATGATAAATTTCTAAACTGTTGTACAGTTTCCTTTTTGGAGAACTCCTTTTTGAGAATTCCATAAAAAATGAAATGACAAATCCAACCAACAACAAACAAAAACCAAATTATATATATATATGTATATATATATATACACACATACATATATGTATGTATGTGTATATATACACACATATACATATACATATATACATATATATGTGTATATATGTGTGTATATATATATATCTATATATATATATATCTACACATACATATATAAAAATTCCCATACATTGCTCCCCTGATATCCTAGAACCAGACAGCAAAATGGGGATTGAAAGAAACCACTGATAACCTCAGGAAAGAAATCCCAAAGTAAAACCTCCAAGGAACATTATAATTAAATTACAGAACTATCAAGTCAAGGAAAAAATTTTGTAAGTGGCCAGAAAAAAGCAATTCAAATATCAGGGAGCCACAATCAGGATTACAAAAGACATTGCAGCCACAACATTAAAGGATCAGAGGTCAAGGAACATGATGTTCTGGAAGGAATAGGAGGTAGGACTACAACCAAGAATCACCTACATGGTGGAAGTAAGCATAATGCTTCAAAGTTGTTTTTTTTTTTAAGCTCATTAAATTTAACTGAAGGATTTCAACCCTTCATAAGGAGAAGACCTGAACTGAACAAAAAAATTGATTTCCAATATCAAGACCCACGAGGAACCTTGAAAAGGCAAAAAAGGAAAAGAAAACAAAGAATTCAATGCAGCACAACTGTGTACATCTCTACATGGGAAGATGATGCTTATAAGTCTTAGAAATTATACCACTAATAATTCAGCTTGAAGGAATATACATAGACAGAGAGTACAGGTATAAAGTGAATTGGACGGAATGACATAAGAAATAATTAAGAGAAAGGACTGAGGAATACACTGGATGCAAAAGGAAGGGAAAGGTAGAATGGAGTAAATTATTTCACATGAAGAATCAAAAATTCTTATACACTGGAGGGGATGATGGGAGGATAGGCAATGGGAATCATTTGAACATTACTCTCATGACTATTGTCTCAAAGAGGGAATAATATACACAAATAATTGAATATAAAAACCTATCTTACCCAACAGGAAAGCAGGAAGGGAGGAGATTAAGTAAAGGGGGAGGGGAACTGACAGAAGAGAAGGTAGATTGGGAGAGGTGGTGGACAGAAGCAAGAAAAAATAGGCTGGAGGGAAATACACAGTTAGTAATCATAACTGTGAATCTGAAAGGGATGAGCTCTTCTACAAAATGTAAGTGGATAGCAGAGTGGATCAAAAACCTTCAATCTTACACTATGTTATTTACAAGAAACACATATGAAGCAGAGGCACATAGAGAGAAAAAAGGTGAAGGGCTGGAGCAGAATCTAATATGCTTCAGCTGAAGTAAAAAAAAAAATCAGAGGAAGCAATACTAATCTCAGAGAAAAAGGAAGTAAAAATAGACATAGTTAAGGAAGTAAACTACATCTTGCTGAAGAGGTGCTGAATGGCCTATGTAATATATTTTGGGATAACTTTATGATTTTGTTAATTCAGTTTTTGTGTTAAGTTGTAAAAGCCACATTTCTTAACTGTTTCTCCCCTTCCTCCAGCTGTACTGTGTCTTTCCCTGCCCCAGCCTAGAGGTATTTCCTCTCAAACCATTAACTCTTCATTCAAGGTGCTAGCTCCTTTTGTCCTAGCAAACCAAACCCATCCACTTGCAAATCAGGATGGGTACATCTCATTTAACTTGACCTGAAATCTGACTGCTGGTTGACCTGATGACGTTTCAGGGCCAAAACCCCGCGTTTTGTTCCCCCTTCCCTTGGAATCTCCCAGTGGATTATGGGTAAAACACATGCGCAGTTGATGTCAAGGGTGCATGTCCCTTTAAGTATTAACCACTCCCTGGTCCCTCCCTAACTCCACCTTTGTACAACTCATTAGCCTAATGAACTTATGATTGACAGCCATAAGTCTTAAAAAAACTGTGTTTCACTTCCTGCTCTTTCCAGATGGCCCTTTCTTGCTTTTTCTCATTCTAGCAAGCCATCTGCCTGCGGAAGGGTGTCACACTTCCAGACTTTCTCTGACTCTCCCCCCCCCCCCCCAACTTGCCCTTTGCAAGCTTTTCCTAGCCAGGCTTCCTCACCCTACCCCTTTTTGTCCTGTGAATCAATAAACTTTTGTAAATCTGCCAAAGGACAGCTGAGCCTGTAATTCTTTTCAGACGCTAACCTAGAAAGGATTTCTCATTAGAAACCCCCCCCCCCCCAAACCTGTCCCTCATCATTGCCAAAAGGTACTTTAGACAATAAAGTAATATCAATTCTAAACATATATGCACCAAGTGGTAAGCATCCAAATTCTTAAAGGAAAATTTAGGTGAGTTACAGGTTCAGGACCAAACAAGAGCTAGAGACAATTACAAAATGCAGAATAGATAATTTTGGTCAGTTTAAATTAAAAACCTTTCTGAAATTGAGAGGTGGGAGAGGAATATAATGAAAGGAGACAGAGAGAGACAGAATGGAGTTAATTATCTCATATAGAAGAGGCAAGGGATAACTGTTACAATGGAGGGGAAGAACAGGAAGGCAAAAGGGAATGGGTCTACCTTACTCTCACTGAAGTTGGCTTAGGGAAGGAATGGTATACACTCTAAATTGGGTATCTTGCCCTACAGGAGAGTAGGGGGGGAGGGGAGATGATGGAGTGGAGGGCAGGTTGGGGGGGAGGTTTGTTAGAAGCACCCATTTTTGTAAAGGGACAGGGACAAAGTAGAGAATAGAACAAGTGGGGGAGAGGGATAGGATGGAGGGATATATAGTCAGTCTTTCACAATATGTTCATTGTAGAGATGTTTTGCATAACTACACATATAGGGCCTGTATTGAATTGCTTGTCTTCCCAGTGGGGGTGGGTGATGAGGGAGAAAGTGAAAGAATCTAGAATTTAAAGTTTTTAAATTAAATGTTATTTATATACACACACACACATATTTATTATTATTATTGTTTACATGCAACTGGGAAATAAGATATACAGACACTGGGGTAGGGAGATCCATCATACCCTGCCAGAAAGTCAGAGGGGTGATAGGGGAGGATATAGGAGAGAGCAGATTGGGGGATCTCTGTTTTGGGGTGGTAGGTAGGAGAAAGACAGGGAGAAAATTTGTAACTCAAAATCTTGTGGAAATGAACAATGTAAACTAAAAATAAACAAAAGTTAATTAAAAGAAAAAAAATTAAAATCTTTTGTACAAAGAAAACCAATGCAACTAAGATTATAAAGAAAGAAGAAAGTTAGGAAGCAATCTTTATAGCAAGTGTCACTGATAAAGACCTTATTTCTCAAATATATAGAGAAGTGAGTCAAATTTATAAGAATACAAGCCATTGTCAAAGGATATGAACAAGAAGTTTTCAGATGAAGCAATCAAAGCTACCTATAGGCAATTTTACTTTCAATTAGAGAAATGCAAATTAAAACATTTCTGAAATATCACCTCACACCTATCAGATTGGACAGTATGACAAAAAAGGAAAATGATAAATGTTGGAGAGGATGTGGAAAATTTGGGACACTGATACACTGTTGGCTGAGTTGTGAAATGATCTAACCTTTCTGGAGAACAGTTTGGAACTATACCTAAAGGGCAACCAAACTGTCCATACCCTTTGTACCAGAAATGCCAGTACCAAGTTTGCCCATAAAAAGAGATCATAAAAAAGGAAAAGGGCCTATATGTGCAAAAATATTTATAGCAACCCTTTTCATGGTGGCAAAATATTGAAAATTGAGGAAATGTCTTTCAATTGGAGAAAGACTGAACTAGCTGTGATATAAGAATATAATGGAATACTATTGTTCGTTAAGAAATGATGAACAGAAAGATTTCAGGAAAAAAAAAGCAAGAACCTGGAAACACTTATATGAACTGATGCAAAGTGAAATGAGCAGAATCAGGAAAACATTGTACACAGTGTCAGCAACATTGTGTGATGATCAACTATGAATGACTCAGCTTTTCTCAGCAACATAATGATCCAAGATAAGTACAAAGCACTCATGAAGGAAAATACTATACACATCAAGAAAAAGAACTGATGGACTCTAATGCAGATCAAAATACACTCTTTCCACTCTGTTCTTTTTTGTGTTTTTTTCCCCTTTGGATCTGTTTCTTCTTTCACAACTGCGACTGATGTGGAAATTTGTTTGACATCACAGCATATGTATAACATATCAAGTTACCTAACATTTTAGGAAGCGAGGAGGTGAAGGAGGGAGGGAGAAAAATTTGGAACTCAAAATCTTATAAAAATGAGTGCTAAAAATGATTTTTGCATGTAATTGGGAAAAATAAAACATATTTTAAAATAGAAAAAAAATCCTTACATTCCATAACAATTTTACCAAGATAGCTTTTGTTTCATGGAAATGAGTAGGTTTAGGAGTCTGTATACATAATAGACAAATGTCTTAACATATGGATTTTAAGTAAGATACTCTTTCTTTGAGAGCGTTGAATTACCATACTGAGTAAACGTGACTAGCAATTTCTAGTGATTGAAGAGAACTCCAAAGTGTAGCAGCAAGAGCACTAGAATTTGAAGCTTTGAGTTCAAATCCCTAGCCTTTTACTTTAATCAACCAATCAATAAAAGTTTATTAAGTGCCTACTCTGTGCCAAGCATAATACTTAATTATCTGATTCTTAATTTTATTTAATATAATATGAGGGTTTTAGACTAGATGATGCTATTACTTCAAGCTTTATTGTACCAACTTCCCAAATGTCCAGATGTTCCCTTTTCCTGATATTGTTTAACATTTTGACTAATCAGTATGGAATGTGGTAGTGTGAAACTGGATAAATATATAATAAATCTGATCTTCAGTTTAAAGATCTCCTTCCTTAAACTGTTAAGTCCTTGATGAGAAGACTCCAAAGCTCATAAGCAGGGTGAACCTGACTGGTCTATCACTGATGGATGGATTTGTTAATCAAACACATATGAAACCAGAAGATAGCCATAACTATGAGAGGCAATCGAGATTTTGTTCCTGGATGCCAAATTTAGAGAGTGGCAAATATAGAAGGCACTGAATTTAGAAGCCTTTTATGGCTCTTTTGGTTCTTTGGAGGCATAGAAACAATATAACATAACACCTAATTTGTAAGGATAATTGCAGCTAAAATAGAAAGCTACCAGATGGTGAGGGGGGTGAGCTCCTCCATGTCCTCATCCTTATCACTGCTCCTCAACTACGAGCAAAATTCCTAGTTATATTTGTGACAGCAGATCTCACCTTGTTTAGCTGTCAGTATACTAAAATGCTCACATGGGCATCAAAAAGGCAATCTATTCCCTTTATTTATCTACAAAAGAATTTATCATGGTATTTACATAGAATAAATTTATTTAAAGCATCAGAAAGTCAGTAGTAGATTATATCTTCTAAGTAAAAAGATGTCATGTTCTTGACTACATGCATCATTCTTTTATTGTGTGGTACAAATGGTCATAATCTACCTTATGGATATTGTAGAGAAGGGTTTATGTGAGACTTCATTTATTTTCAACTTTTCCTTGCAAATAGGTAGGAATCCAGGAAGGCTGAGCGTTAAGATGTAATCAAATGAGTTCAGTGATGGCATATGGGATGTATGTCCTACGAGAAGTCAGAGGTAGAGGCTTGAGACCTGCTGGAAAATATGCTTCTATTTCCTATTAAGCACTTTGAGAATTAACAATGAAAAACTTTAGGAGTTGGAGGTGGGGGAAGAAAGCAAAGATTCTATGCTGTAAATTGCTCCCCTGTCTCTACTTTGTGCTCACTAAGATATGCCTTTGCTCCACTGGAGGAAATTGTAGCCCTATGGATTTTAATTTGTAAGGAGTTTTAGGGTATGTAGGGGAACTATTATTGGATTTTAGCTATACTCTAGGGTCTATTATCAATTAACAATATCAAGCCTCTTAAATCTTAGAATGTTAAAATTGGAAGGGACCTTGGAGACCATCTAGCCTAATAACCTCTTTTTTAAATGACTTTAGGGCCAAGACGGTAAGAATGACCTGTCAAAATCTGGATTCTGGTTATTGAATGGATATCAAATGCTCCTGCCCTTGCCTTCTTCCTGCCCTTCACCACTGCAGGGGTTCAGAGACTTGGTAACTCACCACTAGGCACTGTTTGTATGGCACATCTAAGAGGAGATAATTAGACTTCTCTGTGCAAGGAGCTAGGAAAACAATCTGTAAGCAGCAAAACATCTTGAGCAACACAACTCCTCTATCTACCTGTGTGTGTGTATGTATCTCACTGAGCCTGTGTGTATATTTTGATGCCACTCTAATGCTTCCTCCAACATCTTTCTGATTTCTCACACTGTTAGGGATATCTCCTACTTAAAATTAATGTGTATACATTTTTTCTTCAGTTAGTGCATGTGTTGTTTACTTTCAATAGACTATAAGCTCCCTGTATGCAATGACTTTTAATTTTTTTCACTCTCCCCTCCCCTCCAGCCCCGGTAATTGAAATTTAAAGGATTTCATATGACATATATCCTTTTCTGGTCCTGTTTTTTTAATTTGATACTTTGACATTCCACTGACTATGTGGTCTCATCATGGTATATATTTCCCACATTGGTTTAGATTATAACCAAATACAATTCAACAAACATTTATCAAACACCTGTTATGAATAAGGCACTGTCTAACCTATCTGGGTTTTAGTTTCCCCATCTACTAAATGAGAGGTCCCTTGCAGTTTAAAATTCTATCACCCTATGAACAAAAGGCATGGAGCAAAGTGATGGTGCTATGTGATGCATGTTCAGAGAAGTATCCTTATCTGTGGAGGACATGGAGAGTTCTTCCTGTTCTTTCTACCATATCTACTTCTAACAACTAAACTTCAGTTTTAAAGGCATTGAAGTTCTTGAAATTCAGTTTTTTGAAATGAAGAAGTCATATATACAGTGTGTGTTTTATGAGTATGGTATGGTACCTCAGAGTGTTCTTGAAGGGTTTTGCCATTCTGGAACTGGTCCTTGTAATCTTTCTTTTTTTCCTTTTTTTTTGACACAGAGTTGATTACAAAGTTCACATTTGCCTATCATAATATTTGACTTACTGTTCTATTTCAATGATGTATTTTCCTCTTCTCTAAGGCAAATATTGAGTTGTATTTGTGTCTCCACTTTGCTCCTCTGTGCATTGCTTCCATAATAATGGTTGGCATTCACATCAAAGATACTTCCTCCACATATAGTAGAAATCTTCAGAATTTCATTGACTAGGGGCAAGAATCTAGTAAGAGGAGACATTTTTCATTATCACCAGCACAAAACCTAGTAAAATTGTCGCGTGAGTAATTTATCTACCATAAGCAAAATAACAAAGATAGAGAAGTAGCTTTGAATTTCAAGTTGCGTGATTTGGATTTTCATATGGATTCATTTGTATGCAGTCTCTGAAGTGACCTTGGATGAATTACTTTACTTCTCTGGGTCTCTTTTTCATTATCAGTATGTAACACCTGAGTTGTGAGCTGAGAGACTTCCCCGTTTCCTTTCTTTTTCAATCACAATTCCTAGAAGGAGAAAAGGGAACCCTTGCTAATGTAGTCTTTGGATATATTGGTGGAAAACGAAACAGAAAAAGCTGGGGGGAAAGAGGTGGAAATATCAGAACTACCCAGGAGTTATTTCACTGCTCAAGAATTCTAACCCTATATAAATTGCTAATTTTTATCCACGTTACCAAATCTGCTTCAAACTATGAGTGAGGAATGCTTGCAGAGCCACACAAAGTTGGGAAAGAGTTGAAAAACCTGTGTGAATGGGAGCTAAAGCTATCAATAAATGAATAATTGTTTGAAATGCTCTTTTCTCTAGAGTAGAATAAGAATTTGGAAGGAATAAAGAGGGAAAAACTAGGAGATGAAAAGATCAAGTGGATGTCATCCATACATACTCAGTTGAGATCTAACAGATCATTCAAGACTGTAACCTAGGATTTGCTCAAGCAAGCATAGTGGGCATGAACTAGAGAAGTTTGAACTTTAAGGGGTCACCTGGGAATTTGGGTAGATATTGTCCTCAGAATAGGAGTTCCGGACCTTACTGCCAATGTTAAACAATGTCTGTCTGTCTGTCTGTTGGTATAGTGGGACGGGGAGATGGAGAAGGAAGAAGGATCCTTTTAACATATAAAGTAAGAAAGTTTGACTAATTGATTTTAATTATCCCTTCCATCTCTAAATTACATGGAGATTCACTCCATCCCCTCCTTGGTGGGGTGACTCCTTCTTCAAAATCGCCTTTCTCTTATGTTCTTCTCCCAGGAAAATTTATTTGTAAGAAAGATTTAATAGAGTGATTAACAATTTTAAGTGTTACCTGAGTGTGTGTAATAGCATTTTCATAAGGAAAGAAATCCATTAAGTTAAAGGAAATTGAAATTCCATGCCTCATCCAACAGGGTTAGGGTTCCTTCAAGGTTCCTGAATTAACAACTTGCTGTTTATATCTCTATATGCATATCAGTCTGAGTATGAGACCTCTAACAAAACAAATCTTAGGGGAATCATAGTGTTGATTATTGGTGTTTTTTTTGGTCCAAAGAGCAGAGTTCAAATCCTTGTTCTGAGACTTAGTAACTATGTCCTTGGGAAAGTTGTTTTTCTATCTGGGAGGATATTGGACAAAATGAGCTCCAAGTTCCCTTACAATTCTAAATCCTATGGGGGAAAATCAGCTGTTACTATCACCACGAACAGAAATTATTTTTGCCTACTTTTGTATTTCATAGTATATCTGAATCATAAGTATATCAGCAATCTGTCAGATCATCTAAGAAAAAAAAAAGCTATTTCCTGTTAGGTGCCCTGAGGTAGCTGTTAGACATTTTAAAGACATGTTAATAATGAGAATGTGAAGTAATGGGAAGAAAATAAAACACTGAATTAGGAATCAGGAAAACTGTGTTTTACTTCAAACTCTGCCAGTTACTATCTGTGTCATGTTTAGCAAATGATTCCCCTCATCTTTTAGGGCCTCAGTTTCTTCACTGTTGAAAGGGAATCTTTAGGCAATTTGACATTTAAAATCACCTTCAGCTAGATGAGTCTATTATTCTTCTACCTTGGGGACAGTACTATTCCAGGGTCATTCCATTTATAAGTCATTTGGTCCACTGGCAGGGACCCTAATCACAACCACCTTTAGGCACATTGGTGGCTAACAAAGTTTCTGTTTGGCACTTTGAGGAAAGAATCATAGAATTTGAAAGAGGAAAGGATCTTAGTGATCATTTGGTCTAATCCCCTTATTATATAGTTGAGGGAACTATAGCCCAGAGAAGTGGTATCTTGACAAAGAGTATACAGGTTATAAATTGCAGAATTAGAATTTTAACCAAAATTGTTCCAAATATAGTCCCATTTCTACTATAATACGAAGCTCCTTTTCCATATACTTTTCTCTTTTGGTGGTCTCTCTCAATTTACTGTGCAGGCACCCATATCTTCAATCTTTCTTTCCCACCTACTCTACCCCATCAAGACTTGTTCTAAGGAAAGTCTATGATTAACTATTTTCCTCTCATTTTTTTCTAACTTAATCTATTAAAGGAATTCCATTCACCAATACAGATTAGTTCTTACTTTTAAATTTGGTCTTAGAGAGTAACCTGGTCCACTGAGAGGCTAAGTAATTTACCCATTGTCACACAACCAGTATATATCAGTGTTAAATCTAAAAACATAAATCACATACAAGTCATCTTTAACTTTCCACAGATTGGCATCAAAGGGGGTCTTCATTCCTATAGAAGCACACAAGGTAATAAATGAGACTATCACAATCAGGACAATCTTAATTTGATCCTAAAGGAAGTGTGTGTGTGTGTGTGTGTGTGTGTGTGTGTGTGTGTGTGTGTGTGTGTGTGTGTGAAGGGGAGGTAGAGAAGGGGAAGGAGAAGGTGGAGGGATCCCCTTTACATGTAAAATAAAAACTTTGGCTAGTTGATATCCAATATCCATTCCAACTCTAAATCATTCTTCTTCCCACCCTGCTTGGTGTTCTACACTGGCTCCTCTCTCAAAAAGCCCTTTTTCCTTTCAAAAATCCTTTTTCTTTTCTTTATACTCTTCTCCCCACTAAAGGACTCACAGCAGTGGATAAACAAATGTTCAAACACAAAAAGGATTCACAACAGGTCCAAATCAATCATTTCAATTTCCCCTGTTTGTTGGGTCACTTCTTACACAGTATCCTACACAATCCTCTGATTCATACTTGTAATATCACCTTGTGGTTTGAACTCTGTTAGGAAGGGAAATGAGATTTTGGGATGTCAAGGAGGCAAATTGCCAGTATCTGCTCAGATGCTCTTATGTGCAATCTGAGGTCCCTGAATGTTTATGTTTTCATTTTTTGATAAATGTATTACAATATAATTGGTTTTCTATGTATTTTATGCATTTAAAAATATTTTTTCTGAGAAGTCCATAGGCTTTACTGGACTGCCAAAGGAGTTGATACACACACACACACACACACAGACATTCAGGTTAAGAACTTATGACAGAAACCATATGAGGGCATGGATTCCCTAAGAGGAGAAATAATATACTTTAGGTCTATTATATAGGCATTACTCTTCCCATGAGAACTGAACTTTCACGTTCACTTTTCAAGATTAGCTATCTATTTTGCATAGGTTCACAAGGTTTAAAACATGACTTTTTTTATTTAGAATTTAATGAAAACAGGATCTTGCCCCTAGAAAGTAATGAATCCCATTCCTACCTCTTCCCCCTCCACCGTGGGCTACCCTCATTTATATATTTACAAAGACTCTGTGATGAACAGCAATGTGTGGGGAGGACTACAGGTGGGAGGGAGGACTCAGGGTTTGTTCGGCTGCAACAAGGTTGTCCAATGGCTCCTCTGGTATGGTTCCTCCATATGCCAGACCTCAGCAATTCTTGGCTCCCACTGCTGTTAGCACTTCTTGCAAGTTACTACTTGATGTTTTCTTCCCATTCACTGTTGTCCACTACTCTGCTCTAACTTTTCTTAGCTCCCAGTATGTATTTTTCATTTCAACATGGGAGTTATCTTCCAGAATGACTACCACGCGTGTCTCACCTCCATTCCTTAGTAATTTCTCCTTTCTTAAGTTTCAATTGTTGGCCTCTCATTGTGCTTTCTTCTGACTGATGTTGTCTGTTCCTCTTGGCTTTATCTGATTCTTACTCTTCTTCTTGCTCTCCTACAGAGCAGATGATAAACATCAGAGATGTCAAACTCAACGCTCTTGGCCTAATATGGCAACAAAACTCCCAAGTACACCTGAATGTTTAAAAAAAATAAAATTTAAAAGTAACAAAACATAGATAAGGTTAATTTGTGCTTTTTAAGTCAATTTGTGGCAAGCAGGAATTCATTTCTGTTTGACATTAACACCACTGGTGTAAATCATCTTTCAGAGGAGACTGCCTTTCTCTTTTAGCCCATGTGGAGATATGTATCAATGGAGAGGAAAAAAATAACCCACAAAAATTTACTAAGTACCTTTTATATGTGAGACACCATACAAATATGAAAGTGGGACTATCTCTGCTTAAGAAGATTATATTCTAAGAAGAGGAGACAGAATACATAATAAAGCAATGGCCAATGAAAGGAATTTTGGTGTGTGGAGTCACAGGGACCATGAAAGGGTCCTTTGGACAATGATCATCATGCCATTTTCAATTGCGTTTATAGTATTAATCTAATTATTGATCACAGAAAGAGAAGAAGTGTAGGGAAGAGTAGGGGGAAATATAGGTGAGATGATAAGGCAGGTGGAAAGCGAGGTTAGGTCTTGATCTCCATGGTGGCATGGGAAGTTCTCTTGTATAATCTGTGTCCAGCTAGATATACTTGATTACATGAGTTTGCAAGCTCTTTTTAACCAATTTAACAATTCTTTTTAACAAGTGGAAGGGGGAGGCACTGAAGAGAGGAGTGTGGTGGGAAAAATTCCAAAGGGGAGTGTATTAACTGTTCCCAGGAATGGATATTTAGTCCTGAGAGTTTCTGGTTGAGTTGCTAAGAAATTTGTGTAAGACAAAATAGGTAATAAGCTGTGTTGTTTATTCCGGGAGCAAGAAATGGGTAGCCTTTTTGTAATGAATTTATGAGGATAAAAAAATCATCCAAAATATTACATATGTGTGTATAATTTAATAGTAAATTTTATTATAATAGTAATGATTGCTTAATAATTGACATACTCTATCACTTCCTGCAACAAACTTTTAATTAGATTTCCTTATTTGATTGGTTGTCTGTGTATTTAAAACTGGTGACACTGAGCCATTTGACATCTCTGCCATGTGTTTTCTGCTGTCCTCTTTTCTGCTATACTCAGTGTGAACACCATCAACAGAAATAGGGAGAGGGGGAGGACTTACCTTCCTTACTACCTTCCTTTTACTTCTGTTAGGATATATTTCATAGGATTTGCAAGAAATCTAATATATACATATATGTGTACATATATAGACCTACACATCTACCCACAGCCATATACAAATGCATATATACGTATACATATACACACCTTCTCATATTTTATTCCTTTGGATGCATTTGTGATGCACACTCTGTTAGGAGATCCAGAGCAACTCAAGTCTACATAGAATCCTTAGATGAAGAACTCATGAGATACTAATAGATGATTGCCAGGTCACTACTGGGGCAAGGCAATGGTCCCATATGGACTAGTGGAATGAGGGAGGAGGGCCGAGGAACTAGGAAGGTTCATTCTAGCCATGTCAGGGCAAGCAAGCAGATAGAGGCAATCATAAAGTGCCCTGGAAGTTAGGGCCAAACCAATCAAAATAGTTTTCACTGGCTCATGGTCATAGACACCCTTGCCAGTCTGGTGACCCACTGTGATGTGTTGTCAACATTTTAATTGAAGAAAATCTTAATTTGAGTTAGAGGTTAGTGAAAATAATGTTGTCACTTTCCTCCTCATCCAAATTCACAAACCTCCTGAAATCTATTCATGATAAATGGACCCCAGGTTGAGAATCTGTGTTCTAGAAAGAATTTTTGCACAGGATAGGAGATTGGATAAGGTTACCTCTACACTTTTTCCTATGATATTGTCTGATTCAATGATTTTGCAAGGCAAATGAAACAATATATGGCAATATGGTTTGTGGTTAAGTTACGTCTCAACTGCTGTCTGTATCAGTTTCCTCATATACAAAATACAGATGATTATGACATCTACTTCTCAAGTATGTTAGGGATGTTGTGAAGATTAAATGAGATAATATTTGTAAAATGTTTTATTTAAAGTGCCTTTCCCCTTTAACATGCTATATAAATGTTATTATTACTACTACTATTATTATATGACAGTCCTGTTAGACTGATTTCAATCTGCTTCTACCATGTTTTCCTATGTAACATATTTTCTCTTTGTTTTGGTATCATCATCTCAGATTATTAAAATGACAAAGACCTACAAAAACCTTAGAAATTACCCTCTTCCCAATATAAGGGTCCAAAATTTCAGGTAGGTACTAAAGGTTATACATGCGTTGGGAAGACCTATTCACTAGAATAGGTTCTAGAATCAGGGATTTATGATTCTTGGTTTTCTTCCAGGTTGATTTCTTAAATTTCTTTTAATCTTTTTTTTCCTTCTTAATTCTCTTAATGTATTCATATTATCTGAAATTATTTCTTCCAGTGGTGAGTGTCTCTTAGTAAATTACTTATTGTATTTTAAAATCTGCTTCCTAATATACTCCATTTAAACTAATAAATATTGGAATATTTCAATAATTGTTGGCTTGGGCCAATCATTGAAAGCCTGAATGATTTGGGTTTAAGAGTTACTCAGGTGGCTCCATTTGCATCCTAATAGGCCTTACCAAAACCTGTTTTTTCCAGAGCCCTATTTCAAGAAACCCATGTTTAATCTTGTATTAAACACATGTAAGTGTATTATTCTACATGTGGACAGAGGAAGGAAGCAAACAGAACCTTGTGGTTCCATGAGGTATAAACAAATACTAAGAGAGGGAGAGATCACTTTCAGATGGAAAGAAAAGGGTAGACTTCACTGTTTCTGCAAATATTTCAGAACACTTATAATATCAATAAAGGTACACAGTACTTACTTTCCAAAGTGTTCACATGTCATTTATCTTACAGTGCATGAGAACTCAAATATTATCAGTTACGTTTTACAGAAGGGAAAATTAAGGCACTAAATACCACTTGAGGCTGCACTGCTTACCAGTGAAGAAACAAAAATCAATTAAGCATTATTAATATTCTTATTTGTTTTGTAGCATTGGGGCTCATGCAATCTCAGACAGAAAGGTTCATAGAGATTATCTAGTCCAGTCCCATCACTTTACAGATGAACAAACTGAAGACAGAAAGGGTGAAGTGATTGGCTTAAGATGAACTAGCAAGTTAATGACTGCCTCTGCACTCACTTATCTTTTCTTAAACACCCTGGCCTTCATCTATGAATGATTATTTAAAATAATGTTTCCTTTCATTGCCAAAATTCAATTCAAAGATAGCTTGGATATAAGGCTACCTTAGGTAATAAATTCACACATTTCTATGACTTTTATAAATGAAAATAGGAGCTGGACCAAATAGGCCAGCAGAAAGTAAAATAATTATTGAAATATCCCAATTTATTAATTAGGCTAGATGATAGTAAGTTGATGATCAGTGGTTTCTCTTGGCAATCAAAGACACCTGATGGAGACACTGAATGCCTTCTCTTTTGAAAGATAATGCCCCTGACAGGAGAAATCTTGCCCTTCTCTTAGTCTGATGGAATTCCCTAAGATTTATTTTCTGAGTTATTGAAGAGTATAAAGACTGCTATTTACAAAGTGACCCATGTAAAACCGAAGTTTCTCTAGGAATGCTGTTGCCCTTGAGAAGTCTTTTGAGAATGCCCAGTTTGCTTAGTATACAACCCACGATGTTCTCTACCCTGTGAGTGGGGAAGCCTCTTTTGATTGGCTGTCTGTATATTTAAAACTGGTGACAGAGTCATTTGCCATCTTCTCTATCATTTGTTTTCTGCTGTGCTCTTTTCTGCTACCTAGTGTGGGCACAATAAATAAAAATAGGAAGAGGGGAAATACCTTCCATGCTACCTTCCTTTGACTTAAACTCTAAGGAAGGGCCAAACGGGCACTTAGTTCTGTTGTATGGTCTCATTTTCAGTTGGCAAAGGTGATTCACCAAGGGATCTGGGTGTTTGAGCCATGGCAACCTTGGAACTGGGCTTGACATTGGGGTGGAGCAATCAGACAGCTCAACATGGAAGCCATGGTTCCTGGGATTCCATACACTGAGGGAGTCATTTGAAGGACTTTCACCAAGAACAGTTTTCCCATTTGAGAAAAAGGCAATTCTGAGATAACTCCAGGTCCCAAATCCCTGTAGGGAGAGCTCCATGTGGCTTGAAAAGCTTGACGTTGATCAGGTTCGTGTTTGATATGGATGCCGGTTTTGTGGGTTGAGAATGGCCTTACAAGGCTAGTAAGGCTAAATAAGCAGAGATACATGGTAAGCTTTGTAAAATGCTTCATATATTGTTGGCTTGTTTAAGGAACTTTGTGAAATGTTCCTTGTTCTTTGAACCTTTGTATGTGGAAATAGTTAGGATTTTCATCTACATGTAGTATTGGGTAAGGTAATTTGTATTTATCCCACATATTTTATCTCTTGCCAAGACCTGTTGCTTCTACCTTCACAACTCGTATATTTGCACTTCACTACTCTGACATTGCTGCAACCTTTGTGAAAGCCATAGTCACCTTCTACTTGGACTATTGCAATATTTTGATGGTTGGCTCTCCTCCCTCAAGTCTCTTCCCACTCTAGACCACCCTTCACTCAGTTGTTAAAGTGATCATAAAGTGCTGATCATGGGACCTCTTTCTCTATGAACCTTACTTACTGACATCTGGAACTCCTCCAGAATCTAATAAAATTTTCTATTGGATTTTAAAACCCTTCATCATTCAACAACTTATTACATCTCTAGTCTTCTTAGATTTCACTCCCCTTCACAGAATCGACAAACTACAATGTTCTTTTTATTTTTCTTCATACACAACCCTCCATCTCCTGATACTTTTTCTCCCACTGGCTCTTATGCCCAGACTTTTCTTCCAGCTCACCTATACCTCCTGGCTTCACTGGTCTTCTTTAAGACTTATCACAAACCCTATTTTCTACAAGAGGTAAATTTTGGTCTTGTTCCACATCCCATCCCCACCCCTATTTGTTTTCCTTCTGGGATAATCTCCAATGCACACTGTTTATTATCTGGCATATAACTAGTTGTTGGTGTAATGTTTTCTCCATAAGAATGTGGACTCTTCGAAGGCTTTGTGTTTTTGTCAGTCTTTGTATTCCAGCACTTAGGATGATGTCCAGAACATAATAAAGGTTTAATAAATACTCACAGACTGACTGACTAAACGATGAATACGGTCTTGTATTTTTTAGGGCATCTTCAATTTTCTTTGCTTATTTTATGCTTTACTTTGAAGACTCTATGCTTTATTTGTGATTTGTTCTGCCAGCTAACTAAACTCCATTTGGCTACAGTTTAATGATTTTGTTATTTGTAAGTTACATTTTCCCCCCACTGAGTATGCATGCATTTGATTCTGTGTCATTAATTTTGCACCCTGATATTAAGCCTGGATTGCTTTATTGCAGTAACAGTTGTGGAATGGATTGTTGAATTAGCGATATGCAATAGGCTGTCATTTTAACACAATGTTTGATGGTTTAAAAACACAAATTTTTAATTATCTCAGACCCCCACTCCACTAATTTCTCTTGCATTGACTGCCAAAGATCTTTATTACCTGCAGACAGAAATCTACGATGGGGAAGTGAAATACAGAACTGGGGCAAAAAAAAAAATCTCACAGAAATGGAATGCTGGGATGCCGACCTCTATTTTTCTCCCCTGCAGGGTGGCAGCCTTAGGACAAAACAGAAAAAATGATAGCAGAAAGATTCCCTTGATCTAAAATATCTTCAGATTTATTCATTTAGATTAACAAACTCTTGTTTTAAAAAAATCAGTCTCCGGAGGGTTTAATACATTAAATGATCTGGTTTATTTATTAAAATAAACCACTCTGAGAGACTAATTTTACTTGGGGAAAGAGAGAAGGAGGGTAGAAAGATTTTAGATAAGGAGAAGAATTTTCTTTTAAGGAAAGAGCAACTTCTTGAAAAGAAGTGGTGTGAATCCCAAATACCTCAATACCAAAGTATATTGAATACTTCATTAGTCATTTTCTCAGTTACTTGGATATCTAAGTCATTCTTAATCCCTCCCCATCTTTTCTTATTGGGATAGAACATGGAAAACAGTGAGGCAGTCAGGCTCTAGGGGCACAACAACTGAGACAGGGGTGTGCAACAAGTGGTAATTTTTTCATTTTCTGGTTTTTCAGAATTGGAAGAGAACTTAGAGTTTATATATTTATTCTACTCATTTTATAAATGAGATAACTGAAGGTAAGAGTAGATAGGAGACTGACCTAAAAATAGGATGTAGTACAGCTTGATTGGCATCCAAATCCAGTGTTCTTTCTTCCTGACCACTCCATCTCTCTCCTTTCTAGTAATACCATATTTCTAATGCCAGAAAGTTCAGCTTTCCTTATCATATAAACATTACATGGGATAGTGAACAAAAACAAGCTAAATTCTGTGTGAAGTAATACATTGGAACCTGCTCAGAGGTAAAGGATTGAGTTGAAAGTCCCCTGATTTTGATGGATCAGGTAAAGAACAATAGAGTACACACACACACACACACACACACACACACACACACACACACACACACACTCACATATATGTGTTTAAATATGTATTTACAAGTCTATGGACATAGATCTGTACACACACATTATATTTACAGATCCTATGTTAATTACCCTGTTATAAACTATAGAGCCCTACACAGAAGTAGTGTAGTGGTCTTTGTCATTGTTAAAAAGAAGAGGAGGAGAAGAAAAGGGGAAGGAAAGGGAATAAGGAATTATTCAGCACTTACTATGTGCTTGGCAGTGTGCTAAGAGCTATACAAATTTTGTCTCATTTTATTGTATGGAGAAAAATTTTGTTATTTATCCCTTATTAATATTGTCAATCCTAGCTTTTCATTTGGAGAACCCAAAACACAAGCTTCTAAATATTCCTTACAATCATCTGGTTTCCCTGGAGTGCTTCTGAGATCATTCTGATCTCTATGCTAAGCTATTGGGTTCTCCAAATTAGACTGCCTTACCTGTTGATAGACATCCTAAACTGCCCTTCTCTTGAAGAATACCTACTTCCTACTTGAGGCCACTCAGTTCCTACACCCTCCTCTGAAACCCTATTTAATGTAAACTTCACAGAGAACAATAAAGAGTTCTTCTTCCAGCTTTTCTCCTATACCAAACTTCCTAATAAATTTCTTTCTGAAACTATTTCAGATTTTGGAGTTCATTCATATGAGTAAAAATCCTTACAACAGCCCTTTGTGGTAGGTATTATTATTTGCTAGGAGCAAATGGGAAGATGAGAAGAAGGAGGGGAAGGAGAAGGATGAGGAAGAGGAAGATGAAGAGGAATGTGTATCCTATAGAGCCACATTTAAACATGTGTAGTGAGATGTTTATGGGGAAGAAATCTAGAAACAACTAGTGACAAACCTTAGACAAAGCTCAAGGATGTTCTTTTCTACTTTTGTCCCTCAACATACTCAACACCACTTTTCTTTGGAAATTGTGTAGTGTTGTTAGTTGTAGGGCCACAATGGCCACATTTTGACAATGTGTAAATCCTAATAAAACCTCAAAGATCTGACAGAGGTTTCATATTATATACAATTAGAGTCCAGCATAATTTACCCAACCTGTCTGCTACTTTTCCTGTTGTATATGATCCTATACTGACTTAGAATATGTAGTATTGTCTCTAGGGAGCAAAACCAGGGAAAATGATTTCTTACTTGGTTCAAGAGACTGGATATTTGGTTAAAATGCAACCTTTGTTTGCTATTTTGTTCTGTTTTGTTTGCTTTTTGTTTGGAGAGGTAGTGATGTGGGAAAGATATTGGGGGAAAGAAGTTCCTTCTTAAGATGTTAAATTGCATCAGAAGTAAACTTTAAATGATTAATATTTGTATATTGATTCTCATGAATATGCCATATAAAGGCCCCTGGAAGAAAATAATCATAAAGAGGATTAACAAAAAAAGGTCACTGGAAAAATTAGAAAGAATGGACACTTAGCTTTATTGCAAACTCTGAAGTGAAGTTAGGCAGTTCTATAAATCTCTTCCAAATACCAGGTCTTGCCAACAGATTAATTATATTTTCTTTTTCTTTCTATAAGTCATTATGTGACTTTTCCTATTTTACAGACAGCTTTTGGCAACTTCCTACTACTGTATGCTAATGTACATGAAGAATCCAGTTGGTTCACTGGCAATGTTTATTATTTTTAAAAGAAATTAATTTTTCATCACTTTTTGGGGTGGGGTAAATTTGACTCTTTTTATCTTTGTCTTCTTTGAGATCTTTGGGGTATAGCACCATGCCCATGATTTGATAGGTGTAGGCTAATTGAATCTTTTTCATGACATTGCTGAGATTACAGGGTTGAAAGTGCTAGTTTTAGGTCATTATGTCCATCTACTTACCCCCAAGCAGTACTATTCAGGTTATGATCATGTTCCATATTCATACTTAATAATCATGGTGGTACAGTACCCTAACTACCTATTACATGTAGCAATGATCAGGTACTGAGTGACTTCTAGAAGCCAATTCTACAGATCCTGAGAGATTATACTATTAGTAGAAAGGAAGCCAAACTACAGTGGACATCAAAATTATTTTCTATTTCAAACTATGATGGTATTGTTGTCATAGAATTTATGCTCGTAGTTATAAACATAACATGGCAAAGTTGGCTTTTATAGGAATACTCTAAAATTCCACAAAATTCGCGTATTTTCTGTGAAATTAGATTTTTGGGAAAAACAAACAAACAACAGCTAGATGCCATATACCTTACACTTTACTGAGCAGGAACTCATTTTTTTTTCTCTATTGAAAATTAGGAAAAGACAATTTCACAAATGTTGTGCTTACAAAATTGTAATAGCAATTAATGCTATATGATGCAACACTGTTCACATGAATCTTCTTTCCCTCTTTATCTTAGAGTATTCAAGGTAGTGGCAAGGTTTTTGTAACTAGAGGCAGAAGAGGGCACATATTTTTAATTCCCCAGCCATATACTTAAGCTTATATTAAACTATATGATGCCTTTTAGTATTTTCTAAGGACTGTTTGTATGTAACCATGGCAAGAAGTTTTGAGTTGAGGTGAAGACATTCTTAGTTGGTCTGCACTCATAGCTATCAACTGTCCCCACTGTTGTTGTTAACTTATGAACAGACTGATATAAGCTGCGTGACACCTTATGAAGACAGCATATAAGGACTACTTGAGAGGCTGTAATAGCAAGCAAATGACTTACATAGCACCTTGTTTCAGTTATTTAATTATTTAGCACCTTGTTTCTTCAAGTGTCTTTGGGCCTTGCCAGTGATTATATCAAGTCTTTGTTAAGAAACAGAACCTGTGAATCCCACAGTGGGAAGGATTTGCCAAAGACAGAAACAGGAGGGACATAAGAAGTAGGCAGAATAGGGAAGAGGCAAAGACCATATAAAAAGCTGAGCACAGCTGGGACTGAGCACAGCTAAGAAGGGGAAAACTTGTGGTGTCTGGCACTCTGTTTGTCTGTGTTAATTTGTGTTTGTGATACTTTGTACAGAAGCCATGGTACCTTACTGGAGGCCCTTAAAAAGGATTTTTTTGTTGTCCATTTTCACAAGTGCTGGAGGAGGATTTCAGAGGCCCTGGAACTATACTAATGATTTTTATTGAGTTCTTAGACCTTGTTTGTAGGTCTGTGTTGATTTCACAGGCAGATAGTGAATTGATGATGGTGCCAGCAATGTGCATGAATGTTGTTTTGGCTTTGTTTTGAGTATACCACTTCCATTTGATTACGCTAACCTCTTGGCCATGTCCAATTTTGTGAGAAGCTGAGATACTCATTACCCATGTCATAATCGGGATTTCTGGTAGCTTTAATTCATCCAACTGTTCAACCACAATCATATGACCAATAGTGGGGCTATGCACATATCCTTGTGGCAAGCAGGTGAAAGGATATTGTCTACCCTGCCAAGTGAAAGCAAACTGGTCCCATTTTTTAGAGTCTATTGGGATGGTGAAGAAGGCATTTGCCAAGTCAATAACTGTGTACCAAGTCCCATCATATTTCTGGATCCATCCTACTAAGGTGACAGAATCTGCAACAGTGGCATACAAGGGAGGAGTCACCTTATTCAATTGTCTACAATCCATGGTTATTCTCCATGTCCATGTGATTTTCATACTGGTCAGACAGGATTATTCCATTGTGTGGTTGTAGGGACTAACACACCTGCTTCAACATATTCCTTTATACTACTGGTAATTTCATCTTACCCACCTGGCACATGATACTGTTTTAAAGTAATTACTTCAGAAGGTTCAGGTAAAGTGATTGGGTCCATTTTTATTTTTCCCACTAAAATTGTATTAATTCCTATCTTCCTTACAGTGAATTGGTATATTTTTTCAGATAAATTCAGAGTCATACCTCTTAATATGTCTGTTTCAATGATGTACTCAGGAATGGGTACAATAACCACAATATATTCTTTCTTAGGTAATTGTCCAATTTTCATTGTCACTTTAATGTGTCTGGCTGATATTTCAGTTCCTCCCAGTCCTGTGATGGTAATAGGAGTGCCATGTTTAAACTTATCAGGGTTTCCATAGATAAGGGAGGCCTCTACCCCAGTATCTATCAATGCCCTAGTTACAGTGGTTGACCCATTTTTCCAATATATTGTTAAACCAGTATGGGATCTGTAATCTTGTCTGTGTATTTCTTTAATCTGGGCTGGGGCTTGGTCTATTTTCCTATTCTCCCTAAAGGTGTGGCAAACTTGGGTGCAATGATTCAGGAGTATCTGTAAGGGTGGTTCCTATCTCCCTATTCAGTCCAATATTAAGTAACTTTTCTTGGTACATCTTATCTACCTTTTATGTTGGAATGCCATCTATTCTTCTAAAATCTACCCCTGCTCTCAGTAGAGCAGTAAACAATTCTCTTCTTGTCAATATATTCTGGCTTTGAATCAGCAGGTTATTTATTCTTCTCTCTTGAGGAAATTTATCTTTTCCCCATTTCCCTAAGTCACTTAATTGTGAAAGTTTATCCAGCACCTTTGAAAGAGGGTGCCCTATTTCCCCAATTAGTAGACTCAGAATTAGATACTTATAAGCAGGAGGAGTCATCTTCACTATGATATTTCCATGAGGACCTGCTAAGAGGTGATGTGATATGCATTTACATCTCCAAGTATGATAGCAGTTTTCATTACTTCCTCCTTTAGCTTTCTCATATAGTCTCCAAGTGAGTACCAGGGTCTGTCTCCACCAGGTCACATAGAGTCAGTAGGATATTGCATATTGCATCCCTCTGCAGCTAAAGCTACAGATTAGTTGTGTTGTTACCTCCTTGCATATGGTGATCCCTAAAAGCTTGGTGTACAAAAGAATTCTGACTAATGCCTATGAATTTTAAGCAATCCACACTATCTACTGATACTCCTTCACCTCCTTTGTCACTGATTCTTACCATCCAAGACACTAAAGACTCTCCTATTCTTTGGGTGAAATGACTTAATATATCAGTAACCTCTTGTTGAGTGAAATTCTCAATTATCTCCCTGAACTCTGTTTGGCTCTGGTAGTTCTCCTGCTTTCTTCTTAGTAGGGGGTGAACTTAGTGCATTAGAAGACTCCTCATCTAAATTTGTTCCATTCTCCTCCCATACATTCTCCTGGCAGTTGTTGGGGCAACTATGCCCAGCCTGTACGAAAGCTGCATGCACATTCCTTCTGTTAGTTTTTCACTTCTTTTTAGCTAAATTAACAGTAAATTGTTCTTCTATCAGCTGAAGCCCTTCAGCTTGCCCTTCTAAAAGAAAGCCTGAATACTGTGACACAGAAAAATTCTCACACAAATCAGCCAACTCCTTTGCCATCTGAGTTTTCTCCTCCAGCAGCTTGTCTCTACTTTTACACATAAGACAGTAACTTGTTAGCAAGGCCCAGCCTCTCCTGCACACACCTGCCAGTTCTTTCCCTGGTTCTATTGGTATCCCTTGCAAACATCTTTCCAAATCTCTGGGTTCTCCCTTCTGTAGCCTCAGTTCCCATTGTTCACAGAGTCCTGTGCTTTTATCCCATTCTCTTGTTATGGAGAAATAAGGCAAATCTTCACATCCTGGGATGGTTATTTCTCCCTCTAAAACCCTCCTGTCTCCAAATAGAGGTCTGATATTTTGTGATCCCTTCCCCATAGCCAAATATAATGCCAATGTGATGTTCACAGTGCCCGCAGTGGCTATGAATATGCTGATCTAGTTGTGAATCACAAAATGTAACAGACTCTCTACATGGAAGTAAGAACTAAAATATTTATTCAGATATCAGAAAATGAAATCCAAACACCAGAAAGCCAGATTCATCATAGCAACCACAAAGTTGGTACACATGACCAATGCAGTGAACACCAGCATTCCCAAGCCTTCCCTCTGTCAGGCCTTCAAAACAAAGCAGCCTCCCTTAAGCAAGAATGTCCCTCTCTCACTCACGCTAGCTGCTCAGCCTCCACACTGCTTGCTTCCAGCAGTTCTTGCTGTCTCAAACTCCTTTCTAGTCTAAGCTTCCTGTTCTACCCTTTCAGCAAACTCCTCCCCCTGTGGCCTCCATGTGATCACATTTGTCTTGTTGAGGACAAGAAAGGTCTTCAAATCCCCTTAGGCCTATTAAGGGGCAGGGAAGAGCTTCAAATCCCATTGCCATGATAGAGGCATTATGGTATAATGTTCTGAGCTTGTAATCAGGAAGATCTAAGTCCAAAGCCTACATTTGATTCTTATTAGTTGTGTGACCATGGAAAATTCCTGGGATCGTATTACTACAGTGAGAACAAACCTTAAAGATCATGTAGTGTAATCCCTCCCTCCTCATTTGATGTTTGTGAAATGAGGAAACCAAATCCAAGCGAGGCCAAGTTCACACTGGTATCAAATATCAGAGACTGGATTTGAATACAGATACCCTGACTGCAAACCCTATGTTACTACCATTGTCACACAATGCTTGCCTAAAATAGGGATCATGATAACTGAAGTATCAATTTCAGGATTAAATGAAATTATCCATATGAAGCACTATGTAAACTTGAAACACAATGTAAGGAGTAATTATCTTTTACCTGTAGCTTGTCTATAGTGTTATTTGTATTACATCACAACTGTATGTTTTACATATAGAGAGCTCATAAATTCAATTCAGTGAAATTCATAAAGAAGTTAATATGACACATTTTTATTTATTTTATTTTTCAAATTTATTAATTTATTAGTTTTTAGTTTTCAACATTTACTTCCATAAGTTTTAAATTTTTTCCCGCACCCCAAGGGGTACGTAATCTGATATGGGCTCTACACATACATTCCTATTAAAGACATTTCCACATTAGTTGTTTTGGATATAAGAATTATAATGAATGAGAAAAACCATGGGAAAGAAAATAAAACAAAACAAAACAAAACAAAAGAGAAAATAATTCACTTCACTCTGTATTCTGACTCCATAGTTATTTCTCTGGATGTGGATGGCATTTTCCATCATGAGTCCTCTAGAAATGTTTTAGGTCCATGTGTTGCTGAGACAGGCTAAATCTATCAAAATCAGTCCTCACGTACTTTAGCTGTTACTATGTACAATGTTCTCTTGGTTCTGCTCACTTCACTCAGCCTCCTCAGTTCATATAATTTTTCCAAGTTTTTCTGAAGTCCACCCATTCATCATTTCTTATAGCACAATCACATTCCATTACATTCATATATGACAATTTGTTTAGCTATTCTCCAGTTGATGGGTATCTCCTCGGTTTTTAGTTCTTGGCTACCATAAAAAGGACTCCTATAAATATTTTTGTCACGTGGGTCCTTTTCGCATTTTTATGATTTCTTTGGGATACAGCCCTAGAAGTGGTATCACTGGGTCACAGGGTATGCACATTTTTATAGCCCTTTGGGCATGGTTGCAAATTGCTTTCCAGAATGGTTCAATCAGCTCACAGCTCCACCAGCAATGAATTAGTGTTCTAACTTTCCCACATCTTCTCCAACATTTATCATTTTCCTATTTTGTCAAGTTAGCCAATCTGATAGGGGTGAGGTGGTATGTCAGAGTTATGTTGATTTGCATCTCTCTAATCAATAGTGATTTAGAGTATTTTTTCATATGACTATAGGTAGCTTTAATTTCTTTCTCTGAAAACTGCCTGTTCATATCCTTTGACCATTTATCATTTGGGAAATGACTTGTATTCTTGTAAATTTGACTCAGTTCTCTCTATATTTTAGAAATGAGGCCTTTATCAGGGACAATAACTGTAAAAATTCTTTCCCAGTTTTCTGCTTCCCTCTAATCTTGGTGGCATTAGCTTTGTTTGTGCAACAACTTTTCATTTTAATATAATCAAAATTATCCATTTTGCATTTCATAATGTTCTGTACCTCTAATTTGGTCATAAATTCCTTCATTTTCCATAAATCTGACAGATAAACAATTCCTTCTCCCCTTATTTGTTTATAGTATCAGCCTTTATCCCCAGATCATTTACCCATTTGGACTTTATCATGGTATAGGGCGTCAGACTTTGGTCTATACCCACTTTCTGCAATACTATTTTCCAGTTTTCCCTGCAGTTTTTGTCAGACAGTGAGTTCTTATCCTAGAAACTGGGATCTTTGGGTTTATCAAAGAGTAGGTTGCTATAATCATTTACTGCTGTGTCTTGTATACCTTACCTATTCCACTAATCTATCCCTCTGTTTCTTAGCTAATACCAAGTGGTTTTGATGATTGCTGCTTTTAGTATGACACATTTAATGATATGATCGCTGATGATGAAGATGATGATGATGATGACAGTAATAGTCCATATTACTTCAAAGGGTCTGGCAAAGTACTTTATAAGGTTCAGTTTGATTCTTACAACAACATTTTGAGGAAGGTACTATTAGTACTATCATTTTACAGATAAGGAAACTGAGACTCAGGTTAAGGAACTTGCCTCTGGTGATCCTGTCAGTAAGGATCTGTGGAAGGGATTTAAACCAAAGCTTCCTTTCTCTCTTTTTTCCTTTTCTTCCAAATCCTGTGTTCTCTGTGTGGCATATTGACAGTCATGAATGAGTTAAAGAATCAAGCATGTATTAAGTGCTTACTATATACAAAAAATTATAATGTAATCGACTTCAAGTCAGGAAGACCTGAGTTCATTTCTTAATACTGATAATAGTTGAGTGACCATCAGCAAATCACTTAACTAATGTAATTTAAGTCTTCTGAGACTTATCAACCGTATTATAGGTGAGGTATAATAGACTTCACTAGTGTAACAAAATTATTATTCTCCTTCGTAGAATCTAAGTATCAATAGTAAGCATTTCAGATAAATTATAATAATGTGGGGTTATATTTGCATGAATACCTTGGGATTACATTTTCACAGATAAACATTTATTTTTTAGTTTTTCTCTTTTCCTTTTTAATTCAGATGATTATAACACATTATTATATTGTAGTACTTATTTAAACAGCATCACAAGCTAATAAAGAAATCTTTTTATTTTTTTCTAAGAACAAGGGAATTTATTAATGACAGGTGGCAACTGCCACCTGTCCGGCAACTTTGTCCAGGTCTCTTCTGTCTCTGAGGTATCAGCTTCCGGCCCCTGCCCTGGTCTTTCTCCACCATCTTGAGCCTCTCCAGGACCTGCAGGACCCTCCCAGCCACGCTTTTGGAGCCCCGGCTGAAGTGGCTGGGCATGACCCTGTTGCGCTGGCGCCTCCGGTACATCTTTGTCATGGAGCCCACGGCTGCTGCCGCCATGGAGGTACAGGTGCCGGGCAGTGGAAGCCGCCGGCATGTAGAACCAGTTCTCATCGTAGGGCGCCAGCTCCTTATGCTTGGCCAGCTTGACGGTGTCCACCCATTCTGGGACTTTCAGCTTCCCAGACTTTTTCAGGAAGGCGGCTAGGGCCCGCACCAACTTCCGCTGGTTCACGGCCTTCACGGTGACTCCCAACATCGTGCGGACTACACGCGGCCAGCCAAGGGAAAAGAAGAAATCTTTTAAAGAAATAGTTAGCATAGGTCCTATTTCGCAATTTTTGAGATTTGTTACTATTTATGGGCTAGGCCTAGATTCCCTGATCTTTAACTATGCATGATGGAATCACCTTCTCCATTACCCCCTCCAAGGATAATTTTAACAGAGGTTCCCTTCTTTCTGTCACTTAGCCAGGTGCTCTAGAAACTGAAAGGCCTGAGACAGCAGAAACTCTGAGACTAATAAATTTCTTGTCAATCCAGAAAAAGAAAAGAAAAAAAAATTAAAATAAAGAAACTGAAGTGTTGAGAGGAAGCAGAATAATCATATTAGCAGAAGGAAGGTACAGTGTGAATACACTTTAGATCTTGGGAACATGGGAGTTGGAACAGATGGATAGAAAAGGAATTAAGAGTAAGAGTAAGAAAGTATATGTGAGGGGCTTTAGGAGTCCCTCTTAAACCTCTGACTTAGTATTGTGCAACCTACAAACTTTCCCTCTTGTATTAGGAAGAAACAAACAAAACTGAACCAAACCAAACTAAAAACAAAACAAGATTTTAAAAGCCTGTTGTTTTAGTTTCAGGATCAAGCAGGCCTAGTATTAATCTTAATGACAATCAGAAGATCCTCCATTTCACCATTATTAACCATACCTGTTCCTTCTTGCTTGAAATGACTATAATAAGAAGCAGATTCTGGACAGCAATTTGGAACTATGCCCAAAGGGATATAAAACTGCTTATCTTTTGATCCAGCAATACCAGGTCTATATCTCAAAGAGATTTAATAAAAAGGGAAATGGGCCTACTTGTACAAAAATATTTATAGAAGCTGTTTTTGTAGCGGTTAAGAATTGGAAATTGAAGGGATGCTAATAATTTGGGGAATGGCTAAATGAGCTGTGGTATATGACTGTGATGGAATAATATTGTGCTATAAGAAAGGACAAGTAGGGTGATTTCAGGAAAAAAATCCCTGGAAAGACTTACATGAACTGATGCAAAATGAAGGGAGCAGAATAAGGAAAATGTTATACGTAATAACAGCAATATCGATAGTATGATGATAAACTATGAATGACTTAGCTATTCTCAGCAATCCAAGACAATCCCAAAGAACTAATGATGAAACCATACTATCTACTTCAAGAGAAAGAACTGATATTGTCTGAATTGTCTAAAGCATACTATTTTTCACTTTCTTTCATTCTATTTTTTCACCTGAGTCTTCTTCTACAGAATGACTAATATGGAAGTAATTTACATGATTGTTCATATATGAGCTGTATCTGATTGCTTACTATCTCAGGGAGGGCAAAGGGGTAGGGGTAGGAGGAATAGAACTTCAAAACTTCAAAACTGTGAGCAGTTCTTTTAACATGTAATTTGGGAAAATATAAAACACACACACATACATACATAATATGTATATGTGTATGTATTTGATGGAGCCTCTGATTCCACAAATGGAAGTACAAATGTAGTGGTATGAATAAGGCAGGATATAAATGATGTTAGATCTTTTCTTATTGTGATAGGATTATTAAAAAGTAAAAGGGCACTGATTAGGAAAGTGATAGCAGGACTAAGTGAAGAAAACAGAAAAGGGATATAAGAGATGGCAAAGACAAATTTGATTCCACAGATGTTTAAGAGAAAAGTTGTGCCTGATCATCTTCATCAATGGACAGTTAAGGAGAAAGTACTAAGAAGGGTACTCAATGTCTTGCATCATAGTATTTTAATGGAAGGCAAATTTAGAAGTGAAGCCAAGAATGATAAAACAACCATTCTCCCTTCACCTTCAAATCAAACAAACAACAAACAATATGTGACCAATCAAATCTGGCAAACACAGATAAACATTAAAAACTTTTCAAAGTGAAGAGTGCTTCTCCTCCTTTGTACCTCACTTCCCACCACCACCAAATGTCTGATGTTCTATTGACTTCTCTTGATCCAGCAAGGAAGTTTTACAATGGAGATAGACTGCACTTTGCAGTGTCATCAATGAATGCCTGGTCCTCATCAAGGAGCTGTGAACTAGTTTAAGAGTAGTAGTGTTATATTCCTATAGTTGCAAAAAGTACAGCTCCAGAGGTTGCTAAATGGAAATCTTTTCCAAAAATATAATTTGGGAATAATAATACATAATGATGAAAAAAATCTACTCAAAGGACTCTTACCCTTAGCTTTAAATAGTTTTACTAAATTATAACATAATTTGCATATTGGTTGCATGAGATACTGTAATTGTAATGGGAATTTGAAGATCTTCCCTGCCCCTTGATAGGCTTAAGTGAATTTGAAGACCTTCTCTTGATTTGAAAATATACTCTGCCCCCTAATAGGCTGAATGTGGTCACATGGAGCATGTGGTGGGAGACTTGTTTTTCAGGAATACCCACACCTTGTTGCTTTGTGATTGGGCAGTGGGGTCACAAGGGTTGTGACATTTTCTGACCCTGGAGAAGGCTATATATACCCTAACATGAGGTTTTGCTTTGGGTCTCACTTATGGGAAGAGTTGTGTGATTTGACCAGATGGGACTCTGGGCAGCCATTGAGCCCCCAGCTTTGAAAACCCAGATGTTGGTGCTTCTCCCTCTGGTAACTAACACTGTATGTGTGTGACTGTTAGACAACTAAAAGCCCTGTCTGTTGGTCTGCTGAATTCTGTTGTTTTCTCTGCCCACATTTTTTTTGTCTGCTTCTAATTTCTATTTGTTTTCTCTGAAGTTCAGGGTGGTGACTTTTCCCCCTGAACTAGGTAAATGATATATGTTTGATTAAAGTAAGATTGTTAACCCCTTTTTGAGTTGCTTTCCATTAGAAAAGCAGATCAAAGAACCTGTGCTAGCACCCATCCCGGGTATGCTAGGGTACTTGCTGCTGCAGATATCCTAGAACTATATTCTTTTGAATTTCCCCTGTCAAGTTCCTCCATGAAAATTAAAGCCACTCTTTGAAGTTTGTCTGATTGAGACAAAAATGAAATTAAGAAGGAATGTCTCATTTTCATTGGATATTGCTCTGAATGATTGAAAAATATTCACTGGCATGCATTTTTCTAATACTATGAAAATTTCATTATGCAGTGGTGAATGGGAACGTGCTCTTTAATTACAATGGAAAGCATGCAAAGCACTCAGCGAAAAAAAAAGCTTCTAGAAAGGTAAATAATGAAATATAGATGGGTTTGTTGTAGAGACTCATAACATCTTCTAAAACTTTCATAAACTCAGAATACCTAAAAGGAACTTGCTACATTCTAGGCTAAATGCCATGAAGAAGACATAAATTTATGTTAATCTATTTACAGACAATGTACTTGAATTTCCTGCTAAGAGCAACTGCTCCCAAGGTTCCAAATTCTTAACTAAAATTCATTTTAGTTTTGCAAATGCAAGTATAACCTCTAATGTTGAAAATCAAGGAGCAAAACCACCTGTAGTTAAAAGAATACATAGGTTAGTTTTGTGGTGAGTATATACTCATGTCTCAGTTGACAAATGGACTGGATTCAGTGGCATGCTGGTAAATATTTTAACAATGGGCTCAGGGAAAAAAAAGCGTGCCTTACATAATTTTAAGTGTAACTGGCACTATTATATATTCTCCAGCTTTATTTAGGCTAGACAATCAAGAAAACAATATATCAAATTCTGATTTACAGCTTTTACCTACTTTTGAGGTGCAAGTACTCACACTGAAAATTTAGGAATAAGCTCTAAAAAGCCAGTTTAAACTTGGTTCAACACAGCCCTAACTGGTTTTAAAAAAATTACTTATTGTCCAGTATTTGGACCATGGAACAGTTTCCCCAAGAAACAATGTAATTACTAGAATACAAACTGCTTTATGAATGGAGCCTTTTCTTATTTAAATTTAGTATCTTCCCTAATACCTAGCATAGTGTTCTATGCACACAACATCTTATTAATAAATGTGTGTTTTTTTAAACTGCATTGTATCGTGTTGTGTTTTATTGTCTGGTCAAAGAAACTTTATGCCCTTTTTCTTGACCCCATACACTACAGGGCTCCCACACAGACCTATCTCTTCTATTTCTGAGGGAGAAATACCTTATGCCTATGACTTTATCTTTTGTCTTATGTTTCGTTAGTTTTATTGTCCCTTGTTTTTAGACTAAAATTATTCACCTTTAATTGCTCTCCCCTAATTATATCCCTGTTTGGTAATAAAGAGAAAACAGTTAGCAAAATCAAGACTTAGGGACATTTTTTTTTCATAGCAGATGTTACCATCTACATTTGGAGTCTCATTTCTCTCTTCTGAAGAGAAAGTTGGATTCTTCATCATTCTCTGGGACTGAGCCATGTAATGGTGATTAATCAGAGGATGCTTTTCTGTGCTATGCTTTATTGTTGGCATTATATATGTTGTTTTACTGATACAGCTCACTTTGCCTTTCATCAGGTCATGCCTGTCTTCCCACGGTTCTCTATACTCTTTATATTCATTGTTTCTTATGGCACAGTAATATTCTAATACATTCATATATGAAAATTTATTCAACCATTTGTTCCTTAATTTATTGGAACCCTCTTTTGCCTTGGTGTTTTTGTTATCACAAAAGTGCACATTTTAGTATCCATGAGACCTTTATTTCTTCATTTGACTTCCTATGGGTCATAATTTGAGTCATAAGATATGATGGTTAGTTACTTCCCTCCTGTAATTACTAATAGTTTTAGGCATGTTGCAGCTATGTAGAGCTCTACCAACTATGCATTCATGGGCCTTAATTTCATCATTCAAATAATTTCTCTGGATCTTCCCCCTGTAGAGATAAACTTCTCACAATATAGTTGATTGATTGATGTTTTATAATATGGTTGATTGATTCTATAGAACTGTTATTATAAGTGAAACAACATTGCAGGGGTATAACTCAGGGAAACACATGATTTGATTTGTTTGACTCTAGCTCCAAGGATGTATGTGTAATAAGATTTAACCAACAAGTGATAAGGCAGCCCTAATTCCCCACAACCACCTACCCCCACTCCCAGCCACTTTTATCTAGGTAAAGTAAAACTGATTAACTTGCTACCCTTCATTCTTCATTCCTTTAATGAAGAATTCAGAAATCAGGCAATTCAGAAAATATCCTCAATTAAGTGTTCTACACCACCCTCACTGCCTGCCTTATTATTGTGAGGGAGGTGATGAAGCAGTTTTCTGTTAGTGTCACATTGTCTCTCTGTCTAAAATTTTTAGTTTGAGTCCAGAGTGACTCTGAATCTTGACCAAAGGCTATATCCCTTTCCAAGCCACCGATCATGTGTGGTGATGGAACTGGAAGAGGCTTCACACCTATGCTATTCCCCACTGGCATCTATTCTCTTATAATTACTATTCTTATGTGAAAATATCACTGTTCCAGAACAACTCTCTCTTTTGCATTGCAATGGGGGCAATTAGTTTCAAATTAACAATATTATAATATTGTGTTTGGCTGCAATATTTTTTTTTTACAGTTTCATATGGTTAAGGTGGAGGTTGTTTATGTAATGAATGAGAAGATATGTCTCACTCTTCTTCCTTTGTCTAATTCAGTAATTGGAGGAAATGAATTATGTCCATTAAAAATATGTTGAGACTTTAAAAAGTGAGTGTTGAGACTACTACCTGGGGAACAGTGGAAAAAAATAAAACAAGGGACAATTTGGTGGAAAGAGAATAATGTCAAACAATGGAGAGAAAGTAGAGGGATCTTTGAACATTTTGCCTGTATTTTACATGAAGTGATGACACAGAAAGACTATAGAAACCCAATTCTTATCATTTCCTTTCCTCAGAAACTGGTGGATCTCAAGTTTGTGCTGTGAAGCTGGGAACACCATGAAGAATTTCAGGAAGTTGAAGAGAAAAACATGTCCACATATATACTATCCTTCAACATCAGGGAATGATTAGAGAGGAGGGGGAAGGACAGGTATCTCCACCAAAGAAATCCTCATACTGAGAAGTATAAGGAAATATGAGGCTAAATATACATATTTGGGGCTGATGGATGCTAATTCAAGGTGCATTCTTGTGTTTTCCTCTTTTAATTTAAACTTTCTTTTACAATATTGCAAACGACATGCTTTCAAGTAGGGCATTACTCTCACTATATTGCATTAATTTCTTCTGTTTTCTCAGTGGTGGTTACCAGTCAAGAACAGATCACTACTTTACTATTCTCCTTCTATCCCTCCCTAAAGCACAAATTGACTCTTCATGTCATGAGAGTCTCTCTGGAAAAAGGGTTAAAGATAAAATATATTAATTATATTGTTGCCTCAATAATTATTGGTCAGGGTGCCTATTGAATGGGGGTAGCCTGAATGCCTATGAACCTATTTGCTGATAATCTTGTTTTTCTCTATTAATAAATTACCTATTCCTAGTCACTTGAAAAATCTTTTGGCTATAAGAATGTGTAGAGCTTTGGCTACTCAACAGGCATATTTCATTCTGATGATAGGCTCAAAACTCGTTCATGTTTGTTAAGTTTTACACAGTTCTAGTTAATTTTCATCAGCCTCAATGGTATCATGCTCTGAAGCACTGTGGTTACCTCATAACTTATTCCTGGCCAATGGACATGTCATTTAAATCCAAGGATCTGCACCTATTTTAATCAGTTAATAGACAATATCCTCTTCTTGGTACTTCTTTTTTATTCTTCCTAAAATCTCAGATTCATATGTTTTGTAGACCTATGTGGACCAAACTGGAAATCACAATCATCATAAGCAAGATAATATGTTCCTTTCAGAAATTATAGTTGGTGACATGCAACAAGAATGGCATGTGACAGCACCAGAAAGCTTGTAGAGAATCACAGACACAGACTTTGAAGGGACTTCTCTCTACACTATCCCTAACAAGTAGTCATACAGCTTTTGCTTAAGGCTTCCAGTGACAGGGAGTTCACTAACTCTCAAAAAAGCCTATCACATATAACCAGCCTCTCCATCCATGTTGACATAATAGCAGTTATGCAGTCAACAATGAAGAGGGAACATAAAAGTCTGAAGAGCATTCTTTTCTTTTTAAGTCTTTGGCAACACCCTTCCATTAGCACAGGTCATATGGATATATGTAGAGAAATTATTAAGTTCGGTTTCAATAATTTTAAAAACTATTTATTCAGTACCTACTACTTATAGATCATAGAAAAGTCTGGGAACAGATAAATGTGGAATGATTAAGAAAAACATGATCCCTGCTGTCTCAGAGATTACCATGTGGTAGAAGTAATGATACACACACACAAATAATTATAATACAAAATTATTCAAGGTAAGTACATGGAAAGGTAGTCACAATAAGTTCTGTATAAGATCCAGGATGATAATACTTCATTACTGAGTGGTAATAATTAGGGAAGTGGCAGAATTTTAGCATTTGAAAACGATTAAAGGTACTTAAAGGATGGGTAGAAAGTAGGTATTTATTTATCAATTTCATAAAGGAATACTTGATACTAACAAATATTGCACTGGTAGAAAGGCATATGTTACAAAGAACAAAGTTAATTACTGAAAATATAACAAAACAAAACATAGTTTAGAGAATACGACAGTTTCCAAATTGTATGTAGGTTTGATTCATGGCTCATTTAAAAAATGTTGCTGGTTTTAGAAAGCTCTGTAGCATGAGTCTTAAAATCATGCTATAAAGCTCTTTATATATAGAACATCATCAACAGATAATACAGACATATGATCTGTCTAATATTGGCAATAATGCCCTGAGCACATTTGTCTCTGTATTAGAATATACTATTATGTTCCGTGAGCTAGCTCACGAAATGACAATAAGAACTTAATATTGAATCTCAATACATCTAATTAAACTTCTTTATTCACTATTTATTTTTTAAATTTCAATACATAAAATGGCAAAATTACTTTTCAGTCACTTCCTCTAACTCTCCAACATAAATCATTGTCCAATCATTCTTATTTATTTCCGTCTTGCTGGTTTTAATGTTCTTCTGATACTTATTCTTTTTTTCTTTGTATTGTTTCATAAGTTTTTTTTTTCAATTTCTTTATAGTCCTCATGTTGTAATTACTTCCTGAACCCTTCTTCTGGTATGAGATGGGTCATTTATATTTAATAGGAACTATAAAAAGAGGCTCCCAAATCTAGCATTCTGGATTTTTCTGATCTCTTATGTTCCAGACCTTGGCACCCCTCCTTTATTATCATTCAATCCTTCATACTACCTCAGTAGTCTTTCATTTCCATAGATCTGATTGAATTTCTTCTCTTCTCAAAAATGTTTAGTGTCCTTCTAAGTTTAAATTATTCTGCCTAACATTCAATGAACTCCATAATCTGGGACAATGATATTTATGCTCTAGCCAAACTAAAGCACTTTGGTCTCAAAATGTATCCTATACTTTTCTTCCTTGAGTCTTTTGCTTCTGTTATCCCTTTGTTTGGAATGTCTTTCCTCTCCCTCCTCACCTGTTGGATTTCAGCTTCTTTTTAAAGTCCAAGTCAGAGGATCACAGATTTAAGGATGGAAAGGAATGTAGAGATCATCTAATCCAATCATTTAACTTTGCATATGGGGAAAGAGGTCAATAGAAGTTAAGAGATGGACCGAGTTCTTATATATATTAAGGAGTAGAACTAGAATTTGAACCCAAGTCCTGCGATTCTCATATCATCACTTTTTCTGCTGTATGGATCTTCCTTCTTAAGCTCTGTCTTTCATGAAACCTTCCCTGTTTCCAAAAGTTGACAAGTACTTTCCCATCATATAACACTTTTCTTTTGTACTCCTCTAATTGCATAATCGTGGAACATTGTATATTACAGGTATCTATGTCTGTGCTTTGTTTCCCTACTAGATTGTAGGCTCTGTGAATCAGGAACTATTTTAACTAAACATTTTTAGCTTCTCCAGTGCCTAGAAAATTACCGTATATGATATGTCATTAATAAATGTTTGATTAACTGATAAACTGATAATCTTAATCAATGCAATAAGGTTATACCTTCTTAGTTGTGGTTCAATCACATATTTATGAGACCCATGGCTTAGTGTTACTAATGAGGACATAGCAATCCTTTAATGTTACTTCCTAACTTAAAGGGCAGCTAGTGGCTCAGTGGATAGAGTGCTGGGCCTGGAGTCAGGGAGACCTGAATTTAAATCTGACCTCAGATACTTACTAGCTGTGTGACCCTGGACAAGTCACTGTTTGCCTCAGTTCCTCATCTGTAAAATGAGCTGGAAAAGGAAATGGCAAACCACTCAGGAATCAGACATTGAAATGATTTAACAGCTCAAAAAGAAGTTTTGATAATAAATATCCCAACCACCTATTAAAGTTGGAACAGAAGCTTTCCTGGTCATTTATCAACATTCTCTTAAGAACAGTATGAGGCTCATCTTCAGCAGAATCACACTTTCCCCTCCCATATTCTTCCCCTCTGCTCCTTCACTCTGTTTTGCAAGTTTCTACTTCCCAACTTGTGAGGTCTATAGATATTATACACATACATACATAGGCACACATATGTGTACCAACACAAATATAAACACATACACATGTATGTGCATATATATCTACCTATACATACCTCAGCACACATGTGTATATACATGTAAACACCCATATGTACATGCTTGTGTATACATATAGACATATAATACATATGTCTATCACTCACAACGTTAGCTGTACAGATGCAAATTGAAAAATACTGGCACACCCAACCCCGTCACCCCAGATCACCTGCTAGCTAGAGTAGGTTCCTCTCAGATGATAGACTTTGCACTCTGGGGTAGTGATGGATGAATAAGAGTCCTATTTTCCCTTTGGGTGGGAAAGAGTAAGTTTCTTACTGTAAGGAGGAATGGATGGATTGTAAAATCATTAATTGTTATCTGTATTACCATTAACATCGCATCAAAATTTCACTAAAACTTGCTTCTCTCCCAAAGTTACTTCCAAAGATCCAAAATCAGTCCAGGCAACCAGGTACTTACTTCTAAGTCATGTCTGCAGCCTTTCTTTACCCAAAATATCCAGCCAGTCATCAAATCTTGTGGGTTACACCTCCACATCTACTCCTTTGTTTCCATTCAAATAACTACTCCCTAATTCTGACCTCATCACCCACACTATTTCAAGGACCTATAATTTGTTTCCTTACCATAAATCTTTCTCCGTTTACTATTATTTCTACTGTTACTACTACTGCTACCACTACCACTATCACTACTACAATGACAATGATGACTATTTTTACTACTACTAGTCCTTTACTGCTACAGTGATTTTTCTGAATATAGGTCTGGCCACATCATTCTCATGTTTAATAAATTCAGTGGCTCCCTGTTGGTTCTATGATAAAATATTACATCTTTATCTCATGTTTTACAGTTCCTTTTTGTATAATTATATGATATACATAACTATCAGTATAAACGCACATATAATTTATAAATATAGACATAGGGTTGTGTTCTCAACAACTTTTATTAATAGGAGTTCATAATTAAGATCTTCAGGAGACCCCTGCTCCAGACCATTAAGTTATCTAACTTTATCCCTTCTTTCCAATTCAGTTTTGTATCCCCCTATTTCTAGTCACCTTACATCACATGTCAAAATTTGTATGGGACTTCAAATGATGGAGAGTGTATTGGGCTATTTTGGTATAATGATGGACAATGAAAATAGGGCAAGTAGTTTTCAGGCACTCTCAATTCCATATTTCTGTGACCAGAAGCCATAATTAATCACAGCTTCTAGTGAGTCAGAGAATAAAACAGCTACAAGCTAGAGATACAAAGAGTCTTGTGGACTGTTGTTGCCATAAACCTTATACTTGTCACTGTGGTCTTATGAGAAAATTTCTGGTGGAAACTATCCCTGCAAATAGTTAAAAGATTAAGTACACTTCTGTAATTAAGCTATTCCTAGGGTATTTTTAAAGCTAAAATAAAAATATCAGGTCTCTAGGATAGCTTTATGTAATTAAGTGCTGACAAATGACACCTCAGCTGTCTGAATGAATTAGTCCTCAAATAGGAATATTTGACCTACAAATAAAAAGATTATCTCATGCTTGAAGTATGATCAGGTTGGAGGTGTTCTGGGTGATGCTTATGAGAACCAAATTTCAAAATTTCAGTGTGAATATTTAAGCCTTGGAAATTGCCAGATATGAGGACTTACTTTATTATCTTGTTGGTTGTCTAGACTTGAGACAATGTTAATAATGAAGTTTAAATTTAAAAGTTCATCATGCCTACATTTTCCCTCTAGAGGGCTGGATATTAAACATTAACCATAACACCACTGAATCCAATTCCATAATTTTCTGTTTCCTGGAGCTTCAAATAGTTTTTTTTATCCTTTTTTTTTTTCATTTCTCTATGTTCCAACTTCCCTGCCCCCCAAAAGAGGTTCAACCTCCTTTGTAAAGAAAATAATAACAATAATCAAGAAAACAAATCAACACAGGAGCCATCACTTTTACACCATCATTTCTCGACAACTGGTGGAAGGCATGTTTTACACTGGTGGAAGGCATGTTTTACCAAATAGCTTTTTAAAATTTTATTTGATGTGCCAGTTTGATTAATCCAACCAAGACATATTTAGTACCTAGCATGTTTATCAACATTAGTTTAGGTTTTGAGATACAAAGACAAAAAATGACTTAATCTTTTCCTTCTAGTGACTTACATTATAATACAGAATGAAAAATACACAGACAAGTATAGTTAAAAATATTAAATGGATTAGATCAAAAGATCATTAATCTAGAACTAGAAGGACTCCCAGAGAGCTTTTAGTTCAACTTCCTTAGTTTTTGGATGAAGAAACTGAGGCCCAGGGAGCTTATGTGATATGACCAAGATCACAGAAGGAGAAGGTATCAGAGTGGGGATATAATCCTAGATATCCTAATTTCAGGACCAGTGATCTATCCAAATTGTCTGGCTTTGATACAGGAAAGCCTATGTTTCACACCACTGCAAATGTAAACCAGAAGAAAAGAACCTCAGAATCTGACAAACAGTCAATATGATAAGATGGATGAGGTGATAGAGGAGTTGTTTTCTACAAACCTTGACAGCAGACAAACCTCAGAAAAAAGAATTCTGCCTCAGATATAGAATAACTAAAGCCGAAGCCACAAGATAAAGAGACAAACACCACACAGGTCAAAAACCTCATAAAATAGAATGAGATAACTGAAATACTAAGAGTTCCTGTTTAGCATTACATCTCCAACAGAAACCATGTGATGGAGTTCAGTTAGTATGCTCTAGATGACAGGTTTATTCTTAAGGGTCCAGCTCTGCAGATATTTCCAAATAGTAATGATTTCCAAAAAAGTAATGATACCTCTTCCCCTGTCCATGCATACATTGTACAAGAGACATCTGCCAAGTTATCAGAAAGAAAAGTAGAATTACTGGATAGAATGGTGAAAATGCTATAGCAGAGAGTCAGTTTGAAGTGAAAGAGCCCCTGAATCTTATGGACAGGAAATAAGAAAGCCAGATGAGGCTTCTTTTAGTAAGAGGTTATGTTCTGGATGTGGTCTCAGACTAGGCTCATCTATTCCCACATAAAAGGAGGAGCAGTATGCCAAGCTTGTGGGCTCATGAAGAAGTAGAAAAAAAAAAACAGAGGTCAAAGAGGAAGGTGGTAAACCAACTGAAATTTCAGAATATAAGAGAAAAACTGAAAGACCAAAAGTTCCCAAGTAGACAAACCAATAGAGAGATTTTTTTTAAAAAGAAGAAAAATAATTGTGAAAGTAAAATTTCAAATAAGACAAAATAAAAATCACATTATGAAAGAAAAATAAACAAAAATCTGTACTGAAAAAGAAAATGTGTGTGTTCTCTAGAAATCATTGAAGAATATAAAATAAACTTCAGAGCTCCCAAATTCAGAATTAAGAAGAAAACAACAGGATAAAGAGAAACAAAAAAAACGTGAAATGGAACATCCATCCACAGAAGAGGTTCTGAGAGAAAAAAAAAATCTTTGGAACACAAAAATACTGAAAGGAAAGATTATTTGGTAGTAAATAATAAAAAAGTATCAATTTTAAAAGGACATATAAATTATAAGACAAAAACATTATACATGCATTATACACATGTGCATACCTTACAGCTATATATAATATATATTTTGTATATAGCATATGTATATAGAAAATGCATAATTGGCATATATAAATATGTTTTGTAATTATTAATCACAACTTTGTAATTATATAAATATATTCATCTGTATATGCACATACACACATCTATGTATGTAAGTTTGTATGTCTCTCTCATAATTGACTAACCACCTATCCCATAGCCTCTGAATTTTGGTACAATTTCAGAAGCATATTCCAATAAATCAGGAAAGAACAATGCAACATACTTAAAGAAAAAAAGGCTCATACTCTGCATTGAGAACAGAAGCCTAGGAATTTGAATATTTTCCATTTCAGGAAGCTCTATTTTACTCCTATTTTCAGTATATTGCCCAATAACTGGGCAAAGAATTGAGTAAAACATGTAGACGGCATGTTCTAATGAAGAGAATGTTCAAGAATTAAATTGTAATTTCAGCTCTATCACTTGCAACCAGTTATCTTTAAAAAAAAAACCACAATATAAGATGTTATAAAAGTTATTGTGAGAATCAAATGAGATCATGTATGTACTACAATGCATATTGTGCCATTGGTCTAACTTTTATCCTTTTTATAAGTCTACTCCCTCTGCTACATAAAAACCCTTCAAATATTTGAAGACATCAATTTTAACCACCTCAAATAATGTTCTCAAATTCACATAATGCCACCCCCAGTTGCTAAATTATCCTTCATATAGCACCACATCTAAACTTTCTACCATTCCATTCATGCTCTTTTGGATGTACTTTAGTTTATCCACATGGTGATCTGCCAATTTTATTAAAAAGACTTCAACAATGGTGAGTTGGGGAGGGGGAGTTAATTTTCTAATATTCTATGTGGATCTATGGTCTATCAAAGAAAGAACATGGTGGGGCTAGTTATTTACTGAATGGGACCCCATACTTTTATTGTTGTTCAGTTTTTCAGTTGTGTCAGATTTTTTGTGATCCTGTGGACAATAGCATACTAATACAGTCCATGGAGTTATCTTTATGAAGATACTGGGGTGGTTTGCTATTTCTTTCTCCAATAGATTAGGGCAAACAAAGGTTAAGTGACTTGTCCAGAGTCACATAGCTAGTAAATGTCAGAGGCTGGATTTGAACTCAGGTCTTCTTGACTTCAGGCCCAATGGTCTATCCACTGAGCCATCTAGCTTCTTTGAGTTTTATCAATAAATGATTAAATTCACTAAAAAAGAAAATTTTCATTTTAAAAATTAAGTATTTTATCATGAAATTGGCTCTTTTTTTCTGTTGCATTTTATTTTTAAATTGTATGTAAAGATTGTTTTCAATGTTCATTGTTATAAGATTTTGAGTTCCAATTTTTTCCTCTCCCTCAATGCCTCCCACCCTCCTCCCCAAGAGAGCAAACACTCTGATATAAATTATACATGTGCAATCATTTAAACATATTTCCACATTAATCATGTATTGAAAGAAGAAACAGAAGAGGGATGCAGAGTCAAGATGGTGGCATAGAAGCAGGAAAACTCCACAGCTCACCCCATAACCACCTCAAATACCTAGAAAATATAACTCTAAACAAATTTTAGAGCTCTAGAAATCATAAAATGGCAGAAAAAAAGGCTCGTGCTGAAGGCAGCCTGGCAGATGGACAGACAGAAAGGGGTCCTTGCAGCATGCTGGGAGCAGAGCCCAGGCCCATGTGCTTTCAGCCCCAGGCCATCCAGGAGAAGCTGAGGCTGAAGCTTTCAGTAGAGTGGGTCACCAGCAGCTGTGGCAGTTTCCAGAATTACCAACCCATAAGAGCCAAGGAAAAAGGGAAAAGGTCAGTGGAACTCAGCCAAATTTGGGAGAGAGGGTCCTGCCCTTGTCTCTAGAGTAAGAAGCAGTCTGAAGCGGTGCCCTATACAGCCGCCTCCACTTGGCTGCTTCAGAAGCTCCTGGCTTGCAGATTGCAGGGGGCCTAAACAATCATTCAGAGTCTAAGTGCTCTTGCCTTAAGCTTCCTGGATTGGGATTGCGGTCTTGGGTGGTGGTCCTGAGGTGCGTGAACAGTGAGCCAAAGCTGATGGGGGCTGTAGAGACAGCCTCCTAATAGCTCCAGCAGCTGCAAAAACCCCAGCGATTTGGGACAAAGTTCTCCCCTCTGAAAGCAGAGCTCTACTGAGCCCAAAAGTCAAGTAACTGACTGGCAACATGAGCAGGCAAAGGAAGCAAAGAAAGCTCAGCAATCCAACTTTAGATTCCTTTTTTGGGGACAAAAAGACTCAAAGCATGGAATGGGAGGAAGACAACACAGTCAAAATTCCTGCACCAAAAGCTTCCCAGAAAAATGTAGACTGGTTAAAAGACATAGAGGAGCTTAAGAAGGATTTTGAAAACAAAATAAGAGACGTGGAGGAAAAATTGGGGAGATGAATGAGAATGATGCAAGAAAATCATGATAAGAGAGTCAACAAACTGACTGAAGAAAATAACACCTTAAAAAATAGGTTAACTCAAATGGCAAAAAAGGCCCAAAAAGCCAATGAGGAGAAGAATGCCTTAAAAATTAGAATTTGCCAGATGGAAAAAGAATCTCAAAAGCCCACTGAAGAGAATAATTCCTTCAGAATTAGAGTGGAGCAAATGGAAGCAAATAACTTTATGAGAAATCAAGATACTATTAAACAGATCCAAACAAATGAAAACAGAAGGCAATGTGAAGTATCTCATTGAAAAAAACCAATGACCTGGAAAATAGATCCAGGAGAAACAATTTTAAAATTATTGGACTACCTGAAAGCCATGATCAAAAAAAGAACCTAGATATCATCCTTCAAGAAA
>CM053583.1:343643497-343672335 GCA_028627135.1 Pseudochirops cupreus | reverse complement strand
GGAAAAGAAATCATAAGGAACGTATCAAAGTTGAACTATTTACATGCCAACATGGAAAAATGAGAATTGTAACTTGTGAAACTTTTCTCAGTATGAGGATAGGTGAAGGGAATATAAATGTATATATATATAGGTATATATACACATATGTGTATATAGAAATGTACATATGCATATGAATACATATGGGAGTTTGTGTATATATGGGTACATAGAGGGCACAGGATCAATTGAATCGGAAGGTATGATATTTTAAAAGGTGAAATTAAGAGGTGGTTGAGGAATAGAATGAGAGGAGAAAGAGAGAGACAGAATGGGGTCAATCATTTCATATAGAAGAGGAAAGGGATAACTGTTACAATGGAGGGGAAGAACAGGAAGGCAAAAAGTGAATGGGTCAACCTTACCCTCATTGAATTTGGCTTAGGGAGGTAATGACATGCACTCTAAAATGGGTATCTTTCCCTGCTAGAGAGTAGAGGGGAAGGGAATGAGAAGGGAGATGATAGAGGGGAGGACAGGTTGGGGGGGGGGCAGAGTTGTTAGAAGCACACACTTTTGTTAAGGGACAGGGACAAAGTATAGAACAGAACAAGGTGAGGGGATGGGATAGGAAGGAGAGAAATATAGTCATTGTTACACAATATGTTCATTGTGTAGATTTTCTGTGTAACTACACATGTATGGCCTGTATTGAATTGCTTGTCTTGGGTGGGTGTCAAGGGAGGAAGGGAAAGAATCTAGAATTTAAAGTTCTAAAATCATATGTGAAAAAAAAATATGTATATTCATATATATTATTATTATTATTTACATGCAACTGGGAAGGAAGATATGCAGGAACTGGGATAGGGAGATTTATCTTGCTCTACCAGAAAATCAGAGGGGTGATGGTGGAGGATATAGGAGAGAGCAGATTGGGGGAGGGAGTTTACAGTGAGATTGCTGTTTTAGGTGGGGAGGGTAGGGGAAATACAGGGAGAAAATCTGTAACTCAAAGTCTTGTGGAAATCAATGATGTAAACTAAAAATAAACAAAAGTTAATTTTTTTAAAAAACAAGAAGAAAAAGAACAAAGGGTAAACGTGAAAAACCAAAAAAAGTGAAAACAATATGCTTCAATTTGCATTCAGGCTCCATAATTTTTCCTCTGGATTTGAATAGCATTTTCCATCATGAGTCTTTTGGAATTACCTTGGATCATTGTTTTGGTGAGAAGAGCTAAGTCAATCATAGTTGATCATTGCACAATGTTGCTTGGTACTGTGTATGAGGTTCTCCTGGTTCTCCTCACTTCCTAAGCATTAGTTCAGGCAAGTCTTTCTAGATTTTTATGAAATCTGCCTGCTCATCATTTCTAATTGCACATTAGTACTCCATTACTCTCATATACTACAATTTGTTCAGTCATTTCCCAATTGCTAGGCATTGCCTTATTTCCAATTCTTGTGCAGTTGATTCTCACTAAGCTCCTGGTCAACTAAAATTCCTAGGATTTTCATAAGAACTCTTGTTAATCCAGATGTCCCCATCCTGTACTTAGGTAATTAAAAAAAAACTTGAAAAGAAAACTTCATATTCATTCTTATTAAATTATATTTTGCTGCTTTGGGTTATTAATTCAATGTATTAAGATTTATCAGAAGCCTCTTTGATGGGTACCACATACATACATTTGGATTTAGATGACCTGAGATTGCATTCTGGTGTTGAGCAAGTTTTTAAAACTTTAGTTGTTCAATTTCCTCACCTGGAAAAGAAGGGAATTGGACTGGATGATGCTAGCTCTGTGTTTCATTATGAAATTGTGTTTCAGTAAGCTATTGGTTTTCCCTCCCCTATGTATTTCATCCATACATTTGATAATCTTTATCTTTATGCTTTATTCAAGTCTCTGATTATTTTTTTTTTAATGTTAAAAATGTTAAGTTCAAGGACAGAACCCTATGATATACCATCTTAGGTTAACATCTATCAATTAGTTGACAAACTGGGTGCATAGCTCTTTAAAAGAACATCAATTCATCTGATTATACTGTTATCCAGTCTGCACTTCTCTCTTCCTGATAAAGATATCATGAGGACCTTTGATAAATCCCCACATATGGGATATTCATCTGTCAGTTTAGCAACTCTACGAAATAAAATATATTCTTACTTTGGAATGACATTTTTAGTGTACTTATTCAAGAAAGTTGTGATCCTTTAACTTTCTAAATGCTCTCAAAACACCCATTTTATAATGTGTTTTAGAATTTTGTTAGGATTCTGCATTGAGTTCAAAGTTTTTGTTTTTTTTTCCATAACTAGGGCAATTTTCTGGCCTTCTGGCACCTCTCCTATTCTCACTGATTCCTCAAGAATCCAGAACATTTCAACTGATCACCTCTGTAAGTTATTTAAATAACTTGAAGTATAATTTAATTGGACCAGAACAATGAATTCATTACAGGCAGGTAGATGTTCCAACCTTATTCTTCTAATGGACTTCAATTATCTTTTAATAATGTTATTTCTCATCTGACAATTCCTTTGCCAGAAAAAAAAAAGAAGTAAAAAGAAGAATGTCAGTTATTTACATGTTTGTTGATGATGATTTCCAGGAAATATCTTAATGATATGCTTTTGTAAGTCACTGGTAAAAGAGACCATATAATGTGTTTTCACATTACAATTATGTTGGTATTATTGCCTCATGGAATGTCATTCGTATGCCAGCATTTAAATGTAGCCTGTTCCTTAAGATATTAATAGTTTTCCCTTGTCTATCCTCTCTACTTTTTAATACTTTCATATACACTATCTAATTCAATTCTCACTAGTCTTGAGTATGTAGAGCATGTATTCTTATCACTTTTTCTATTTAACATACACCAAAATTGCTCTTTGTAATTGGCAGAACTGGATTTAGGGCTTAATTCTCAAGCACTGTCTACTTGCTTTGGCAAATATTTTGCATGGCTATTATTTCAGTAATATACTAGGGGTGTGTGTGTGTGTGTGTGTGTGTGTGTGTGTGTGTGTGTGTGTGGATAGGTGAGGGCTTATTGAAATGGAAAATACTCTGAATGTCTGGGTTGCTCTTTTTATTGCAGATAATCAGTTTGTTCTATAAAAATTCCGTAGGTCAACGGCAATCTTTCTGGCTTTAATGAAACAAGTCTCAGAATTTATACTAAAATATTAAGAAGTTGAAAGCCAGTTGATGAGGCAAGAATATAGAATTTTTAAAAACGATGTGGTCCCATAAAGACACAGGCTATACAAAAGCATCACCACTGATATCCCTGCCAAATGATAGCATCTTGCTGTTGTATGAGCGAATTCTCAGTTCACTTCTCTGGGCTTCATTTCCATTTTTTCCAGAGTTTCCCCAATATTAGATCTTCTTTGTGAATAAGAAGATTGCATCCTCTATATCTCATGCCCGAATGTTTCACCACTTAAGTGTTTTACAGGAGGCTTTACTCTAAACCACTACCAGGAAACATAGACTAAGTTAAAATTTACCTTAGTAGATGGAAGACGTTACTGTAGAATGTCACAAAGTTTTTTCTGATTTTATCCTTGTCTTCAGTTTTAATTCCTTGGCACCTGCCTTGTTCTGCTTAAATCCCTCTTGACTAGGCTCTTCTGTCCATTATTATTATTATTTTTTTTTTTTTACTTTTTGGAGGGGCAGTTGGGATTAAATGACTTGTCCAAGATCATATGGCCAGTAAGTGTTAAGTGTCTGAGACTGTATTTGAACTCAGGTCCTCCTGACTCCAGGGTTAGTGCTCTATTCATTGCACCACCTAGCCACCTCCCTCTTCTGTGCATTATTAAACAATTATTAACTTAGTTTTCATTCCTTGCCATGGATTTATTTGCTGTTGCAGCTATGATTCTCTAGCCCTTAATTATGGGGTATGAGAGCTCAGGTTTAGACAAGTATCTCTCCTGATCCACTCCTTCTCAGAGATTCTTCTACCTGAACCAACTGGTATAAGGATGTAAACTTCCACCAACCACTACAAAGTTGTCCAATGTGCCTAATAAGAAGGTATTCTTCCTTATTTTAAACCCAAAATAACATAGAAGGAAAGAGTGTCTTTAAGGCCTCAAAAAATAAACCCCCAAAACATCTGCCCTTCAACTCCCCTATCTCAGTCCTTCCATATGATTTTTAAGCCAGACTGATTTGGCCCATTCTTCTGTGCCTTTCTTCTGGAGAAATTCAGAATTTTACTTCTTTGAAAACCTTTTTCCTCTTACATGCCTAATCCTCTCACTATCACACAGGGCTGATACACTTCCTCAAATTTTATCAGCGTGATCATTTTTAGCTAAGTTGAGTTTCTTCTTCTTGTGGAAAGTAAACTGAACTTGGAATTAGGAAGATCAGGGTTAGAATTCCATGGCTGACATTTATTAGCTGTGTGACCTTGGCAAGTCAGATAACATTTCTGGTCCTCAGTTATCATGTTTATTTCATTAATTCCTTTTTCTTGTCATATTGCAATAGTTAGCATTTCTGGTACAATACTGAATAGTAGTGGTTATAATGGACATTCTTATATCACTTCTGATCTTATTAGGGAGCCTTCAAGCTTATCCATATTACAGATAATGCCTGCTCTTGGCTTTAGATGGATATTACTTATCATTTTCATAAAAGCTCCATTTATTCTTACACTTTCTGGCATTTTCATAAGAATGGGCATTAGATTTTGTCAAAAGCTTTCTTTCCAACTTTTGATATAATCATATAATTTTGCTGTTATTATTATTGATATGATCAATTATGGTGATAGTTTTCCGAATTTTGAATCAGCCCTCCATTTCTGGTAAAATTCCACCTGGTCATAGTGCATGATCTTTGTGACATATTGCTGTAATCTCCCACCTAGTATTTTACTGACATTTTTACGTTGATATTAATTAAGAAAATATGCCAAAATTTTCCTTCTCTCTGTTTGCTCTCCATGGTTTCGGTATAAAAGCCATATTTGTCTCATAAAAGGAATTTGGTAAGAATCCTTTAGCAAATTTTTCAAGTTATTTATATAGGATTGAGAATAATTATTCCTTAAATATTTGGTAGAATTCACTTGTGAATTCATCTGGTTTTGAGGATTTTTCTTAGGGAACTCACTAATGACTTATTCAACTTCTTTTCTATGATAGTTGTTTAAGTGTCCTATAACCTCTTCCGTTAATCTGGGCAGTTTATATTTTTGTAAATACTCATCAATTTCACTTGGATTATCAGTTTTACTGTCTTAAATTTGTCAAAATAGCTTCTAACAATTGCTTTCATTTAATCTTCCCTTGTGTCACATTCACTCTATTAATTTTTCATATTAGTAATTTGGTTTGCTTTCTTTTTTAATCAAATTAACCAATGATATATCTATTTTATTATTTTTTCATAAAACCAGGCCTTATTTTTATTTATTAGTTCAATGATATTTTCCTTTCAATTTTATTAATCTCTCCTTTGATTTTCAGCACTTTAATCTTTGTTTTTAATTTGTTCTTTGTTTTTAATTTTTTTTTAAGTTGCACACTCCATATATTTTTTTGCTCTTTCTTTAATTTTAATGTATTCATCTAGGGATAAAAAGATTCCTTAAACTAATGATTTGGGTGCATTACACAAATATTAAATGCTATCTCATTGCTTTCATTCTCTTTTCGTGAAATCTTTGATTGTTTCTATGATTTGTTCTTTGGTTTATTCTTTAGGATTAGATTTTTTTAGCTTTTAATCTATGCTTTCATGATTTTTAATAAATATGATTTCTATTGCATTATTGTATGAAGAAGGTGCATCTAATATTTCTGTTTTTCAACATTTGGTTGTGAGATTTTAATGCTTTGATACATGACCAATTTTGTGTAGGTGCCAAGTACTGTTAACTAAAAGGTGTTCTACTTTCTATTTCCATTCATTATTTCCCGGTGATCTGTTGTATCTTTCTTTTCTATGATTCTACTCATTTCTAACTTCTTTCTTATTTATTTTGTGGTTTGATTTATCTAGTTCTTAGGGGAGAAAATTAAGGTCCCCCACTAGTATAGTTTTATTGTCTTTTTCCTCCTGAAATTCATTTAACTTTTTCTTTAACAATTTTGGTACTATGCCATTTGGTTACATTTATGTTTAATATTGACATTGCTTCATTGTCTGTGGTTCTTTTTTAAGTAAAATGTATTTTTCTGGTTTATCCTTTTTTAGTTAGGTCTAGTTTTGGTTTTGCTTCATCTGAGCTCATGATTGATAACCCTGCATTTTTTATTTTAGGTGAATCATAACAGATTCTTCCCCAGTCCCTTACATTAACCTTATGTGTGTCTCTCTGTTCCAAGTGTGTTTCTTGTAAACATCAGATAATTGTATTCTGGTATCTAATCCATTCTGTTATCCTCTTCTGCTTTATAGGTGAGTTAATTCCATTCACTTTCACAGTTATGATTACTAACTGTGCATTTCCCTCCATCCTGTTTTCTTGTTTATCCTTCTGTTTGTCACTTTTTATCTTGTAACTCCTCTAAAATCTGTTTTTCTTCTGACCACTGCCTTCTTTGATCAGCCCTCCTTTGTAACATCCACACTTTTCCTCTTATTCTCTTCCCTTTCTATTGCATTTGGTTTCTATAGGGCAAGATAGATTTCTGTTACCAAATAGTGTGTGTTTGTGTGTATGTATGTGTGCACATAATTTCCCCCTTTTTGAACCATTTTAAATGTGAGTGAAGTTTAAGGATTGCCTGCTTACCCCCCCCCCCCAACACCATTTACCTTTCCACTATAAAAATTCTTCCTCACTTTCCTCTTTTAGGTGAGAAAAATTTCCCCATTCTTCCTCTTCATTCTCCCAGGACATCCTTCTTTCTTGTCTATTCATTTTTTTTTACATCACCCTAACATAGTCAACTTACTCTCTGACCCTCTTCTCATGTAGAATTCTTCTAACTGTCCTAATAATGATAAAATTCTTAGAAGACGCATGAATCATCTTTCAAAAAAAGAAAAGAAAAAATAATTTAACTTTATTGAGGATCTTATGATTTCTCTTTCTTGTTTATATTTTTGGTTTCTCTTGTAGCTTGTATTTGAAAGTCAAATTTGCTATTCAATTGTGGTCTTTTCTTGCTGAATGCTTATCCAGGTTCAATGAACTAGTAGGTATTTAAGGGCAGATTTGAACTCAAGTCTTCTTGACTCCAGAACCAGCTCTTTAACTATTCTGCCACTTGGCTATCTCATCTTGTTACCTAGATCATTATGGATATTTTCTTAGGGCATTTTTTTTAGCATGTACCTTATTCTATCAGAAGAGAAGAGAGGTGTTAAATTCAATGAATATAAACTCACCAAAAGGACATTTAATATTCCTGACAGTTCCTGTAGGTCTCAGTCCCTTTGATTCTGCCAGGTCTGGAACAAGAACTCAAGTTCATTGACTAGAAACGTATTACTTGTTGAACAATTTTTGTCAAAAATAAAGGATAATAACACCACCAAATAATATTTTCAAAAACGTTATCATATTAGTAGCAACAAATGTACCATAGCATATCCTGGGGGCACCAGATTCAAGGCATGCTTATTATACTGAGAAAATAAGTAAACAACAACTTTAATTCATAGTGCACTGTAGGCTATAAAAGTCCTTTGAAGAAAAGTATTGATTTTATTTTTTTGTCTCTGTCCTTACTGCCTGATATAGTACTTGATGTGAAGTGGAACTTAATTCTTGTTAATTGATGTTTTAGGTTGTCTCATTTCAAATAATCATAGAATTTAAAGTTAGAAGAAACCTTAAAGGTCATCTAGCACAGAAAATACCTGAATAAGAATCCTTTTTTCAGTATTACCATTAAATGGTCATCCAAATTTTAGTGAGCACTTCTACTGAGGGAGGACCTATTGTCTCCAGAGACAGCTTGTTTCATAATGAGCTCTATTTGTTTTTCCCTTTGCCAAATGATGATTCTTTACAACTTCTACCCATTATTCCTATGTCTGTTATTTGGGTCCAATTAGATGAAATACTAGTCTCCCAAAGACACCTAAAATTCTACATATCATATGCAAACTCATTTATTTTTTCTTTCAAAACACATTTCTCTTTCCAACTTTCTTATTCTGTTGAGTACACTGCTACCCTTTGAATAACTCAGGTTTACAGTTTTGTAGTCAAAACTTGATGCTTCCCTTTCTTTAACTCCTCATTATCTAATTATTTGCTAAGTCTTTTTTAATTAGACTGTCTCATCTCTCTAATCTGTTCTCTCTCTCCACTCATTCAACTACCAATTTAATTTGGGATCTCAATAACTCTCCCCTAGATTATTGAAATAGCTTCCTAATTAGTTTTCATGATTGTTCTTAATCCCATTCTTCAATCCACCCACAATCTGTGGAATTAATGTTTATAAAGTAGAGTTCTGAACATGTGCCTTTTCTACTCAGAAAGGTTCAGTGGTTCCCTATTCTCTCTCAGTTTTATTATAAAACTCATCTGGTACTTGACTTCATGTCCTTAATCATTCAAATAAGCTGATCTGCTTGGTACTTTTCACATCTAACATCCCATTTCCCTTCTTTTTTTCTTTGCGGCAGCTATTCTCCATTCCTAGACCATGCTCACTCCTTACTTTTGTCTCGTTACATCTCTAGATTCCTTCAACACCCAACTCTAACCACACCTCCCAGTGAAAGATTTCTTCATCCTACCTGGATTGTTAGTGCCCTTCCTCCACAATGTTACTTTTATTTATTTTCCAGATATTTTATGTTTACTCATCTTTACATTTTTGGCATCTTCCAATGGAATGTATCCTTGAGAATCATCACTTTTCCATTTTTTTTGGTTCATATACTAAATGACTATTGCTATCACTAAAACATAATAGGCATAGAATAAATACTGAATGAGTAAAGGAATATCACTAATCTTCATGACAGATTTAAATGCTTAAAGAAAGCTCTCCTTTCTTTCTTAAGCTTTCCTAATGCTAAATATCACACCTGTGTCCAAACAACATGAAGCTTGTTATTTTTCCCACTAAGTTTTGACACAGAGAATGAAACATAATAGCCAAAAGATTGTCTAAAGGTAGCAGAGAACTGCAGGATTACAACCTCTTGCATTCTAGTTATAAATCAATCAATAAACATTTATTAAGTACCTACTATGTGCTATACACTGGATAGGGGTTGCAAATTATTGTTCTCCCATTGTTGCCTATGGTTATGTTATCCCATTTAGTTCTGATATTATCTTGTTGTGAAATATTGAACTTGCAGTTCAATAAAATCCTAAAATCTTAAAAAAAAAAACACCTCACAGTTATTTAGATGTACTTTCCCTGTATTTTATTCAGTGTTAATTTTCTAATATACACATTTATTTTTATAACAGTCCCTATACAATCAGCACATTTGAATGTCTATTTTTATTATAATAGCTATAAAATTAGCATATTTGAATCCAAACTTAAAATCAATAAAGATCATTTTGGTATTGTCTATCCAACTTGGGTACTGTTATCCAACACTTTACATATCCAAAGAAAAAGGACTGTGCTGTTTCCTGATTTGATAAACATATAATTTATTTTTTCCAAGTTATTGATAGAAATACAAAATCTTCCATAAATAATTGTCTTCAAAATCAATTTCACATGTAGAAAATGGTGGAGGCATGTCTAAATAACAAGTCATCTTTAAAAAGATCTCAAGTACTAGTGGATGTGTAAGCTCAAAGTATCAATAGTAGGTAGCCAAAATATGTAATCTTAGGAAGCATTAATGAATAGAGAAAGTCCAAGGAGGTAATAAATTTTCTGCTCTGACCTGATGAAACAACATTTGGAGTTTGGTGTTCATTTCTCCGTGTCATGTTTTAGGAAAAACATTGATCATCTAGAAACCATCCAAATCAGAGTGACAAGCATGATGATCCTTGTGACCATAGTGTATGATCATTGAAGGAAGAAGGAATCTTTAACCTAGAAAAGAGGAATTTGCCACAACATGATTTTACCATCAAACACTGAAGAATTATTCTATGAAAGAGATAATAGATTTTTATTTATTTTTTTCTGTTTGGACTCAGAAAAACTGAGGAGGGTTGGTGGTCATACCATGGAGGCAAATTTAGACTCAGTGGAAAGAAAAACTTCATAAAGTCTTTGAGAGGAGCCCAATTATAACTCTTCAAAAAAAGGATGGATTGCCCTGGGAAAGAGAAGATTCCCTTCTACTAAAGACCTTCAGATGAAGAATAGAAAACCACTTCCTTGGAAATTAGTGTTATTCCTGATCAGCTATCTGTTTAACTAGGTAGTCTTAAAGATGCTTTACACCTATGAAAATCTGTGCTTCTGTGAGATCAGTGATTCCCAAGGTTGTATAGTAAATATAAATTTTGTGACTCATATTGGTGCTGCCCTGCCTCCCATGTATCATACATTATTCTATGCTTCCTCTATTACAAATGATATGAACTATACACAAAAAATATTTTTTTTACGCAGATTGAGATATGGGGAGACTTAAAACAGTGCCTCAAATGTATGTTCACAGTAAAAGTCTCTTGTGATTCTGTGAACCTATTGGTGAAGGTGCTGGATCTGCCTGCCAAGTTGCCTGTTAAAGCACTGTCCCATCAGGAGGACATAGTAAGTGCCTGAGAGCTGGCATTTAAGACTTGGGTTTAAGTCCTAGTTTCACTTCTTTGCTAAGTCACCTGAGCTCCCTGTGTATTCACTGCTTCATCTGTAAAAATACCTTCCACCTCTCCCCAAAGTCATTATGAAAATAGTGAAGTAACAGATTTAAAGAGTTTCATAAGCCTTAAAACACCATGAAAATGTCAGTTGTTATTATTAATGAAAACAATATTTACCTGCAAACTTGGATGCTATATACTCTTCATATGACTTATTTAGATGTAATAACTGTATAAAATCTCATATTAATATCTCATTTGGAGCACCATAATGGTGATGTATAAAGTGTTCTTCCATCATGAAGCCATAGGTGTATGTTAATGAGATAATATACTTAAAGTGCTTTACAAACCTTACATTGTTATCCATATGTCAGTTCTTGTTTTTCTATAACAGAGAGCTATATCTTTATATTCCCGTTCTTAAATTATTTTCTAATTTCATTTTACTAGCTTCTATGTCAAGGTGATTGGGACTTTCTTGTTCCCTGCTTCATCTAGTGTACAGAACCCATGTATCATTGTACCTGGCAAGGTAAGTACAATAGAACTAGTAACTCAGGAGCCATATTGCTGAAGGTTGGAGGCAAAAATGATTACTGTGTGTACCCAGGCTATAAATAGCCTGGAACATGCCATATCCAGCTTGAAATGAAGGACAGTTTTACTGGTGTGTGCTAGCAGCTTTATTAAATCCACAGTAAGCTATCATGGAAGAGTTTTGGTTTTTTTTTTTTTTCTATCTCTATGTCTATAGTTTCAAACTTTTTCTTGCTGTTGTCCTCCTGAGGGTTCTGCCATCTCTCTGTCAACCTACCAAGCTCTGTAGCACTACCAAAACTTACCTCCCCCCCCCCCCAGATTTGGCAAAAAAAGCATGAAAGTCAATATTTCATGGTTTTAATATGTTAGAAGCAATTTGTTTAGCCCAGGGAATAAGAAAATCGGAATAGAAGGAGACCATGAACTATGATGTAGTAGCATTTATTACTTCACCCATTCATTCAGTAGACACTTTAAAACCATTTGTTATGTATAACACATTATGCTGGATGCAAATGGAAAGCAAAAGTAAATGTGATCCAATATAGTAAGGAAGATGAGTAATATATAGTGCATTGGTGTACATAATTCAATTAGAGGAGTTCATCTATGAAATCAGAAAGAACTAGATTCAAGTACTGCTCCTCCTATCTGTTAAATATTTAACCTTGGAAAAATCCCCTAAGCCCATGAAGGGGCAAGGTAAGCCCCTCTGTAAGGAATAAGATTATACAAATCAAGGCCCTAACTCAATAAGACCTTTCTATTACCCTGAGTTGTTTTGGAACAGAAAATCCTGGGAACATGAGGGCTGCGCTTCTCCTGGGACCCTGGCCAGGACCTTGAGAAGAGATATGGTTAACTGCCCAACTCCTGGAACTAGCCACTCCAAGGAAACATTGTTCTTGGGGGGTGGGGGGAGGGCCTTGGAGGGATTGGCCTCCCTCCCCGGCCTCACACAAGATGATGCTTGCTAAAAAAACACCTGGCAGTATGCCTTCTTTGTTCTCAGCACTACTTAAACCGTAAGATTCAGACCCCAATTTGGAATCTCACCCATGGAGGAGACGTCCTGCCTGGGACCCTCCCGAGCAGAACCCTGATGGCTGTACCAGGGATTCCCCAGCTTGTTTGGTCAGGTGTTGGTGCTTCTCCTCATTGGTGATGACTGTAAATATGTATAGATATGTTCTGCTATATAGTTGGAGTCCTAATAGATATGTTCTGCTATGCAGTTGGAGCCCTGCTTGTCCCGAGTGGGACCCTGATGGGTGGTCAGGTGTTGGTGCTTCCCCCCATTGGTGATGATCGTGGATATGTATGTATGTATGTATGTATGTATATATATATATATGTATGTATATATATATATATATATATATATACATATATATATATCATAATATATCATAGTTACTCTTATCTTACTATTCCTAAGCCTTTATTCTGTTATCTCTGGCTTCCCTCCCACTTGTCTATTTTCTAAATAAACTATATTGGATCTTTTGAAGTGCTGAGTGTTCCATTCATGTGAATCCTGAACCTCCTTAATCAGACAGCTCAGTACCCCAGAAAGTTCTCCAAAAGTTTTAATTACAGATGACTTTTGGATCTGCTTTGGTGATATGAGTTTCTATACCAGGAGCATGCCCATACTCTTAACATCACTTTTCTGACACCCTGCAAACCATTCACAACCCTCTACTGAAATACTTACAAAGAACTGTGAATTCAGATGAAGAAAAATAATTTCCACTGGGGATCATAGAAGGCTTCATGGAGGAGGAGACATTTGAAGAGAACATTTTAGGAGGGCTAGGATTGTAATAGGAAGAGAAGTAGTAGAGAATATACTAGGTATATGAATAAAGGAAACAAAAACAGAAGCAAACAAACATAGGATGTGTGCTAGAAATGGCAACAATTCTAGTTTGGCTAAACTATGCTTACGTATAAGAGTAATATGAAATAAATTTGGAAAGATAAGGAGATACTCAGTAATGGAGAACAGACACTAAAAGCAAAGAGTTTGGTCTTATTTGGTTGGTAGTATAGAACTTTTGGGTAATAAAAACCTAATCATAACACCTTGATATTTTAATGGATCTGTGACCTTGGAAGTGTGTAATCTCATCTAATAATATGGACCACAACTCATCAAAGTCTACATATGGGTTTAATAAATATGCTGTGGGTCTTCCTCTAGGTATTGTGAAATTTCACGCATCTATAGGGTGCTGAGGATGGAGAGATGGCCAATTTTGATTATGCTGATGGAGTGCAGGGACTGTCCACAACTTATTTCCTGACTCAAAATATCTAGCTAGCTCACCTTTTTGTGCAGTCAAACATTTTCTTTTATATTTATTTTATATTCAGTTTCTTTTACATTCTTTTACAGTACTTCTCTTGCAGAGTTTTTCATTTTTATTGGTAGCAAGTTTCTCACATCCATTGTATACCTCTCTATTTTGCAATGGGTGACCTGCAACTTTAATTCTTCATTGTCTGTGACAATTCACGAGGCATAACTATACAAAATATCTGAAATACTGGTATTAAAATCATGAGTCTGTTTAATGTAGAAGTATAGAATAGTTAAAGCAATGTGCTATTTTCCTAATTCAATCAAGCCTGTTATTTCCTGCTACTTACAAGGGAACCACAATCCTCTCAGTTCTCTAAGACTGCAGCCTAGGTGTCATCGTCAATTCCTCACTATCTTTTACTCCTTACCCCAGATTCACTCTGTTGTCAACACTTGTTGATTTCAACTTTATAACATCTCTAGAATATGTTCCTTTCTCTCCTCTGATACTATCATCACTCTAGTGAAGGCCCTCAACTCTTCATATCTGAACAATTTCAATAACCTGGTACTCGGTCTGCCTGGTACAAGTATCTCCCCATTCCAATCTATCATCTATTCAGTTTCCAATGTGATATTCCTAAGACCTAGGTGGGCCCATCTCACTCCTTTACTCAACAAATTCCAATGGTTCCTTGTCTCCTCCAGGATCAAATGAAAAATCCTCTGTTTGGTCTTCAAGTCCCTTCATAACCTAGCCCTCATTTTTGGATCTTCTTACACATTACACACCCCTCTTCACGCTCTTTGTTCTAATGACACCATCCTCTTTGCTGTTCCTTGAAGAAGATACTCCATCTATTGACTCCTAGCTTTTTCTCCAGCTGTTCCCTTTGCCTAGAATACTCTCCTTCCTTATTTCCATTTTCTTGTTTCCATTAAGTCTCTGCTAAAATCTCACCTTCTACAAGAAGCCTTTTCTAATCACTCTTAATTCTAGTGCCCTGCCTGTATTGATTATTTTTTTGACCTGTATCTAATTACTTTGTATATTGTTTTCATTTTGTCTTCCAATAGATTGTAAGCTCTTTGAAGACAGGGGCTATCTTTTGACTTACTTTTTATTCCCAAAATTTAGCATAGTTTCTGGAACACAGTGGTCCTATTGCTGCTTGTTAACTGGCTGACTCTTCCCTTCCAATTGACTTCTGAAGCCAGCTTATTTTTGATTTGCAGTGTCTAATCAGATGTAAACTACAAATCTATGAATAGTCCATCTGAACTCACAGTATATTGTAGACATAACACAGTCTTCATACAATTTTTTTTCCCCCTAGACTCCTTTGTACAGATAAAAGGTCAAACTTTCTTAAGAGAGAATTGATCTTTTGGGTCATAATAAAATCAGCTAAATATCGTTCACAATCAGGGACATCTGGAAGATCGCTCCATCTATAAGGAATTCCTCTTCCACTTAAATTCTGTGGTGAACTTTTTCTATGACAATGGCAAGCACCTCAGGTATCCATATTTTTGTTTTATGCCTTACTTGATATTTATAAATAGAGAATGATCTGACTTAATTTGGTCTCTCACAGTTTTCATGGCAAAGTTTTTCCCTCCATTGCTTCTTATAGTTTTATGAGACAATATTGCTCACAGTCTTCCAACACACTCTTCTATAAATTTCAGAAGCAAGTTTGTATTCTGAATTGATGTTGCCATTGGATGTCATTTATCCCCACTTGTATCTCTCCAAAGCCAAGAACTAAAAATGTGAATTAGATTCATTTCCATTTAAAACAGGTACAAAACAAGGATGGCAAATCTCATCTTTTTCATCCAAAATATAATTAAAAATTCTAGAAATTACACCAAGATAGAAAAAAAAAATCATTTGATGGTTTAACCCTGGATATAAGGAGAAGAGAACACTGCTATTTGCCCATGACCTAATGGTGTATCTGAAAAAAAAAATCACTTGCTCAGTTAAAAGAAAATGGAGATAAAGAATGAGTTCAGCAATCACAAGACACACGATGGACCCTTCAACATCATTGGTATTCTTGCTTACTAACAATGAAGATAACTGAAAAAGAAACTCACTCATAATAACAGAAACCATTACATATTTAGACACTAACAAACATAAAAATACGTGTGACCTGTTTAAGGACTGCTATAAAGTCAACATGACTGATTTATTTAGAAAAATGTGAATAAATGGTGATACCTAAATATATGCACATTTGTAGGATGGATATGATAAATTTTATAATACTAAAATTTTATGTATGTATATACATATAACACATATGTGTACATATGTGTATGAATGTATATGTACACACATATATAATGCAATAACAATGAAATTGGAAAGAGATTTTCTTAATAGGAGTAGAAATTATAACAAAGCATTACAAAACAGGAACATTAAGGAGTATGCTTAGTGATATGAAAGATGGGTTTATTAAGGAGAGTTTGGAGGTGGGAAGACCAGAAAGTACACTTACTTAAATTGTTCAGTTAAAAGATAATAAGGGTGAATGTTAGAGTGCTAACAGTAGCATCATCATCATCATCATCATCATCATCATCATCACTGATAACTATTTATTAAGTGCCTACTATTTGCCAAGCACAGTGCTAAGCACGGGGGACACAAAAAGAGACAAAGATTGTCCCTGCCCTCAAGTTACTTACAATCTAATTCAGGAGACAAGACGAAACATATGGGGGAGAATTAAAAACAATAGATAGCCCCAAGATTGTGAATGTAAGAGATATGTACCATTTGTGAATAAAGGAAAGATTCAAGTTAGAAGGATCAGCAAGTTTGAGGAGAAAGATAATGATCTCAGTTTGGACAGTGGTGGTTGCATGGTGTTATAGCAAAAACTCCGTTTGGAGTTATAAGATTTAGGTTCAATTCTGACTCATCTTTTTCATATCTATGTGACTTTGGACCAATCATTTATCCTTTCTGCTTCTCAGTGTATCAATGAAAAAAAATATGGACAAGGCAGTTAATATTACTCTCTTTCCAGAAAAAGGCATTGAGGGAAAGTGTTAAAGGAATTATCTGGAAGGAGTAGTGGAGTAAAAAGACAAGGCTCAATTCTCCTTCAGCTCTATAATTTGGGGTAGAGTTAGAGAAGTAGACACCTGTTGGAATACATGAAATGTTAGATGGGCAAATTCTGTTTAAAGTTGTTAAGTGGATGAAATGATTGACAAATTCAAGATTATAGGAGAGTTTGTGACAATTGATCAGAGTTACAAAAATTACTGATGAAAAGCTTGGGTAGTGCATGCATTGGTTTGGAGTGAGACTTGAGAGGAATAAGGGACTATTAGAATGAGGTAAGGAATTTGGAAGAGAAAATATAGGCATGCAATTTGTTTCTTAAACAGTGAAAACTGGTGTTAGAAGGCAGGACATTGGGAGAAATATTGGTGTTTCTTACTCATTCATTTTATGTCTTTTAACATTGCTGCACCAAATCGTCCCAGTTAAAACTGAAAAGGTTGATATTTTGTTGTTTTCCTCCAAAGCAATCCACCCCATAACCCAACCTCCCCCTCCCCACCACCTTGTCTCCTTTTTTCCCCTTGATTGATTTCTCTCATTCCACATGGGACAACTCAGAATGGTTGCCATCTTGAAATTATTACTTCCCTATGTATCTTTTGAATTATCATTGTGTATGAATGTGCATATAAATATGCATATATTAAAAACACAGATATAGTCGTTGAGGTCTAATTTAAAGTCCTAAATTCCATCAGCAGTTAATTGTGAAGCCTCAGATTAGAAATATATCTTTCTCTCAAGTAGGATACAAATTAGCTGGATCAGAGTACAGGTATTTTAATATGTATTGAAAATATCTGCAATTCACCACCTACTAGCCAACATTTTAAGAGGTACCCCTTAACAGTGAGTGAGCTCATCCTCATACAATAGAAAGAACCTTTCACTAGGGCCACACTTAAAGTCTCCTGTCTAGTTTTATAACAGCTGCCAGAGCTTGTGGTCTGTTAGGATGACTTCAAGAATTATATTCACTCCTGATGAAGAACTGGGATAGCATTTTGGTTGAAATACAAGTAGTTGAAAGTTCGTTGCCAATAATTTCACAATCTTGCTGGGCATTAGTTCCTTCATTTGTAAAGTGAGAGGTTTAGACTCAGTCACTGGAATCCTTCCCAGCTCAAAATATGTAATGTGTAATCCTATGATACTCAGAGATAATGCTGCAGGGTACCAATGTCAAGGCTGCTTTGAAACGGATTTTTTTTTTTTTTATAAAGGAGAGAGGTACCTACAGAGCTGGGACTGATTCACTTCTTGTGCCTGAAGTAACAAGGAAGAAGACAATAATCAACTAGGAAAGTGGAAGTTTCTAGCTTAGAAATGACGCTTTCAGAAGTGGAAGGGAAGTAGGGTTACAGAGAAGGGTGGCAGTACAGAAAGGACGGGTTGCCAAGTAGCAAAAGGCGTTATGATTGGAAAATAGGCAAGTTGTACTGATAAAGACTATATTGGGGAAACTATGTGTGTATACATATTCATAGTTATGTGTACACATGCACATATATGTGTGTGCATGTATATATACATACACATGTGTACATATTTATATGTGTGTATTTGCATATGTATATGTACATACACATACTCCCAATATATACTACCATATTATAATAATTGTGTAGTCAAAATTAGAGATCATAGATGGACTTATGTTTCACTGGTAGCCACAAAGTATTCAAAGATTTAGAAGAAGACCTCTTGCATGTTGGAGAGATGTTTTTATAGATCCTTCAATAATTCTTAACTAATTATTGAAGAACATACCCAAAACTTTCAAAGACATGAGATGGCCACCATGAGTTGTGAGCTGAAAAAAAGCAAGGAATACTGACACCAGTGAGATCATGAAATAGTTGATGTGTCAAAATAATACAATAATAATAAATGTTTACTCATATACATTCACAGTCATAAGGGGGCAGTATGGCAGTGTACATAGAGGAAAGTATTTAGCAACAACATTTCTTGGCTTTATACAGAAATCTAGGTGCCGTCCTCTGACAAATTTAATCCCTGAGTGTCCCAGACAACTCTCCAAGATTATAAACTGTGGAACAATAGTAGATCTGTATTTGGAAGAGAAATTTCCTTCCCAGGAGTTTCCTATACCAATGAAAGCCAAGATTTTGAAATAGCAACAAAAAAAAAAATCATAAATCTTGGAGGTAACTTAAGAGGTCAATGGTTTTATTTCCTGCCTCAAGGAAGGATTATGAATAAATTACCAGTATTAATTGGTCCATGATTAATAATATATTAATGGCATAATTTTGCTTCATTAAGTCAAAGGGAGTTAATAACATTCACAGAAAGAAGACTTGCCTAAGAAGAAACTTAATGTGATAATTTCAAGTCATTGAAAAGCTCATACTGTATCCTGAGAATTGCATTCAATAATAATCAAAAGCCCTGAGCCTAAAAATGCTCCCCTCTCCACAAACAGGAAAAAGAGAAACACTTCATAGGGCCCATTGACTGAATGATCCATCTTGTAATTTACTTTCTATTGGAGCACATTAAAGGAAGTTTAGGTTGAAAATATGTAAGCAGGATCTTAGTGCCACCGTCTGACAGGCTGTTCAGCTTAAAATTGATAGAAATAAGAATAACAAAACAACTAGATATGTCGGAATTTTATAATCATATTATTCATCAAAGACAGAACAGGCCCATCTCAGACTCCACACCAGTTAATAAAGCACCAAATAGACTTCATTATAAAGAATTTTCCATCTTTATGTTAGTTCTGAGACATGAACCCTGAGGACAGATTTTTAGTGCACCTTTAATATACTTAGTAAGAATGGTAGGATGATTTCCTTTGCCCTTTCAAATTCTTGACAACCCTCAAGAGGATGAAGAGAATGTTTATGGCGATGAAAAATTATTGACAAAATATTTTTTCTAAAAATTCTATTTCAAAATATCTTAGTAGAAACAGAATTTTTGCCAAAATGCCAGAAAGCTCAAGTGTAACCCCCAAGGATGACTGACCCAAATGAAAATACATGACAATGTGCAATTCATGACAATGAAAATGTACTTTTATAAAATTCAAAACACTTCGGCTCTGTTTCTGTTTCTGAAATGAACTATTCCTTCTTTCTGTGACTCAGCTTCATTATCTCTAAAATGGAAGGGTCCAACTATCTAATATCCCTTTCACATTTGGTATCTTATGGTTCTATGGCTAATGTTTATATGGAAAATCAGAGCACACTGGAGTGATTGTAAAGTTGTAAATTATTTATACTAACAGAATCTTGGAGTTTTAGAAGACTTCACATGGAATCTAATTTAATTTTTACCTGAACAGGAGTTCCATTTATGACACACCTTACAGGAAGTCATTTATGCTTTCCTTTAATATTTCCATGGTGCACTGTGATGGTGATTCACATCTTTCTTTGGTGGTAATTGGTAGTTCCTTGAATAACAGAGGAAAAAAAAAAGCTGTCCTCTCATAAGTGACCGAAACCAGTATTTGCGGGTTTGGTGGTCATATTAATATAGGAGAGAATTGTTTTCAGAATTTGGTTCTAGGATTCTTGAATTTAAATATTCAGAAGAAATAACCTTAAAAATTATTTAATTCATTTTCCCTTTTCTTTTCAAAGTCAATCAGTTCCCTTCCTGTTGCTTTTCCCTGAAAATTGGGTGGCAGTAATCTGTTTATTTGAGACCCTTCTTTTTTTCTCCTACTAGCCTTATTACTTTATATCCTTGTGTGTTTGTGCTTTATTTCTATCATTATTGTCAAATATAGACTCAATATAACATCACAATCCTATACTGAATTTTTGGGTTTTTATTCTCTCTCTTTCTCTCCCTCTCTCTCCACAAACACATATATACACATATATGTATATATAATAAACTAAATATTTAAATAAAATATCAAACAGAATATTTAAACAAAGTCTGTGCAATAAAACAATTATACAGGCTCAAAGATATTACAGCACCTTAGAAAAAATGGCATAGCTTCTCACTAGGGTTCTGCCTGGACATTTTTCTTTGGCAGAATCATAATTAAAAATTGACAATGTATTTCCTCCTCATTGTTCAGAAATTAATGGAGGGATGTAGGGCCAAAATATGCCAGCCCTTTTTTGTTCTGTTCCAGCCATGATCATAGGTCCAAAGAAATAGAAGATCCACAATAGGTCAAAGATTAACGAGATGGCTTTCTGTTTATTAATGGGTAGGAATGCTTTGATTCAAATTTGCCTTATCCTTTTAAAAAGGGTGGTATTCATTAAAATTAATAGCAGCCAACTCCTAGAACAGAAAACATAATTTATTTTGTACGTCTTTCAGGAGGGAGAAGTGGAATAAATCTAGATCCCAAAAAGAAAAGATGTAATCAACAAATAACTTGGTTTGTCCAGCAGTACTGGCTGAGACTTTGTAGCAGAGTTACGGAGTAGGAGGAGATCTTTCTCTTGAAATTACTTCTCTTTCCACTGGCTGTGAGAGCACTAGCTCTGCTCTCAATCTGTTCTCCACTTTGAAGACAGGAAGCATTGCTTTTGAGCTTGTCTTTCTCTGTCTTGCTTTTCTTTCTCAGGAGTGAACAAAGAACCAGAAACAGATTTCCATCTCTGTCTCAATCTTTGTTTCTGTCTCTCTGATGGTGGCTTTGTCTCTGTCTTTATTCATCTGCCTTCTCCTCCTCCTCTTTCCCCCTCCTTCTCTGAATCCTCCTCTTTCTTCCTTCTTTTTGGCCTCCTCATTGTCCCCAGCTTCTCACTTTCATACCCTTTCTTTCTTTTACAGTAAAACTGTTTCTTTATTTTGTAGAGTTCAGTTTCCTTTGACTGCTTAGATAATTGCAAGAATATTGGCCCTCAGCAGGTTTAGGTTGTGCCAGCATCAGAAAGATATGGCAGAAGTACATATTCTCTTTAGAAGAACACCTAGTTTTATGGTTCGTTAATCCTATCAATATATGTACTCCTTCTGCCATTTCAGGTAATGACCTATCAATACATTTTCACTATTTTCTATGTCCTCCAATAAATCTTTCACAATAAATCTTACTGGTCCACCCAGTATCCTGAGGACCTCTCTCCAGGTTTCTTTATAAGATCTGGTAGTGGCGGACAGACTGACCATCAGGTATTCCAAATTCGTGTTACACAGCTCACACTTTTCCTTCTTTTTTTGTGGTCTCATATCTCTCATAGACTAGCCCTTACTATACTTCTCTTTTGCAGTTCTTCGTTGATAATGTTGCAACCAACTTTTGCCCACTATGCATTTTTCTATTGCCATTTGGGTGACCTATCACTTAAATTTTTGGACATTGTGATATTCCATGCCTTGAAGCCATACTTCATCTCTGGAATAATGTTGATGTGGAAGCTGAATGCATGGGATTTATGCACTGTCTTTCTTTATTCTCACCTCAGTAATAAATGCTTAATGGAAAACAGGCAATGAGCCATGAAGAAATTGAATTCCTATCCTCCCCTTTTGATTCAGGTTAATTTTGTGGGCACTGCAGGTAGAAGAACTCTGAACATTTTTGGTCAATGTTTCTTTTAAGTCTAATATTAGGGGACAAATTTTAGATGGTTTGGTATGCCAGTTTTTTATGTGCTGAGGTAAAAAAAATTATTGAAGCTTAAGGGTTTTGAAATTTTTCTGAGGCCATTTGAAAGAATACTTGTTCCCAGATGCGACTATAAGTTATTAAAAGGGTATTTCAAAAGCAAGACTGTGGGCATTTTTTAAACTACTGTATTCTAACTAGATTCATACCAAACAAAACAAGCCAAACACTGTTCACATTAATGGATACCTTTTGAAATAAATTATTACAGTTTGCACTGCATTCACCTCCTTACAAAAAAGACTATGAAGCCAGTAGCCAAAAAAATTCAAATAAAGTTAAACCCAATTAGCTTGACATATAAAAATTGGATGAAATCTCTATGTTCAAATACCTGAAAAGATGTTGCCTAGAAAAAGTGATTAGCCCCATTATACATAATTCCAGGGGGACATATCTATAAATAGTAAATGGAAGTTAAAGGAACAGATGTTTCATCCATTAGAAGCACCACACATCTACCAATTAGAACTCTTAAAAATATGAAATTGTTTATTTCTTTTAGCATGGGTTTCCCATTACTGTAAGCATACAAGTCAGCTATGGACATCCAACTCTTAGGAAGTCATAGAAGAGATTCTGCCCTGATTTACATGCTTGAAATAAATATATACAACCAGTAAATCTTGATAGACAATCACAGAGTTGTAGAACACCTGAAGAGGTTACCCTGAAAACCCATTCCTGACCAGGCATCTCTTCTGTACTATAAATATAGTGAAAGACAAATTTCTTACTACAATATCGTGTGCATTCAAGTTCTTGAATACATTACTAATGACGAAGGTGATGATTTATTGAACGTAGTACATGTGTTAGGCATCAAATAAATCTTAGGACACAAGGGTCTGTTTCCCTCTACGTCTTCCAGTCATTTGTTTTCAGCTTGATGGCATTGGTGGATATTCTATGCTAGGTTGACCTTTTCCTACTCTCTTGGGTATTTACTCTCTCATTTTTTGAGAATGATCCCATAAATTTAGTCCATCAATTTGGCCATAGGGGGAGAAAGGGTGTGAAACAAGCAAAATATCCTCATACTTAGACTTCTATTCCTTGTGGTAACAGTAACTCAGAGGGCACTAATTAATCAATTGATGCATATAAATGTGATAAAAAAAAAACTTCAAAAAGGAGGGCTCGCAGTATTACTGCCATAACACATTCGTATTTCTAGGTTATCACTGATTTCTAACAGAGTAGTGCTGGCATTTATATAGCCTCTTTCTCATAGATTTACTTTCTTACTGCAATGTGTAATCCCTTCAATGTGGATACTACTCCCAATTAAACAGATGACAAAGCATCTACCTATCTGTGTAACTCTTGGTCATGCTTTATTATCAATCTACCACATAAGTTCACTCAAGGTTTTTTAGATCCTCTCAAGATCTCTTGACATTTTCTGTATATCAATGGGACAATACTGTTTTGATGTGTATTTCTCTTATTATTGATGTGAAGCATCCTTTTTATGATTTTGCTAACCTGCAGTTCTTCATTAAAAATGTCATCTGTTGAGTACTTATCTATTGGGGAATAACTTTCCCTTTGATAATGTTTAGTATAGCAACACATTTTCTATTAACTTTGTTAGATTTGTCATTTTGTTATATTGACATAACTTAACAAATTTGTATTTTGTGATCTTTGATTAATAACTACTTTTGTGATTCTTCTGAATTTCTTCCTTTCTCCTTAAGTTTGGTTTAGCTCTCCTCTCTCATCAGATAGGCTTGTCTCTTACTTTAGAGAGAAAATAAAAGGAAATTTTCATTAACTCTCTCACCTCTCCTCACACATACCTGAGAACCCCTTTGCATTTCCTCTATCCTTTTTCCTTTTTCTCCAGATTCCAAGGAAGAGCGTGGTCAACCTTGCCAAGGTCAATCTCTTTATACTTGATCCCCAAGTTCTTCTTTCCTCTGAGTACTTGCAATAGTGATTTTTTTCACCCTATCTCATTTTCAGTGGTTTCTTTACAGTGGATCTTTTCCTATAGCATGCAAATATGGCCAGCTACATGGAACAGTAGATAGAGAATAGAGCTTGGAGCCAGGAAGACGAGTTTAAATCTGGCCTTAGAGACTTACCCACTAGATGGTCCTGCACAAATCAGTCTTTTTATATATTTTTTGCTTCTGTTTCCTCATCTGTAAAATGGAGTTAATAACAGGACCCACTCAGGGTTTTGTGAGCATCAAACTATATAATATTTATAAAGTGCTTAGCATATACTAGATGCTATATAAAATTATTATTAGTTATTGTTCTTCATTTTTCTTTTTTAATTTTAATTAATTAATTTTTAGCTTTCAAGATTCATTTCCACAAGATTTCGAGGTAAAAATTTTCTCTCTATCTCTCTCCTCCCCCCATCCCAAATGGCACACATAGTGATTAGCCTTTCCCCTAGTCTGCCTTCCCTTCTATCATTCTCCCTCTCTTATCCTATCTCCCCCTGCTTTCGTATAGTGAAAGATAGATTTCCATACCCAATTGAGTTTGTATGTTATTCCCTTCTTAAGCCAAATCTGATGAGAGTGATGTTCACTCATTCATTCTCACCTCCCCCCACTTTCCCTACATTGTAAAAGCTTTTTCTTGACTCTTTATATGAGATAATTTACTCCATTTAACCTCACCCTCTCTCCTTCTGCCTGAATATTCCTCTTATCCCTTAATTTTAGTTTTTAGAAATGATCCCTTCATATTCAATTTACTCTGTGCCCTCTCCCTCTCTCTCTATATATATTCCCTCTAACAATCCTAATACTGAGAAAGCTGTCATGAGTTACAAATATTCCATATAGGAATGTAAAAAGTTCACCATGAAGTATTATACTCAGTTTTGATGGGAAGGTGATTCTTGGTTTTAATCCTAGCTCCTCTGACTGCTGGAATATCATATTCCAAGATCTCTGATCCCTTAATGAAGAAGTTGGTAAATCTTGTGTTATCCTGATTGTGTTTCCACAGTACTTGAATTGTTTCTTCCTGGCTGCTAGCAATATTTTTTGTTGACCTGGGAACTCTGGAATTTGGCTGCAATTTTCCTAGGAGTTTCATTTTGAGGATCCCTTTCACAAAGTGATTGGTGGATTCTTTCAATTTCTTTTTTACCCTCCAGTTCTAGAATGTCAGGGCAGTTTTCCTTGATAAATTTCTTCCAAAGATGATGTCTAGGCTCTTTTTTGATCATGTCTTTCAGATAGTCCTATAATTTTTAAATTATCTCTTCCAGATTTATTTTCCAGGTCAGTTTTTTTTTCCCAATGAGATATTTCATATTGTCTTCTATTTTTTCATTCATTTGTTTTTGTTTTATCATTTCTTGATTTGTAACAGAGTCATTAGTTCCCATTTGCTTCATTCTAATTTTTAACGAATTATTTTCTTCAGTGAGTTTTTGGACCTCTTTTCCATTTGGCCTTCTGCTTTTGGAGGCATTCTTCTCCTCACTGGCTTTTTGTATCTTGTCTACCATTTGGCCTAGTCTGTTTCTTAAGGTGCTATTTTATGGGTGACTTATAGCAAGCTATTGACTCATTTATCATGATTTTCTTGCATTACTCCTGTTTCTCTTCCCAATTTTTCCTCTGCTTCTCTTACTTGATTTTCAAAATCCTTTTTGAACTCTTCCATGGCCTGAGACCAATTCATATTTTTCTTGGTGGCTTTATATATTGGAGTTTTGCCTTTGTTGCCTTCTTCTGGTTGTATATTTTGATATTCTTTGTCACCAAAATAGGATTCTATAGTCTGACTTTTTTATGTTGCTTGCTCATTTCAGCCGAATACTTGACTTTTTAACTCCCTGTCAATGTAGGAGTCTGCTTCCAGTGTGGAGGGTGTGTTATAGGAGTTTTGTGCAGTTGTTTTCAGAAATACTTCTAGGGACCTGTAAATTTTCAGTTCTTCCAAAGTGATGTGATCAAAGGAGAGGTGTTTACTCCTGTGTCTGTGGGCTGAGAGCTCTGAAAGCAGCAGCTATTGCTGCTGCTGCCTCCAGTGTTAGCTCTACCACCCTAGGACTGAGGCTAGATTGAACTTCTTTCTCACCAAGGTCCAGTTATATTTTTCCCACTGACTTTCTAAGTTATCTTTGGTGTTTGAGGTTTGAGAAGTCTGGAAATTGCCACAGCCACCAGTGAATCTGTCTTCTGAGGCCTGCTCTGTCTCCATCTGTGCTGGCATGGCCCACACTGGACTACGCTTTTCTCTCAGACTGGTGCAATAGACCTTTCCTGTCCCATCCAGGTTGTCTTGGGCTGGAAATTTGTTTCACTCTGTCATTTTCTTGGTACTGTGGCTCTAGAATTTTTTAGAGTCATTTTACAGGTGTTTGGAGGGGTTTGAGGGAGAGCTTAACCAAGTCCCTGCTTTTACACTACTTTCTTCTTATCCTTCATTTTCAGACAGGACCAACATGACATCACAGTGCTAATGTCGAGTTTTAATGTGTCTGACTGGCTGATGAGAACATTATGAGCTCAGAATGTTCTACCACAGGTTGAGCAGAAATAGTCCCTGTGAACATTTGGGGTAGATTCTCTGAGTCTGTCATTTTTGTATTTCTCTTGAGCTATTTCAATTCTGCTTTGTGTATAGAGCACATCACCTTCTCTGATGTTGGCATGCCATGCTGGGTGGTCCTGTGCTGCTGTCTCCTATGTCACACAATCAATCCAAAAGTTAAGAGAAACCTTGAGAGTGTCCTTTTATCACTTCTTCTGACCATCTTGTGAATGCTTACCCTGTGTGAGTTTTCCATAAAATAGTCTTTTAGGCAAACGTACATTTTGCATTTGAACAATGTGGCTAGCCCATCAGAATTGTGCTCTCTGAAGCAGAGTTTTTGTGCTTATCATTTTAGTTTGACAAAGGACCTCAGTGTCTGGTATCTTATCCTGCCAGGTGATCTTCAGAATCTCCCTAAGACAATTCAATATATTCCCTGGCTCAATTGGTGGATGAGAACAGTTTCTTCCAATTGGAGTGCTTAGAAATTGATCAGAAATAAAAAAAAAAAGTATAAAAAAAGAAAAACAAAAATGAAAACAAACAAAATCCCTCCCACAATGTTATCAACTGCATTCCAGGCCATCACTAGATATCTGGGCTTATGTCTTGCCACTGGACTTTGATGCCTCTAGAAGAGAGAGTGAGACTGATGATTTTGTCTGACTCTGCTTCACTTAAATCCAATTTAGATGCAAGTCAAGACACTGTTCTGTGATATCATTGTTTTTCTTAAAAAGTGGAGGATTAACAATTAATAGTAATATTATTAATATTAATAATTCCTATGTATCTAACATCATAAAAAATGCTTAGTGACCCTGTTATTCCATGAAGTTTTAACCTTATGTCTCTTGCCCCTTTCACTGCCATATATTAGAAGAGTTGACTATGCTTAATACCTCCACATCTTTATCACCCACTTTTCTGTACCTTTGAATTGGTTTTCTTATCCCACTACTCAATGGTTACCAACAGCCTCTTAACTGCTAAATATAGTGGTCTCTTTTTCTTTACTCTCCTAAATGAGCACACACACACACACACACACACACACACACACACACACACACACACACTGCATGCATGCATGCACATACACACAAACAGAGAGAGATTTTTTAAATGAGGCATTTTGGCTAGGAACAATGGAAGAGAATAAAATTTTATATAGCACTTAGTATATGCCAGACATTGTGCTAAGTGCTTTTTGAATATTATCTCATTGGATCTAACAACAAAATGAACAATGATGATGTTAATGAGTATGACAAGCACAACAGAGGGGCTATTAGGATTTTTTTTAATTTGAGTTGACCCAAACAAGCAATTTTCAAAGAAATATGTGATTAATAATTAGAGAAATGTGAAATAAAGCAACCCTCACAATAAAGCTCAAACTCTTCGAATAATCAGATTAAAACAAAAACATCTCAAAACACAAGATCCTCAATAGACTTTTCTTTTAGTAAAGGCTTTACCAAAGGTAACATTCATGTGTGCTGAAAATCCTCCAAAGAATAGGCATAGGGGATTTTTTTTATTTTGCATCATTAAATCATCTATCTAAACCCCCAAAGGAGCAAAATATGCAATGGGAATGCATTATTAGCATTGCTTATAAAGACAAAGGCAATGAGGTCCACTCATCCAGTATTATTTGATTTAGCTATAGAAAAGTTAACAATAGCAATATGACAAGAGAAACAAAATAAAAGTGACAGTATAGGCACAATATAGAAAAGTATCCCTATTTGCTAATTATATGATGGATTAATTAGAGGATAATATAGAGGATGGACAAATAAACTATTTGAAGCAATATATTCAGCAAAACAGTCTATAAAATAAACCAATAAAAATCAATGGAATTTTTACACAATAATGATAAAAAAGCAAGAAGCAGCAATTAAAGGTTGATTCCATTCAAAATAACTGCAAAATGTATGAAATATTTGGCAATCACTCTAACAAAGCACACAAATGCTAATATTAATTCAATTAAGATTGTTTCTTAAAGAA
>CM053583.1:343623356-343642997 GCA_028627135.1 Pseudochirops cupreus | reverse complement strand
ACATACATACATGCTATACTGCCAAAAAGATACTTTATAAAACTTGGTACATACACATACATACATACATATGTACATACATACATACATACATGCTATACTGCCAAAAAGATACTTTATAAAACTTGGTACATACACACACATACACACATACATACATACATACATGCTATACTGCCAAAAAGATACTTTATAAAACTTGGTACATACACATACATACATACATACATACATACATGCTATACTGCCAAAAAGATACTTTATAAAACTTGGTACATAAAATATTCATAGAAACATGTTTTTTGAGACCAAAAAAATGGAAAGTATGTAGAATCTGATTGATTTAGGAATGATGTAATCAATTATGGTATGTGACTATCATTCCATATTATTGTCTGTAAGAAATGACAAATATGATGAATATATGAAAGCAGAGAAACAAACATATGAACTGATGCAAAACGAATCAGTCAATAAAACAATGTACATGTGACTACAAACATGTAAATGGAAATAACAGCCAGTACAAAACAATCACAATTAAATTTGTGACATGATAAAAAATGGTAATGTCTCATTTTGATATTTCGATTTTATAACTATTCTTAAAAGGGAGAGGAAGATAAACCTTCAGCAAAACCAATAAATGTAGTTCGAAATGACATTAAATTCAATATTACACATGAGATGACTCCTCATCTCTAATAATAATGGATTAGCTATCATCTCACATCTATTATTTGGGGCATTATTTAGTAACCTGTATAATTTGATTATCAAAGTCTTGTTGGTGATATTTGATGCCAAATTTCCCCTAAATAGCTATTTCTCATCTTAGATGCATTATTTTTCTTCATGGAAAAGTTTTTTTTTCAATTTCATATAAATAAAATTAACTGTTTTATCATTTTTGATCACCTCTGACCTTTCTTTGGAAAAGAATTTACCAAAGGATATGTTATTATTGGGCATCTGGATTTTTGCAACATCAAGAAGTGCTTTTAAAAATTATTTTTGTGCATATAGATCCTTTCCCTTCATCCTTGTTCTCAGGAAAATTGTCCAATCTTAGTATCTAAAGGCACTTTTGGAAAATTATTTTCCAGAATGGTTGAATCAATTCATAGCTTTACAGTGTATCTGTCTTTCAAAATCTCTCCAATGACTCTCAGTTTTTCCTTCTATAGTATGCTACTAGAATTTATTTTATTTCACTTATTCTTATGATGAAATATTTTTATATATCTGTTTTTGATAATTTGAGAACAGCCTACTCATATGTAATTACATATGTATTTGTCAATGGCTCTTGTTCTCATATATTAATATCAATGGTACATCAGAGAACATTACTGCTAAGTTATTTTTCCCAGTTTTTCAAAGAAAAATGAGAAAAATACGCTTCAATCTGATTTCTCAACAAGATATTCTCTATCTGGAGATGGATAGCATTTTATGTCACGAATCCTTTGGAAGTATGGTAGCTTGTTATACCCATCAGGCTTAGGAAATTAGTTAAGTATTTTTATATTATTATTAAGGATGTGAACTTGTATTCCTGATTTTGCTCACTCCATTTTGCATCAGTTTGTATGACTCTTTCCAGAGTTTTCTGAAACAATCCCCTAAATAATTCATTATAGCACAAGAATGTTCCATAATATTAATAGACCATAACTTTTTCAGCCATTTCCCCAGTTAATTAGCACCCTTAGCTTCCAATTCTTTGTTACCACATTAAAAGCCACTTTAGATACTTTTGTACATATGGGTCCATTTCCCTTTTCTTTGATATTTTTGAGATGTTGGCAATACAATAGTAGTATTTTCACTGGATCAAAGGGCATGTGCAGTCTTATAGCCCTTTGAGCATAGTTACAAATTGTTCTCCAAAACAGACTAATTCACAGCTCTACTAACAATGTAATTTTTCTTTTTTTCTCTCATATGTTATTTTTTAATTACTTGTAAAAAAAAGTAACATTCTTTTTATAAATTAAGTTCCAAATCATATCCCTCCCTCTTTTCACTCTTTATTGAGGAGACAAGTAATTTGATATTGATCATACATGTTCAATCATGTAAAACATATTTCTATATTAGCCATGTTGCAAAGGAAAAGACAGATCAAAAAAGCAAACAAGAACAATAAAGTTTTAAAAAGTATGGTTTGATCTGTACTCAGACTACCAGTTTTTTTTTTCCTCTAGTGATATATAACATTTTTCATCATAAATCATTTGAAATGTTCTTATATCATTGTGTTGTTGAGACTAGCCATGTCATTTAAAATTGATTATCATATTTATAGCAGTTCTTTTAGTTGTGTCAAAGAACTGAGAATAGCAAGGATGATGATCATTTGTTAAATAACAGAATAAGTTACGTTATATCATTGTGAAAGAGTAGTATTGTGCTATAATAAATGATTAGATGATTGGTTTAAGGGGAAAAAATATGCCAAGACCTACATGAACTGATGCAAAATGAAGAACTGGGAGATCATAGTGTACAGTAAGAACAATATTGTAAAGATGATTAAATGTGAAAGTCTTGGCTTCTCTGAGCAATGAAGTGATCCAAATCAATTCCAAAGACTCATGATGAAAAATGCAATCTACTTCCAGAGGAAGAACTGATGAACTTTGAGTGAAAATCAAAATAAACTTTTCTCTGTCTGTCTGTCTCTCCTTTTGATGTGACTAATATGGACATGTACTTTACTTGATTTCAAATACATAATTGATATTTTGCTTATCTTCTCAGTGGATGGGAGAGAGGTAGGGAGTAGGAAGAGAATCTGAAACTTAAAAAAATAACTTCAAAAGAATGTTAAAGTAAGTATTACATTAAAATTTTTAAAAAATATATACTATAAATGCTTCCTATAACAATAAGACAAGAAAAAGAAATCAAAGGAATTAAAAATGAGCAATGATGAAACAAAACTATCATTCTTTGCAGATTATATTATGGAAGACTTAGAGAATTCTAGAGAATCAATCAACTAGGTGAAATAATTAGACAAGAGGCTTGATCAAAATTCTTCTATTTTTATGTTTTGATACAGGAAAAAAAGATGTTTTAAAACTATAGAGAGTGAGGTGATGAAGAGAAAGTTGAGTGATCTGTCTTGATAATCTCTATGGCTTTTAGGGGTAGTAATTGCATCAAGGTCACTGTTTGGGTAATGTATTTCCAGCTGTCAGGTGGAAAAGATGGATATGATTCCTTTCATTCTATAAATAGGGTTCAACGAATGAGTCACTATTTTCCTGGTTGCTACTTGCTAATGGAGGAGTTTTCAAATCACATCTTGGCAAAAGAACAGTTGACACAAGAATACAAAACAAATGCAAATTGGGAATGGCTACAGCTCCCATCATGCTCATGAAACCATTTCCAGAAAGAGCAGGTGCAAAACCGAGTACAACTCACTGTGCCACACAATATGTGCAAACTCAGGCAAGAAAATTCAAATGCTCTTGTAACTGGGGAAATTGCTATGTTGCTATGGTGCCAGGATTGGAACCAATTTCCTTTTTTCTGGTTCAGTAAACATACTCAGTTTTGTCATGTGAGATTAGATCCTCAGTGTTCTCTGAGGATAAGGTGGAAAACAGTATTTTCAGCATTTTTCCTAGTTTTCCATTGGTGTTAACAGATGAGTAATCAACAAGTCAACACATATTTAGTGAGGACCTCTACACACAGTTATTGGTGAATAAATGTGCATGTTTTGGGGGTAGAAGAGTTATTATATTTGTTACATGATTATTAATAGTGGACAGTCAAAGATAAGCCATACCCTCAAAAAGCTTACAAACAGTGACTTACATATTGATAGATTTAAGACCAGAAGGGATCTTAGAGGTATTTTATTCTTACCTTCTCATTTCATCAAAAAAGAAATTGAACCTTATTTGAAATGGCTTTCCCACAATCACACAGTTAGTAAATGTCAGAACTAGGATAAAAAACAACAACAACAACAACAACCCATGCTCTGTGATTCCAGGTTTAGCATTCTTTCCATGCAAAACACCTGAATACAGGAATCTTCATTCTTATCTCTTGAGAAAATCAGAATCAAAAGAAAAGAAATAGAACTTCTACCCAACAATGACCTGTGGAAGGCAAGATTAGAAAGAAACTTTGAGACTGTCTTTACCAAATTTCTCATTTTGCATGAAAGGAAACTGATCCCCAGGGAGATTAAATTATTTGCTCAAGACCACACAGTGGCACAATAATGCTTATATCCTAGTACTCCAGTTCTAGACTGATTTAAAAAAAATTTCTGACAGTATTTCTTTGGAAAAAAAATAAGGAAGCATGGCAAGCTGACTCATCACTTTTTTGGTTTCCTATTTGAAAACATCTTGAAGAAATCAGTTTACTGTCACAAGGACCCTAGTGAGAAGGACATGTTTATATTGGGAAACAGGGAATCTGTCACTTTAGAAATGAATCCAAAGAGGGCAGAGGCAAGATGGCAGAGTAAAAGCAAGAACTTGTGTGAACTCCCGCACCAACCACTTCCGATTCATGTAAAATATGACTCTATAAATAAATTTTAGAGCCACAGAACCAACAAACTGACAGAGAAAAACAAATCTCCTACTGAAGGCAACATGGCAGGCCAAAAAGAAGGTTGTATTGCACCAGACTGGGGTCTGAGGAGTCCTGCATGAGTTGTGCAGGCCCAGATGCAGGGCAGCCCTGACCAGTGGCCCAGGCCAGCCTGAGCAGACTTCAGGAGAGAGAATCACCTGCAGCTGTGGCTGTTTCAAGACTTCTCAACCCATTAACACCAAAGAGAAAGTAAAATGTCAGTGGGGAACTCTGCTGAAACTAGGTAAATAAGAGTGCTGTCCTGTCCCTGCCCCCCGGGCAAGAGGTATGATGTGGCATGACAGTTGCAGCTGCTATTGCATGGCCGCCTCAGCAATTCTGGGCCTGCAGATGGTAGGGAGACCAAGCAACCACAGCAAGAGGGTAATCACTCTTGCTGTGACCTGCTTGGATCTGGATCAGAGTCTTGGGTGGTAATCCTGGGATAAGGAATGCTAGCTGCCAGAGCTCATGGTGGCTGTAGAGAGGATGCCTTCCTCATAGCTTTGGCTCCTGTGAAAACTTCTGCAATTTGGAACACAGCTTTCTCCACCCTGGAAGCAGAGTTCTACCATGGCAAAGAGATCAAAAGTTAAGTAATTGGCTGGCAAGATGAGCAATCAGAGGAAGTGCAATCAGACCATAGAATCCTTTTTGGGGATAAAAGCATCAAAATATGGAACCAGAAGAAGACAACAAAGTCAAAACTCCATATCAAAAGCTTTTAAGAAAAATGTGAACTGATTACAGGCCATGGAGGAGCTCAAGAAGGTTTTTGAAAATCAAGTAAGAGAAGTAGAGAAAAAATTGGGAAGAGAAACGAGAATGATGTAAGAAAATCATGAAAAGGGAATCAACAGCCTGCTAAAGGAGACCCAAAAAATACTGAAGAAAATAACATCTTAAAAATTAAGAGGTTAGAGAGGAACATAATGAGATAAGGAAAAAGGGAGAGAGAGAATAGGGAAATCATCTCATATAAAATAGTCAAGAGAAAACTGTTACAATGGAAGGGAAGAGCAGGAAGGTGAAAAAGAGTGGGTCAAACTTACTCTCATTGAACTTGGCTTCAGGAGGGAATTACATACACACTCACTTGGGTATCTTACACTACAGGAAATTAGAGGGAAAGGGAGTAAGAGAGGGCATGATAGAAGGGAGGGCAGGTTGGGTGGCAGGGTAGTTAGAACCAAACACTTTTGAAAAGGGATGAGGTCAAAGGAGAAAATAGAATTAAGTGGGGGGCAGTATAGGATGGAGAGAAACACAGTGAGTTTTTCACAATATAACTACTATGGAATTGTTTTGCAGAACTACACATGCACAAACTATATCGATTTGCTTGTCTTCCCAGTGGGGGTGGGTGAGGAAGGAAGAAGGGAAAGAATCTGAAAATCAAAGTTTTAAAAACAAATGTTAAAAAATATATTTTTTACCTTCAACTGGGAAATAAGATATGCTGGCACTGGGGTATAGAAATCCACCTTGCCTAACTAGAAAGTTAGGGCTAATGGGGGAGGATATAAGAGAGAGCAGATTGGGGGAAGGGGTATTCAGTAGGGTCACTATCTTGGGGTGGTGATAGGGGAAAGAGGGAGAGAAAATTTTTAACTCGAAATCTTATGGAAATGAATGTTGAAAACTAAAAAATTAATAAATAAAAGATTAATTACAAGAGAAAAAAGTTAAAAAAGAAAGAAAGAAAGCCAAAGAATATGTTCTAGCTGACTCTCTCTCTGGTCCACTTTCACTATAACTGACAAAGTGACATTCCTAAAGCAAAGTCTTGATGATGTCACCAGCCTGCTCTAAAAACTCCAATAGCTACTTATAGTCTCTAAAATTCATCATAAACTTCTCTATTTGTCATTTAAAGCCCTTCCCAACTTGTTCCCAGCCTATTTGTTATACCTTCTATTCCTTTGCAGACTTTGTCCCAGCCAAATAAGATTATTTTTTTCCTGACATGTGACATTCCACTTCTTTTTTTGATGTCTCTTAAATTCTCTAGCCTCCTTTAAATCTTAGCATAAGTGCCACTTTCTATATGAATTCCTTCTTGATGTCTATTCCCAGCTTCTCCCTGCTCAAACCATCAAGTACTTACTGTGTATATATTGTATATTGAAGTATAGCTACATATGCTGTTTTACCTGACAGAATGTAAATTCATTGAGAGCAGGGATTGTTTCTTTTTTATGATTTTCCCAGGACTTTGCAGAAAACCTGGTTTGTAATAGGAAATTAATAACTAGTTGATGGTCAACGTCATTGAATGGTGGGTGACTCAAAGAGGACCTTTGCCATTCTGACTTATGAGTTTGTAACAGAACTGTAGAAAACAAGGGGAAAATGTGTGCAACAGGAAAAACCCACATACCCAGAAAACTAAGGAATGAATCACATGCACCTGTGTGAAAAATTGAATATTTCTTCATTCCTATTTCTACCTTGGTTTCATTTTGCCACCTATGTTTCATTTCCTCCTTTGGAGTTGCTCAGTTCCAGATGCATTTTTCCCCCCATTCCGCTCTGACTTTCTGTCTAACTCTTTTCCGTATCCAGAAATCTAAAGAAAGATTATCATGATATGGAACTTAAATAAGACACTGGTTTGTCTGCAAAGCTTGAATATATTGTATTACCACCTCCACTGTCAATTCTTACTTCCATTGCCTCACTTTTAAATGATCAGTCCTACCATCTTGTATCTTTGAAGCTTTGCTATTACATGTGTCATTTAATTTTTCACAAAGATAAAACCTATATGTCATTAAGGAATATTTTTTTCATTAAAATTTTGTGCCTTTATTTAATGCATTGTCCTTAGACACTGCCCCTCAATGTGTACCTCTCTTCTTAAACCATCCCAATGCCTTGAAATGCTATCTTCCTTGCCCATCTTAGTTTTCTTTTTACTATACTGTACATCAGTTTTTATTACCTCTTTAATTCTAAAGTGGATTATAATTTATGTTCCCTTCTTTTTGGTAATATGCTTTAAATTATTTCTCAATAGTTCAAATAAGGGAAAGAAAGGTTATAGCATCACTGTGGATTTTTGTTGAATCTGACTGAATATTAAATTTATATAAGTGCCCTTCTGTTTCTTCAAATGCTTAAACAGTTCAATGCAAGAAAACTATATTTAAAAAAAGGTAAAAAAAAAAAAAAGTACAAAATCTGGTGACCGAATTGACCCAAAGTTTACTTGGATTGTGCCCAAATCAAGTTTTCACTCTCTTTTCCTTCCTTCCTTTCCTACTTCATTCCCTCCTTTCTTTCTTTTCTTTTTGATCAATTCTTTAAAAAAAAACATATTTAGCATATTATTTTCCCCAGTTAAATGTAAAAGTGATTGTTAACACTCATATTTTAAAACATTAGGTTTCAAATTCTCTCTCTTCTTCACTCCCCACACCTTCTCATTGAGAAGATAAGCAATTCTATATAGGTTATACTTGTATAGTCAAGCAAAGCCTTTCTGTATTAATCATGTTGTAAAAGAAAATATAGACCAAAAATTTTCAAGAAAAATAAAGAAAGTAAAACCTTATGCTTCAATCTGTATTCAGACACCAGCAGTTCTTTCTCTGGAGATGGATAGCATTTTTCATCATAAGTCCTTCAGAATTGTCTTAGATCTTTGTATTGCAAAGATTAGGTAAGTCATTCCCAGGTAATGTTCTTATAATATTGCTGTTACTTTGTACACAGTACTTTTCCCTTTGCACCAGCTCATGTAAATCTTTCCAGGTTTTTCTGAGAACAACTTGCTCATCATCTCTTATAGCACAATAGTATTCTGTCGTAAGCACATATTTCAATTTGTCAAGCCACTCCCCAGTTGATGGGGAATTCCCTCAATTTCCAATCCTTTGCCAATAGAAAAGAGATGACATAAAATATTTGTATGAATAGGTCCTTTTCCTATTTTAAAATCTTTTCTGGGATACAGACCTAGTAGTGGTATTTCTAGGTCAAAGGGTTTTATAGCCCTTTGGGCATAGTTACAAACTGCTGTATAGAATGGTTGAATCAGTTCACAATTTCAACAACAGTGCATTAATGTCTCATATGTCCACATCCTTTCCAACATTTGTTTTCCTTTCTTGTCCTATTAACCAATCTTATATAAAAGATATAACCTATATGTGTGTGTGTGCATGTGTATGCACATATGTGTTTATGTATGTATATGTAACCAACATATAGTATGTAATATATATTATATAACCAATATATATGTATTATATAACCAATCTTATACAAAACAATCAGAATTGTTTTAATTTCCATTTCTCTAAGCAATAGTGAGTTAGGACATTTCTTCACATGGCTATAGATAGCTTTGATTACTTCATTTGAAAACTGATCATATCTTTCGATCATTTATCAACTGGGGAAATAGATCTTATTTTTTATAATTTGACTCAGTTCTCTATATATTTGAGGAATGAGGCTTTTAACAGAGAAAATTGCTTTGATTTTTTTTCATATTTACTACTCTTTTCTCCTTCTAACTGGTTGTTTGACCTCCTTATTGTCTGTGGGCTGAGAGCTCTCGGAATGGCAGCAGCAGCAGCAGCAGTAAAAGCATCAGCAGTGGCTCCCATGGTCTTCTCCTGGTTAGCTGGGTCTGTGTCTATGCCAGCACAACCTCCAACAGACTGTTCTCCACTCTCACCCCTGTGCAGTAGACCTTTCCTAGTGATCTTCTAAGTTGTCTTTGTCTGGAAAATGATTTCACCCTATCCTTTTCTGGGTTCTGCTGCTCCAGGTAATACTTTATGGCATTATTTAAAGATGCCCAGAGGGGTTTAGAGGAGAGTTCAGCTAGGTTTCTACCTTTTCTTAGCCTTCTTACCTTCTCTCCTTACTCCCCCAATTCTATCCTTCCTTTCTCTGCCCTCTTCTCTTCTGCATTCCCCTCCCTCAGTTCTCTCCTTTCTTCATTCCCTCTGTCTTCCTCCATCCTTCTCTTCCTTCCTTGCTTCTTATATTTCTTCCTTCTTTTATTCTAAAAAATTTGAACTCTTGATTGTCCAAATTTTCATCCTACAACATTGCCTAGAAATAGGTCAGTACTATTTATAAGAGAAGGAAAATGAGCCTTGGAGAAATTATGTTATTGCTCCCAGTCTATACATCTAAAGTTAGTAGATCCCCTAAAATTTACTCTTGGGGCACATTTTGCTCCCAGGAAAGTAGTACACATTTGGTCAAAAAGAAGAATAGGCTCAATTCAACCTTCATCACTTCTCCCAGAGCACAGTTTTACATAATTCAGGGCTTGAGTCCCAGTTTCCTCAGTAGCCAGTGAAAGGCAGAGTGCTTTAGAACAATACTTTTGAATATTAAAGAGCTGAATGGATCTTCTTCCAATAAGGGGGTACTGAGCTCTGATGTTTTGGAGGGAGCCCTCAATTTAAGCAGAAGGGGAAAGAAGAAGTGTTCTCACAGTTAGACTTGCTAAAAAACATTTCGTTTAAAATGTATGCAATTTGCAGTAAAACTAGGGAAGAGATAGCTTTCTTTTACACTCCTGGTGTTTATGTGGAAGATTGCCCAAGGTCTTTCTGACTTTTTAGTCATTATAGGGGTAATATATTCATGAAGAGAGACAGTTTAGTTGAATAAAACTAGACAGCACAAGAGATTAAAAGCCTTCACCTTTGTGTCACTGGTTTCAATCCAACTCAATGGGCACTAATAGGGAAGTCATTGGATCAAGCAGTTGTTCACAGCCAGTAGTTTCAGACAATTACCTTGAAGTCTGGTTTCTACATAATTATAGCCCTTATTACACTTTGCTTCAGAATTAGTGGATTCAATGAATCCACTCAGGTAAGGTTCATATCTCTCTTTGATCTTAAAGGAAAGTCCTTTCAATGAGCTAAGGTAGGACAGAATTGTAAAAACTCACTATATAAATACTTCTGAAGGAGTTTAGGTAAATTGAAAAATATCCTACATCTTATTACCTGGATCCTATTTTTGTATGTATTTGAGTGTGTGGGGGTTTGGAGAAGAGTAAAATGAGCTCTGGATTATTTCTCTAAAATAATAGAAGATGTGTTTCATTCATTAGACAACTCTTTGTTAAGCTCTTACAACAAAGCTTCTATAGGACATGAAGGGAGATAGAGCTCCTGTCCAAAAGGAGCTATGGTTCCATTAGAATAATAAATCTCTTTGACCTTAAAAATAGGAAAACAAATGAAGAACACTAAATCTTTAGACCTTTTATCAATTAACAAATTATTCTTATTGTTAACATTTGAATCAGATCCTGATGTGTCTTGGAAGTTTGGACTTTATTAAGGAAATGACACAAAAAAATTTCCCCCTTTCCTCTCTTCCCTGTTTCCCTTTTAATCTGAACTACACTGAATTTTTTTTTTATCCAAATATCGGTCTCATACATTACTCATGATGACTTGTATGGAAAGTGGGACAAAAGCCATCAAGTTCATGTAAATTATATATCAGTACTTTAAGAAGACCTATAATTTTCTTGGTGTGAGTATTCCTTGTACTTGTAAAAAAACAGAGTGTCTCTATGCCATATAATTATAGCATATGTATATGCTATAGCAGAGTATATATCTATGAAAAAAAATCAACCAGTAAACATGCTGATAATAAGAATCTCTAAATTTATCTCAACTTGTCCTTGAACAATAGACATACAAACTATCACTGCACACAATTTTAAAGCCTCTTCAGCTTAATAGTTACTGCCAGTGATTTAGTTCTACCTTTATGGCTTCAAGACTCTGCTTCATGCCACAATGAAGTATCGGAATAAAGAGAGCAATAATTATGATAAACTCCTTTTATGTAACACAAATTTGTAGAAAAAAATAAAACAATGGATAATTCCCAAATACCTTTTATTTGACCTAAGAACTGATTTTATCCACATATTTGTACTCCATCTGTGCTAATCTTGTACCATGAATGGTATTTGTGACTTTCCAGTAGTATAATAAGCAACATACTTTGATTGCATAGTCTGCCAGCTTTCCTGATGATGATTTTTTTTCTTCTCTAGCTTACCACAGTTGGAGAAATTTAGTGATTATTTTAAAATTACCTTTGTGGGAGAAATGTTTATGTTTTATACATATTTAAGTAGTTTCATGTTAAAGAAAAAAATATTCTTGTAGTTTCCTTTTTGGACTTTAGGGTTTATATTACTACTATTACTACTACTCTTACTGCTGCTGTTGCTCCTGCTGCTGCTACTAATTACTCATATTTCTCTCGTGCTACAATTGTAAATCATCAATTTCTCTAATCAAGAACTTAATCAGTAACAGTCTCAATCCCCAACTAAACAAATTACATTCCTTTGGAATGTTTATGCATACACATAGACATCCACCTCACAAACAGGAATAGAGACTCTCTTTCAACAGAGACAAATGAAATAACTTCTGACATTATTACCACAGACACATTTAAACAAAAAAAAATTTAAAAAGCATGTTTTTAATTTGAGCATATGCTGAACTGTGGCTTTGGCAAACATACACTCTTTCTTGGAATTCTAGTCTTGTGTCATGCTTCAAACACAAGTTTGACTCACTTGAGCAGTTAGGTGAATAAAGAGTAAACCCAGTCAGTCAGTTAAAAGAACCAACAACTCTATGTATGCGTATATAATTTTAATCTGACTTAAAGGATACTATTATGATCATAGGAGAGTGCAAACCAATTCCAGAATCTATTGTTTAAGGAATAAAAGTCCACATGGTCAAAGAATTGGCCTAATCATTTAACCAAGAAGAGCGTATTTAATCTCTATTTGTGTGCCTAGAATTAAGCTGAACATACCCTTCTGTCCTGTAACATGTAGGCATTGCCACTGTCTAGATATAGGATGAACATATAGAGATTATGTTAGCTGGGTGTAATAGATGACTGAATCTCTACATGGAACCTGAAAGTGTCTTCCCATTGGTTTACTATAGGACCTGGAATTGCAACATTAAAGATATACTTCACTTGGTATTGAAGACTCAGAACACTATCTTCTTGAAAGTACATTTGTGTGTGAGAGAGGAATACACCGAATTATTATCAACTCTCTGAAATCTTATTGGGAATTCATTATCTCTCCATGATAGTTGAAAAAGCTGAGAAAATAAGGCCTTATGGGAAAAGGTCATCAGATAGATGTCTGGAGCAGAGATCCAGGAAATCTGAGATTCAGAAAGAGGTGGTAGTAGGTCACCAACACCAAGCTATGTCTATTTCCCAGTTGGCCCCCAGACTGGTCCTTTCCTCAGACATTTTTTTAAAGCATTCCCTTTAGTTCTTTTACAAAATGTGTGATTTCAAATAGGAAAGTAAATAATTTTCTTGCTGTTTCTCAATTATGATTCCCTTGTTACCACTAAAACAAAGGTTTACTTTTAGGATAAGATATGTAGGAAGCAGATTGTATTGAATGCAGATTAAAAGGCCTCAATCAATAAATATTTTATTTAATTAACTGTACTATTTCAATAGTTTCCTAATTGATCTCATTGTCTCAAGTCTTTCTCCTCTCTAACACAAAGATGCCAAAGTGATATTACTAAAGTATATGTCTGACCACGTAGCTCCACTGCTCAACAAACTCCAATGGATTCTTATTACCTCTAGGATCTAATATATACTCCATTATTAAGCATTTGAAATCCCTCCCATGACAACATTTTAACTGGTCTTTCTAATCTTATGCCTTATTCATCTTCATACACTCTACAATCTAGCCAAATCAGGATACTTTCCATTCCTGACATATATCATAAGCCATCTCTTGGCATTATGCCTTTGTACAGGTTGCTACCTCATGTGTGGAATTCACTCCTCCCTCATTTATATTGAAATCACTAGTTACCTTCAAAGCTCAACTCAAATGAAACTTTCTATATGAAGCCTGCCTTGATCTGTCCTGTTGTTAATATCTCCTCGGAAATTACCTTTGTGTATTTATTTTATCTATTTTGTATATATATTTTATACCTGATTATGTATGTACTTTTGTCTCCTAATAGAATTCAAGCTCCTTGAAGTCAAAGATTATTTCTTTTGTGTCTTTGTAGCCCAAGTGCCTGGCACAAAATAGACCCTTCATAAATGCTTGCCATCATTTGATCAATTACTGACTGGAGATTTCTACAAATTTTATATTTCTATAATCGTATCTGTTGTTGTATTTATGGAGTCATATAATGCTTAAATTCAAAGGAAATTTACAAATACTTGAAACCAATTCCTTATTTCCTATAAGGAAATGGAGTCTTCCTAGTTAAATGACTCATTTAAGGTCTCATGGAATGCCAGTATGGACTGTTCCAGCTTTCTCATCTCCCAGTTCACTTTTCCTTCCCCTGTACAACTTTGCCCAGCATAAGGATGTAGTTCAGATATGTGTTTATTTCAAAGGAAGTTACTAATATATAATGTATAATCTGCAAAACAGATAACTGATACCTTATTATAAATCTTATTAACTCTAAAGAGTTTGAGACTTTTTTCTGCTCATTATTCTAACCCTTTGGCAGAATATTAAATGTTTTGCCAAATTCTGATAGTATATCTGTCATTTATCTCTATATAATAACGTTTATTCATAGATTTCCAAATACTTTGTTTACATGATTTTCTTAATCCTATGAAAACTCAAGGCCACTTTTGACCCCAGGACCAGGTAGAAAGTCTCTTGAGTCTTTATTCAGAACCATGTCCCTCAAGTACCAGGAGACATCTGTAGGTTATTTAATAATATTGTTTAATTAAAAACTGGTATTCAGGTGAGCAAATCTCTAATGAATGCCTAATATGTTCCAAGTGCTGTGTGAGAGAGAGGTGATAGGAAAACCAAAAGAAATTGTTTCTGCCCTCAAGGAGCTTACATATACAAAGATACCTGAATATAAATTCATTTTGTGGTAGGGGGAATAGTACTAACAAATACTGTTGATTTTCTCATAGGAGGAAATGATACATATGTTAAGCTTTAATAAAGCTCTAGGGATGATAAGATACTGAGGTCAGAGAGTAGAGATTTCCAGATTGGGGAGTATAGTCTGTGCAAAGATGTGGAGATGGAAGATAGTATGCTGCATATTAGGAACCACAAAAAGGATGAGATTGATTAGAAGGCAGAGTAGGAAAGGGAGAATAATGCAATTTTGGATGGGAAAAATAGGCTGATGTCAGATTACAAAGGGTGATAAATGATAAACACAAGAATTTCTATTTTATCCTAGAAGTAATAGCCGCTGAAGTATCTTGAGCAGGGGAAGGATATGGTCCCATCTGTGCATCAGCTTTCCAATATGAAACAAATGTATAGGGATTTAAAAACACGCGCACACACATAAATTGAAACTGCACAGCAATGACACAATTTAGTCTAAAGCTCTAATTATGATCTGGTGGAAGGAACTATGGGTAGGCAGCCACATAAATAAAACTGCAAATCAAATGTTTATGGTTTATAGGAGCCCATTTGCTTGCTGCTCTTCTGACTACCAATTTAACAAAGGAAGAAAGCATTGTTCAATAACAGCTTCAAAGTTTTGCATTTAAAAGCTCAGTCTCTTTGAACAGAGACAAGTAATAATAAAAACTGGCATTTTTTTATGGCGCTTTAAAATTTTCCAAGTGGTTTACATGGATGATCTCATTTGAACCTTAAAACCACTCTGAGACAGATATTTTAATGAGGTTCAATTTCAGTTTAAAGGTGAAGAAAATGAGGCTAGAATAGAGTAAGTGAATTGCTGGGTCTTTATTTCATTAGTAACTTTCAGAGACATAATTTGAACACAAGTCTTGCTTATTCCAAGTCCAATACTCTGTCCACCACACCACGCTGCTTCTAGGCTATCAAATGGGAAACCAGACAATGGGACTATTTTTCCTTTATTAATATGTAGTCTAAGCATGAAGAAGTGGATTTTTTTTTAAATCCTAAAAAAAATATACAATATCTTTAGACTAAGGTCCCACATGAGAGCATCCTGACCAAGAAAAATTAAGAGATATAGTTCTGAAAGGCAATGCAATTAAAAAATATTTTTTTTTCAATGAGAAGGTGTTTTGCATCTTTTACGTACAATTTATTCAGAGTTGTAATCAAAGTGAGACAAACCTCAGGAGTCAATCTTTGCTTACCATCAAGCTAGTGAGGCATGAGATGGATTATACAGCACTGAATTTTCAAATTCTGTCTTCTGATTAAAGATTAGCTCTCATAGCCCTCAGAGAGGGTTCCACTTGCATGGAAAGCAAAATTCCTTATAAAGTGCTTAATGTGGTGAGGTTCATTATTCCCCATTTTTGGGGGGGTGGAATGGAGTTGAGGTTCAGATACATGATAGTATCAGAATCTGAAAATTCTGAGTGTGGAAATTGTTCCTCCAATACAGATCAGTCAGTCACTAGTAAACATTTAAGTGCCTACTGTGTGCCATACATTGTGCATAAGCACAACTTGCCTGTAATTTAATAAGTCAAAGAGCAGTCTAAGTTACAGAAATGCTGCAATTTATCCATGATTGCATAGTTGTAGGTATCGCAGGTAGGACTAGAACCCTGTCTTCTTGACTCTAAAAGGCAAGCCCTTTATCCATTATGCAATGATGTCTTCAGTCTTCCTCTGTATTATGGAATGATACTAAATATCATGGTATTAATGGTATTAATGAAGCTGTGGGTTAAATCCTATACCCAGTATATAGTGTCATATAATGCATCTTTTCCCCAATATCATAGAAATTCTGTAATTAGAGCTTAACCTTATCTTCCAACAATATCATTTCTTGCTATATATAGTCAGTGATGCAATAGATGAGTGCTGGACTTATGGTCAGGCAATTTGGTTCACCTTGTGTAACTTTGGGCACTGTACATCTTCTCTGTCTGTGATCCATCATCTGTTAAATGAAGAGTTTGAACTAAATGATGTCTAAGACTCCTTGCTTTACTTTAACGTTCTATAATTCTCTGAATTCTTCACTGCTAGAGGAAACTATCACTTTCAATTCAGTTATGTAGCCCAGGTATGTAATAAAGCCAAGAAACTCAGATGAAAAGACTCCATATGAGGCCAAAAAAAATCAAATTGGTAGGATTCTCAAGGGTAATTAATACTAATGGCAAAAGGTTGTTTTGAATGAAAACATGAGAAACTTTAAGGGAATGATGTAAAATTCTACATAGATTTAAATAATCTGATTTCTGAGACCAAAATATTATAGTAGTCAAGGTGAGGGTTTGATGAATGCCTAACCTTGCTTGGAAGAATCATATGAGTACTGGAGAAGGTAGAGTTGAGAGATTTTGTGTAGTTAGAACTAATAGAACTTGGCTACTGATTGGTCCTATGTGCATGAACAGAACAGAGTCAATTGTGATCTTAGGGCTCAGTTAACCACAATGTCTTCCTTATTCTTCCTATGTAGAGGCCTGTAATTCCCATTTTGATCCCTCACTTTGTTCAGGTTCTGAAAGTTACTGGTGAAAAGAAAATATAAAACAACCATCAACCATTAACCTCATTGTTCAAAGTGGTTTATCTGATTGGCTTTAAGTATCTCCTCTGCTTAACTAAGAAAGATGAGACTAGAGACCAGGTAAATTTGGTTTTTTTTTGTTTGGGTTTTGGCAGCTCTGATGGAATAAAGTGATGGTAAGTAACATAGGACCTTACCCAGTCTGAGCAATATAACCCAGTAAGGAATATTGGGTGACTAGAATGGGTGACATAAAGTCAGTGAGTACCTGAGGCCAGTACTGGCAAAGAGAAGTTGGAAATGGAGGAAAGCTAAAAAAAGAAGAGATTTGGAGGAGAAATTTACCTTTGTCTAATTTACCATGTTGCCTAAGGCCAGCTCCCTTCTTTGCGCACAAGGGTGTAATTGATGAAGCATAGCTCAGTTATTTTCTCAAGTTCTAGTTCATTAGTTGTTTAAACTCTGTGAAGGAATTTGAGCCATGGGAGGGAAGGATTATCTGGAATCAGTATATGAAACAAGTAAATACCTTTTAAAGGCATATAAGTCTCCTGTTCTTTTAATCCCTATTAATTATACTTTTATCATTAGCTCATATGGGGTAAAGTTTACTACTAAAGTGGTGTTGTTGTTGAATCATTTCAGTTCTGTCCAACTCTTCACAACCACATTTTGGGGTTTTCTTGGCAAAAGTACTGGAGTGGTTTGGCATTTCCTTCTCCAGCTCATTTTACAAATGAGAAACTTAGGCAAACAGGGTGAAATGACTTCCTCAGGATCACACAGTAAGAGTATGAGACCAGATTTGAAGTCAGGGAGATGAATCTCCCTGACTTCAAACACAGCACTCTATTCACGGGGTACACAACAACCTTCCCACAAAAGGAATCTCCATTTAATAAACAATTGCACTGTAATCAGAAGACCGTTGCTTATTGGAAAGAGCAGTGGAACATGAATTGTGAGTCTTTGTTTCTAGTTCTTGTGGTGCCACTAACTAGATTTGGTATATTAGACAAGTCACTGAATGCCTTTGATCCTAAGTTACCTTGTTTTTGATTTAAGGAAAATAATCATTAAGGTAGCCACAGAAACCTTGACTACCAACCAACTGACAAACTCAGGGCACACAAGACAGCCTTGATGAAATAGCAAGGCATCCTGAGGGAAGGATTTGTTGCATTTGAAAAGGTTTGAGAGATGTAATTTCTGGGTAATTTAATCATTTTTAAGTAATGCTAGCATCTTAAAAAAAAAGTGATGGTCATTTGGCGTCTCTCTTAGACCAAAGTGTACTAATAAAGGCACTGGACTCACAGTTTCTATGTCCTTAGGAGAGCAGGTGTTCCTGAAGGAGGCAATCAACTCTGATCAGTTAACAGTTAATGAGAAAATGAATATTACAATGGAAGACTGGGCTAAATTACAATGAATGGCTTAAGGTACATGATTTAGGTCCCCTAAGTCTTGGTCAAAGAGACTTATCAACTTTCATATCACCTATCTGATGAAAGGGAGAATCAACACTTCTCCAGACCTGTCTGAGCAAATGCAATGAGCAGGAATGCACCCATTAACCTGAAGTTAGAATTTGTTTTACTGCTTGATTAGATATTGGCCTTGGTAAATCCCTGTCTAGGATTTCTCACATTGGTTGATTTCTGGATAAGGAAGGAAAAGGTAGGTGGGGAAATGCAAATGACCTTGGGAATGTACAAAGGTGGAAGAATGCAAAAAGATTAAGCTGAAGTAGCATATTTACAAAATTTAAAGATGGCACAAAGTTGGGAGGGCAGAGTTAAATGAAGGTTTTGACAGGGTAGACAAAAATATGAAATTTAATACAATGTATTTTGTCATGGATAAATATAAAATTCTATCAAAGTTGAAATAATCACATTCAAATAGTGCATAAAATTATGGTTGCTAGTAATAAATACCTGACTTAATATAAAAGTATAAAAGTGGTAAGAGTATGAAGAAGACCAACCTTCAGAGTTATCACAGAAGTAATACTTATAGACTTGAAAACCAATTGGCTGTAGCTGGAATATGAGAAGAAAGTAAAATGCCCCCAAAGCCAAATCCAATTATGATTTTGAGATTTGGTGAGGGAGAGGATGATTTAATATAAACATATCTATAAAATATTTTATTTCAAAATAATAAATCAAGGAAATGAATTTTAATAAACTGAATACAATATTTTCAGATGTGGTGATTTGGATCCACAGTAAAAAAAAATACTGTTAATTATATTTCTGTACTTTTAAGATCTCTGTTTCACTGAGGTGGGTATGCTTTCTGCCCAATGTACATTGTAATTCCTATAACTTAATCAATGTTCTTTGAGAAATAACATGGCTGAGGGGGGCGGAGCCAAGATGGCGGCGTAGAAGCAGCAACATAGCGCAGCTCTCACATAGCCACCCCAAAATACCCATAAAATAGGACTCTAAACCAATCCTGGAACTCCAAAACGCACACAAAGATACTTCCCACTAAAGTC
>CM053583.1:343605638-343622856 GCA_028627135.1 Pseudochirops cupreus | reverse complement strand
ACATTATTTCTCATGGTCTTAGGAACTGAGGCACCACGCTTCTATCCATCTCCAGGTGGGTCTGCCCACATGCAGATATGCCCACATACAAGTATTAAAGGGTAGCAGCATTAGGAAGGTTGAGAACCACTGCTAAAAACCAAGGAGTTGACTGCATTTACTTTTTCACAAGTAGGGTGATTTTTTTTTTGCCTATCCTCCAACATTCAGGTCTGTTCTCAGAGCAAAATTTCAATTTTGCTTCTTCAAGAAATTTTTTTTCTGTGTAAAGTAATGTTTGCCTTTAAGTGCTCCTTTTGGGGTTTTATTTTGTTTTGTTTTGTTTTTTTCAGTCCTCAGTCTCAGTTAAATGTGTCCACATTCAGAGGGGAAAGTCAAGATGCAGAGTAAAAGCAAGGTTTCACTTCAGCTCTCCCCCAAACCCCTGATAATTCCTTTAAAATGACTGTAAAAAAAATTCTAGAGCAGCAGAACCTACAAAAAGACAGAACAAAACAAATTTCCAGCCCAAGAAAACCTAGATGATTGATGGCTGGGAGAGGAGCACAATCCAATGTGAGCAGTATCAGAACACATCAGGCACTAGCAACCTCAGAACAGGCCTCAGGAGACTGAATCACTAGTAACTGAGGCAGTTTCCAGCTTCTCAAACCACAAATGCCAAAGACAACTTAGAAGGTCAGTGGGAAAGATCTATTGGATCTGGGTGAGAGAGGAGTACAGACCAGCCTGGTCGTATTGCAGTCCCAGCACTGGAGTACCAGGGCTGGTGGTGGCAGTGGCAGCAGCAGTGGTGGTAGTTGTGGTGGTTGCTTCCAGAGGTCTCAGCCTACAGACAGTAAGGGGATGAAACAACTGATCTGAAGGAGATTACAGGGAGCTCTTTCCTGGCACTGAGGCAGGATTCTGTTGCTTTGCCCATTCTTGGATTTGGTTCATACTCCTGAGTGGAAGTCTTGGGGTAAGGTCCTCTTTAGCACTGGCATAGCAGAGCTAGTGGCAGCAGTGGAAAGGAAACCCTCCTCACAGTTCCAGCGCAGAAAAGAGTTCTTGTGATCAGTCACTGACAAGAGCACAGGCCAGGAGAAGAGTAAATAGTTCGTCATAGATCATATCACCTTAGAACTGAAAGCTTATAGGTCCCTATTAGTATCTCTGAAAATAGCTACACAAAACCCTTCAAGGTTAGGACAGTGTAATCTCCACTCTGGAAACAGAGCCCTATCTTAACAAAGAGTGAAAAAGTCAAGTAATTGACTGGGAAAATGAACAAACAATGAGAAAAAAATCAGGCAGTATAATCTTACTTTGATGAAAAGGAAAATAAAAATGTTCACTCAGAAGAAGACAACAAAGTCAAAGCTCCTACATCCAAAGCCTGCAAGAAAAATATGAATTGGTCTCAGGCCACAGAAGAGCTCAAAAAGGATTTTGAAAATCAAGTAAGAAAAGTAGAAGAAAAACTGGGAGGAGAAATGAGAATGATGCAAGAAAATCACGAAAAACAAGTGAACAACTTGCTAAAGGAGACTCCCCAAAAATACTGAAGAAAATAATATCTTAAAAAATAGATTAGACAAAATGGCAAAAGAGAATCAAAATGGCATTGAGGAGAAGACTGCCTTAAAGTGTAGAATTGGCCAAATAGAAAAGGAGGTCCAAAAGCTCATTGAAGAAAACAAAATTAGAATAATAAATTAATTAAAATTGAATTAAATTAGAAATTAGAGTGGAGAAAATGCAAGCTAATGACTCTATGGGAAATCAAGAAATTATTAAAAAAAACACAAAACAAAAGGATGAAAAAATAGAAGACAATATGAAATATCTCATTGGAAAAACAATTTGTTTGTGTTATTACTATTACTACTGCTGCTGCTACTTCAAAGATGAGGAAACAGGCTCAGAGAAATAAATTGATTTGTCCAGTGTCAATTATTCTCGAAGTCAGAATTCCAATCCAGGTTTTCTTGGCTAAAAGTCTAATGTTCTTTCTACTATATCCCATTATATTTGAAAGACACCTGACATCATGCTTTATGCTTCTGGGTAGTGGAAAGGGCACTGAGTTCAAAGGCAAAAGAATCCTGTTTAGTTCCAGTTTCCTCCACTTAATACTTCCATGACTACAATAATTTTTGTGGTTATGTGTCTCAGAAGCATGTCGTAGTAATATGTCATCTTTTCCTTCTGATCATGAGATATAGCAAACATTCATGAAAACTCAAAATCTCAGTTTCCTCTTCTGTAAAATGTGAATACTATAGGAAATCTTGCAGTAAATACCAAAGAGAATTATAAGAATCAAATTACATATGTAAAGTATGTTGTAACCTAAAACGCCATATGAATGTAAAATGTTAATGGAAGCTATTATTAATAATAAATGTCTATATCCATCTTACCCACTATAAATAATTTGTTCTACCTCAAACTCTCAGACATTCCTGATCATTCTGGCTTTTTGTCTGCTCAGTTTATTTCAGGAGGAAAACTGGTAGAAATGAGAAGCTACAACAATCACTCATCAGTAACCTTGGCTTCTATGGTTATATAACTCAGAATTTCAATGTTATTATAATTAGCTTTCCTTTTTATCTTTGGATCTGAGTTGTTAGAGCAAATGCATGCAACAAAACTGGAGTATCATTGAAGTTCTGAAACCTTAGCCAAGGAAGAGAAAACTTTAAGGTATTATTCTACTAAGAGAAGATCCCTGTAGGGAAAAATATTGTTCATCAGATTTAATCTAATAAATATTAACAGCTGGCAAGGGGTGGGCATCAAAGAAACGTTGAAGGAGAAGAGAAGGAATTAAATGATGAAAGATTTGAAGGCATTTTTTTTTCATGAAAACTTGAAAGAACATAATTTAGCTGAGTGAATCTGATTAGAAAATAAATAAGGTTGTACTTTTGGGTTGCATCCAATGACTTAAATTCTCAACTATTTAAAAATGGAATATTTTGACAGAAGTAAATATTTGGAGTATAGGCACTTGGCATTTCAAAGTATGTAGGTTATGTTAGAGGTTAAAAAATTAAAACAACAACTTCTACACAGAAACAATTTGTTATGTACCTGGCATTTAAGGTATTTTAAGCTCCACTGTTCTTATCAAGAGATAATCTGGTATGCCATTTACACTATTATTGCAGGACATGCCGGTAAGAAGATCTGGATTCAAATCCCACCACTGACAAAACCCTAATATTAGCTATGTAAAAATTGGCAAGTTACTTAAACTATATGAGAATCAGTTTCTTCATCTCTAAAATCAGCTAGATAGTACCTGCTTTTGAGGAGATAATATAGAAAAGAAGTTCCAAATTCATCTACAGTACAGTGTCAAGAAACTGGTAGTCCTCTATTTCATCAGAAAGAATGGAAACACTGACTTCCATCTCATTCCCACCATGTGAGCAGTCAATCAGCCAAACAAAGATTCAAGAGAATCCCCAAAGATAGGTGATATTTTTTCTTGTTCTGCCATCCTGCTTCACTTCCAGGACAGTGCAAGCTGGAGAAGAAGAAAAAGCAAGAAGGTAGGGAGCCAAAGTGACAGTCACTGTTCTAACCTATATTATCTGGCATGGGTTCTGGGACTTCTTAGGCTAGGAGAGGAGGAGAAAATGAGGAAGAATGGCAATGAGGGAAGGATGCTTGTGATAATGATGGTTCCTCTCCTCCAAATAATGCTGGGACATTCCAGGGTTTTTCCATATTTTATAATGGAATACAAGAGTTCCCAAAAAATTCAAAATAAATTTCACACATGTGACAACATGCCACACATGACAACTCAAAGCATATAATAGCTTTGAGTAGGCTAGAAAGCACAAGTGTGAATAACTTCAAAGAACGTGAGTAAAAGTTGTCATCATGGAAATGCATTATGGAAAGAGAAGATGGGCTATTCAAGTGGTGAGGTGAGGATGATAGATTCACAGTTAAAGTCATCAACAGTAATCTCACAATATTAAGGAAAAGTGAAGACACTCTCTATCACATTGGATGGACTCCTTGTGACAAGATTATAGAAGAATTTGCACAAGTATGGTAAATGATGAGTTAACATGAATAAGCTGCTGTGTGCAATACTGAATGAAGGAAACAAATATGTGAGATCCCAGATCTTTCTAAGAATTGCAGAAAAATGAGGTACTATTAAAATATTCAAGCAGCAGCATAGTGAAGAAAATGTACTCATAGACAGAATTAGGTTTCAGTCCAGTGTTTCTCTCTTACTAGCCATGCAAAAGACCCTTGTTCTTAACCTCACTAGTATCAATTTTCTATTGGCAAAATGCGGAAAATCCTACATACTTTGTAGGATTGTGAGGATCAAACTATTCCAGTTGTAGTTTCAGCTGTCTTATTCAATCCAGTTCAAAAAAGAGCTCCTAACCACTGATGTGACTTTGTTCAAGTCACTTCCAGTATGAGTTTTGTTGATTACAACATAAGTACTTGGACTGGAGGCCATGGATTAGATTATGCCCTGATTAAGACTTTAGCCACTGGATCATAGGTCATTTCTACTTGAGTCCTAAAAAATTCAGAACGTGACATTGGCCCATCTGATTAGTTGAATGGGCATTGGGTAAAATAATACAGTCTAAGTTAGAGTATGTTAATTGTGAAAGAAGCAAGTGAGTGAGAATCATAAGTCTTAAGTTCTAGACAGAGCTGAGATTTACTAGCCATGTGACCATGGGCAAATCAGTGAATTGCTAAGAGTGCCAGAACTTTTTTATGCATAAGTTGAAGATAATACCTGCTGTTCCCTGCCTCCCAAGGGTGGTTTAGTAGAACAAACCTTAGGATCATAAATTTAGAAATGGAAAGGAGATTAGAAGTTATCTAGTCCAGAGGGATCAAATATACAGCTTGTGGGCAACAAAGTTCCCCGAAGCATCCAGAACCAAATTAACATATAATTGAGAAATATTGAATGAAATAAATATAGGTGCTTTTAATATGTGGTTTTCTAAATCAGTATGCATTGAAGCATAGATACTTATATATGGTTGCTGAAATTTAATCTCTTCATTTTCAGAGTGTTTATGTGACCTACCCAAGGTCACACACATTATTAAGTGGCAAAGCCACCCCTCACTAAACCATGTTATTTCAATGACTTATATGTGAAAGCACTTTCAAGAAAGCTGTAAATATTATTGTTACTATATTAACTGAGGTTTTATGAATATACGAACATATACAGCAGAGTTGGGGATGGAGTTCTGAGGATGAGTTCAACATATTAATGTACTGTTTTTGAAATGCAAGGGCAAAAGATCTCTAAAATTTAGAAAGCATTGAAAAGGGTCACTGGAGCAATATCAAATGAAGCATGAGTGGTTGCTTATATTTAGGTCTGGCTTCATTTAGTTATTAAAAGCCCCAAACATATAGTTTAACACTTTTAATGTTAGTTATGACAAATTCTTTTGTATCTTGCATTGGTTGTGCCTATTCATGTGTTCATCCTTAGCCACAATGAACTAGATTTATTAGATTGCTCTGGAGCTCTGCTTCTGCTTTCTTAAATTTGCACTTGTCTCTGCCTCTCTCTTCATTTGAAACTAGCATATTAAATAACTGTAACCAGAAATAACCAAAGAACAGTGGGAAAGTGTGTCAGGTGTTGAAGTGACTTACAATATTGGTTTTCATTGACATGGGAGGGAAGAATATTAAGGGATATAGACTGATTCAGATTCAGAGCATGGGGTAAGAAAGGTGAGAGAGATAAATGTAATTAAATGAAATTATACAAAGCACCCATCAAGTGGGATACCATGTCAAATAGGGGATAATATTTGCTTCAGAGACCTTGAATTCTTTTAGATGATAGTCTAGAATAGGGGTTTGGGTTTATTTGTGAGCCTAAGAGCGAAACAGCACGCAGTGGAAATAGCAAGTGAAATTTATCACAACTGCAGGGAAACAGGATCCACTCAGACTAGTGACAAGACATGGAACTAAAAGATGGGCAATGGGGAAGCAAAACTGAGGTAGGTACAGTGTTAGCCACACTGGATTTTTGCATACTGGTAGAGAACCAGTTTTCTAAGTTAATTGGGAATATAGAAGCCTCCATATCCATGAATCTCACTTATGTCTTCCAAAGTCTTTCCTGGCTCCTCCACACAATCCACTTCTGCTTCAGGGTTTTAGTGTCTGCCCAATTTATCTTGTTTAGTGAAGTCAGCTTAATGTACATTAACATCACTCAATCAGTCATTCCTCTCTGACCTTAAACATTTAGTGATACCTTGAACATGTACCAATGGAGTGAATCTCCCTTGAAAGGGACATCATGCCCAATGGATCAGTTCTACTAGGCAGTTAAGAAGGAGACAGGGAGAGGGACAAAGAGGGAGATTTTTATATCTCTATATCAACTACCTATACCTATATCCATATACATCTATATACAAATATCTATATCTAAATATAGAGAGATAGATACAAAGGAGTATTTTCACGCATTTTTATTGTTATCAGGCTGTATTTTTATTAGGTTTTTTTTATATTGTTTTGTTCCTGACATTTCACATGACTAAAGAACAATGTGGAAATGAGAAACTCAGATGAGGCAAGTCTTCATCATTTTTTTTAACTTTACAGAGTTGCCTGGGGCACTGAGCTATTAAGTATTTCCACCACATTCATACAACAGGCATGTGTCAAAGACAAGCCCTGACCCCAAGTCTTCCTGACTTCATGTTTGGCCCCTCTAGCCATTATACCAGGACTTTCTCAACAGAAAAAGAAAAACACATGTGAGAAATGATTTAAGATAATTGAAAGAGTGAATAGAAACTATTCTAAAAATCACATTTTGGCTTTCTTGAAGCACAGTGTCTCCTTTGAGCTGGTATAAACATTCATTACATTTAGTGTCATTCAAATTATATTCTCAATGTAAATTCTAATGGTGGATATAGTAGCCTTTAATGCTTTATTCTGTAAATTATTTCTTTCCAAATGTAATCATAATGCTTTTATGCTGCTGCTATAAATGATTCCATTGCATAACCTACTAGCTCACAGAAAACTCAGACCTGAAAAGAAAATCCACAACATAGAACGCTGTGAAGTAGGAGCACCACCACCCTTTTGAACCTTGGTTTTCTACATGAGTCAGCTCAAAGACAACATTCTGCAAGAGACCTTTCCTTGGCTCCTTGATTATAGTGCCTTGCCTTCTTTAGATATGTTCCCTTCTAAGTCTATGTTTATCTTATATAAGATTATTTATGTCCATGTTATCTCCTCCCTCAGAATGTAGCCTCCTTGAAGGTAGGGCTTTATATATTTATATCTATCTATCTGTCTACCCCTACACACATATACGTGTGCACCCATGTGTGTGTTAATATCCCATTGTTTAAAAGTATAATGCCTACCAAATTGTAAGTGCTTAATGGAGGCTGGATAATTAATTGATTTCCATCTTTAATCTACTCACATATTCAGATTACCCTAATGAAAGCAGTATAACAGTATATAAAGCAGGAGATAAGGTGACAAATTTTGTACTGTTCCCAAATAAGAAAACAAGAATAAATAAAATTGTTCCTTTCCTAGAATTTGAAAGGGAAGACCTGAAAAGATAACACTATTTACCTGGTAGGAATTTCCATATTGAGAGCTAGAAAAAAAAATGATTTGGAGTCGGTGATTCTAACCTGTTGTGCTGGTTTTGAGTAATCTGTTATACCTTTTTGGCCTCAGTTTTCTCATCTCTAGAATGAAAAAATTGACCAAATGCCCCCAAAAAGTCTCCTATATCTCTGTATATGATTTTATTGAAGACTTCTGTACCTCTATATGTGATCTAATTGAGGTCCTCTTTACAAAATACTTTTGAGCCTGTATTTAGGATTATTGCTAAGAATTTTGGTTTTTGTGTACTTTTTTTTTCATATATACCTTTTGAGACAAGCTTTCAGGGCAGTTTATTGCTTTACTGATCCCCTGTTTTAAAATATTATTTTAAAACAATAATATGCTAATATGGGATAGTATTTTATATTCTATATATTCTGATTCAGTCTTGTGATTATAAGAAGTGTTAAGCACATAAATGTCATCCACAAAAGTCTATTTCTTTCTTTTGTTCATATCAAGGGTACCCTCAATGAATGCATAGACCATTCTCATAAGAATTTCATAGAGGTGAGAAAGCAGATGTATATATCAATCACTGCTTATATCTTCTGTGATTATTATAGAACTTTAGTTCTACCTTTAGGTAGAGTCTATAATCCTTTCCCAAAGGAACCTTCTCTTTAAAATATCTTTATTATTATATTTTTATTGTGTTACCTCATGCATGAATTTCTTCAGCATTTAACTACTTGCCAAAGTTAATTTAAGTCTTAATTTTCTTAGAGAGCATTGGTTTTTCCATATAGTACACTAATCATTTCAGTGACAGTACACAAGTGACAATTTCTTGTTGTATTGCTTATACTAAATTGATATAAAAATGCCAGCAGATAGGTTCCATTTCACAAAGACTTTGTTTGACTTTGTGTTGTTTAATCTGCAAATGCTCCGCTAATGACCTAGCTTAACTGGCTCTTAAACCATATTCTCTAAAGGCTTGCCCATTTTCCTCTCTTTCTGACTGTTATTGTCTCATGAAATGATAGCTCTTGGAGAATTCAGTCATTCTCCACAATGTTTTGTATATGAACTTATACTCCAAATATCTATTGCCCTTGTATACTTACATCTCTCTATTTGAGAATAATATTAAATCCTTGCTGGATGTAGTGGTTTCTGGGCTCTTTCAACCTCTTTTTTTTTTTTTTTGGCAACTAGTTTGTGTTTATTAGATTTCTCCAGGAAATGATGATTCAATTCAATTCAGCAAAGATGCATATTGTGCCTACAATATGCATAGAACTATGTTTAACACCAGGAAAACAAATGTAAAAATGAAACAATAACTGCCTTCTGGAATCAGCCAAAGTCAATGTATTTCTTTCTTTCTATTATCTTTTCTCTCCCATTTTCCCCTGTAGTCTCTCCAAGATGTCTGTTTCTGTCTCTGTCTCTCTTTTCCTCTCCCTATCTCTATGTCTCGCCTGCTGTGAGTTCTTTTTTTAAATGGCTTGGGTTAGAGTCACTATAACCACATATGACATTGCTTTCTGATCTTTATCCTTTATTCTAATTTGGTATTCATTTAGACTATTTTCTTTACCATTCAGTGATATAATCATACACAATCATCTTATTCTGAAACAACTATTACATTTGTAATCAATCATTTCTGGTCAAATTACATGGAGGTAATTTCATGGTTTTTAAAATGATGCTATTTCCTTTCATAAACATTCTAAACTTTTTTGCCTTTTCCCATATGTCCATATTTGAAGATATAATTCTCCACAGGTTTTCAAGGCACAGCTCTCTCTTAGCTCTCCTTACTTTTGTCTGACTACTCCTTTGTCTCCCTTGATGGATTTTTACCCACATCAGGTCCACTAGCTATGTGCATCTCCCAAGGATCTGTCCTGAGTCATATTCTCTTCTGTATCCATATTTTTTCACTTGGTGATTTCATCAGTTCCTATGGCTTTGTTCTTCATTTCTATAAATTACTCAGAAATCTAAGTGTCCAGCTCTCACCAGAGGTCTCCTAATTTCTCTTCTCACACTATCTCCAACTAAGTAGACATCTCAAACTGAATGTCCTTTAGACTTCTTAAGCTCAACATTTATAAAAATGAATTCATTATCTTTTCTCAAAAATCTTATTTTCCTAACTTCCTTACTTGTGCCAACAGTGCCACCATTCCCTGATTGCCAAGGCTCTTAACCAAGGTGGCATTATCAACTCCTCACTTTCTCCTATTCTACCCCCAACCCCCACATATCCAATCAGTTGTCAATTCCTAAATATTCTATTATAATGCTTCTCAAATATATTCCCTTTTTTCTTTGACACACCAATCATCCTGATTCATCAATTCATATCTAGACTATTATAACACCCTTGCCTCAAGTCTCTTCCTGTTCCAATCCAATCAGTTGGCAAATTGTTCTTCCTAAAATGCTGCTCTGACTATCATACACACACACACACACACACACACACACACACACACTATTCAATAAACTCCAGTGGCTCCCTATTGCCTCCAGAATTAAATATAGTATCCCCTATTTTACTTTCAGAACTATTCATAATGTAGCTGTAATGTCAAGCAAAGGCAACTTCCAAGGTTCGGATTACCAGCATAGCAAAACCCATTTATATTCAGCAAACATTCACAGAACAGAGAAAGTGAAAATACAGTATGACTTGTTCCTTTAGCAAATAAATTCTCAATTCAATCCAGGTGCTACTCCACCCCTAGACAGCACATTCATTTAGTCAGTCAAAAGTCTCTTCTCAAATGGAGATTTGTCTCCAACCACAAACAAAGTACATGCATTTCGTCAATCACAGAGCACAAAAAAAACTCAAAGGCTTCCCACTCCTGAATCTCAAAAGGGGCAGGAGAGCACAAAAGGCCATCCACCCTTAAGTTAACAAGGTTAAGCTCAGCATGGAATACCCAAGGAAAGGGCCTTCTATCATCTTCACTCCAGGCAAGCACTCTGCAATCTCAGTTCCTGGGGAGACAAGGCTCAACAAAGCCATAGCCAGTATCCTCATCAAGTCACTGTCTGCCTGTAGCACAGTCCCAGAACCCCTGAAAACATCAGCAGGGCCCTCTTCCAGGATTTCTGTGAAGGTACCACAAGAAAATCCTCCTTCAGGGCTTTTGAACCAACAGCCAGGTTCCAGGACCTCTACAACAGCAGCGTTGTCCTTCACCATCAAGTGAATCTGGCAAAACAACATCAAAACAGACAGACAAAATACGAGCATCACAGCCATGCCTCCTCAGTTCTTGGCAGTTCTGGGTGGCTATTCTCAAAAGTCCTGGGCAGTTCCAACAGGCTCTCAGCAGTCTTTACCTCAGCAACTCAGGCTCCATGATACTGGATACTGCTCTCCCAAAGTCCATCTGGCCTCCTCTCAGCTTGGGCCTCTCTCTCAATTCACTGCTCCTCCCAGTTCAGCCCTCTCTCTTCACGTCAACAAGTCCATCCCACAAGGGAGATTCACAAGATCTGGGTTTTAACACTCAACTCAAAAACCAAGCCAGTACAAGGGCATCTCCAAATTCCATTACCAATACAGTAGCTCCTTCCTAATTTTCTATTTTATTTAAACCTTATTCTCCCTCATATAATCTGTCATTCAGTGACACTGGCCTCCTTTCTATTTTTGTCTTACACACACAAAACTCTGTCTCCTGACTGATCATTTTCACTGACTGTCCCTCATGCTTACCATACTCTCCTACAACATCTGTGACTTGCAACTTTCCTAGTTTCCCTCAGGTTTCAGCTAAATCTGACCTTTTAAAAGGTTTTTCTGGTCCTCTTTAAGCTTAGTGCTTTCCCTCAGATCACTTCCAATTTGTCCTGTTTACACATTGTGCATATTTTCTTAGATGATATCTCCCCCCTTAGACTCTGAGTTCCCTGAGGGTAGAGACCATTTTTCTTGTTATTTTGCCTAGTTTTCCCCAAGTCCTTAGCATAGCTCCTGGAACACTAGCATAATAAATGTTAGTTGATGTATTGACAATTTTAGTAATCAAATATCAAAGTATCTGAGTATATGCATTTCTTCTGAATCTTACCTTTTTTTGTTTCATTTTGACACTTAGGGATATTTTCAGATGTTCATACTATCATCAAATATATTGTTATCCATCACAAATATGTTACCCAAATTTTCATAAACATGCCCTTCTTTTGTCATCAAAAATGCAAATAAAAAGAGTGCACAGAGAAATGTGTGAGAATAGTCTTTTAGCCTTCTGCTAGTAACCTTACTCCTAGTTAAAACCATTCTATTAATTAGCACTCTTTCCAGTCAGGTCATTTCATTAGTGCTCAAACTGACTCGTATATCCAGTATAAAACTGGGAGCCAGTAAAGGTTTTTGAGTCATACAGTAATAATGCATTGGAAGATTAGTTAAGTCAACAATATGTTGGATGGATAAGAAGAGTTACAGGAAGGAAGACTTTTTAAGAAGCTATTTCAATAGTCCAGGTAGAAGGTAATAAATGGAAATGGTCCTAGTGGGAATAGCAAGATAAGAAGAAATTTGAGGTATATTTGAGAAATTGAATTGACAGGATTTGGCCACTGATGCAAAATATGGGATAAGGGATCCACATGAGTGAAAATTTACTCTAAGGAATTTGTAATAGGTAGAAAGGAAAATCATGACATCTTCTTTTTGACATAAGGATATAAGGAGAGGGAAGAGATTATTTAAAAAAAAAAAAAGAAGACCAACAGTATTTTTATAGAATTCATGACTGGAATAGCATGTCTTCAATTCCTTTTTCTTCTCCATCTACTAACTTAGCTACTTCATAAGACTCTGTGTAGTACTGCATTTTCTCAGGAAACTCTAAAATAGAAGTGTTTCCCAAAGGCAGCAATGCTGCTACCAAACATTAAAACACATTTACACCTTAGCTTTAGGAATTTAATAATGCATAATCTGCTAAAATTCATTCCTGTACTTATATGATGGATCTCCAGCCTGTCAATTAACATTAATGTTATCAAGTAAGGAACAGCAACCAGGCAACTATATATAACGTCCACCTTTCTAGTCTCCTCAAGCCTTTATAGTGGGAAGAGGCTGTAGGTAAAGGTAAAGTTCTCCATAGCTCCTATGCAACAGCCCTTCATGGCAACCTATACTCAAAGGATTAGCCATTCCTAAAACTTTCCCTCATTGTCTCTGGGATCTGTGGGTAAGGGGGAAATGATTACATTCTGCCCAGAAAATTTTGAGGGACCCTCTGACTTAGAGCAAAATAATGAGTATCTTTTACTAAAATGATCCTAAAGTAAATAATTATTTCTCTGAAATCAGAACTCTTTCAATCTTCACTATATATCTAGCATTTATATAATACTTTAAAGTTTTTTTAAATTCTCAATTATTATCAAATACCCAGGAGAATTGGGGGTGTTATTACTCCCAATTTATAGCAAAAGAACTTGAAACAGACAGGTGGCCCAGCAAGGTCTGAGACAGGATTTGAACTGAGTTCTGAGTCTTCTTGACTCCAACTACAGAACTCTATTGATTTTTACTACCAAGTTGCCTATTGGGAGGTATTACAGACATCAGCAAAAGTTTTCTTTTTCTTTGGAAAGGAACCATTTTTTGAAAAGCAAATGTCTAGAGGCTAGAAGAAGTTTCTCCATTCCAGTTCTTGCTTTCTCTTCCTTCTTTTTTCCATGTGCATATGTGGAGGAAGGGGGTTTTAAGCTTATAGAAACTTTGAGAACAGCAATCTATAGCTCTAGATAATTGATTTGATACAGGTAAAATAGTGGGTTGTTGAATGATTTGATAATTTTGCACCCCTTGGGAGTCTAGAGTAAGTTAGCATTCAGGAAACATTTATATAATACTTTAAGGTTTTCAAAGTGACTTACATATATTTTATTTGCCTTTTGAAACAACTTTGCAAGCTAGGTGCTATTATTATCCCTCATTGTACATATGAAGCAACTGCAATTGAAAGAACTTAAGTGACTTGCCCAGGGTCACACAGCTAATAAGTGTCTGAAGCAAAATTTGAATTCAGGTTTGTGATGCCCAAGTTCAGCACTCTATGCACTCCTGGAATTTCAGAAACTGGAATTTCTGAACATAAAAAGTATATTCCTTGTAACATGAAATAAATGCCCTCTGCAAATACTTTTTATTTTTTTTCTGAACAGAAACTGCCCAATTATAAGACAAAGAGCTTAACTATAGTTAGCTCTCAATTACTTAGGCTGACATGGGAAAGCAATATGGATATTATTGAAACTCAGAGATATTAAAACCATCTGTTATATGCCGACTGTAATGTAGATTGAGGAACACCCAGTTTCAAACAAAGAGGAGCCAATTGCACAATTTTGTATTAAGTTGCTGATCATCTGTCCAGGCTTCTTTCCTATTTCCTTTTCTACAATGTTAAATTAGACTGGACAAAAGATACTAACAAATCGGGGGGGGGGGGGGCAGGGGAAACATATTACTTTCTTGGTCATATCCCTGAGAAACTTGGGGAACCAGTCTGGATAACTGATTAACTTTATGTGAAGTCACTATGTTTCAAATCACTTCTGGAAACAAGAGGAGAAAAAAGAGAAACACAGAAACTGTTTAACAATTAAATCTGCCCCCCAAAAGAATGTGCTGTCCAGTTAACTAATAAGTTTTATTTTGTTTTTTTTTTTTTGTTATTTTGGCACTAGAGATTGGAAGATCTCTAGTGATAGACATGCTCTGGTTGAACAGAGAGGATGTGTGGCTACATGTTGGGAGTATTAGAGAAAGAATTCCTGAATTGAGGAAAGCTGAAATAAATAACATTACCAAGGCCTCTTCCAATGATAATAGTATATATTTCATCATCTCAGAAAAAAAAAATCCTGTAATCCACCTACTAAGTGAAGAAATGGAAGATCCTTCTCACTTTTTACCACCATGAATGACTTCATCAAACATGATTACACAGCAGGATCATATTTCTATAATTTTAAGTTTGTGAAAAAGACTTTGGAGGGAAAAAAGTTGATGCTTAAATAGTTCATTATTGAGTCCCCCATTCCCAGACTCATGATCACAACTCATGTAAGGAAATAAAAAGAAAATGAGAATTGTAATGGAATGGAACAGTTTCACCACAGTACGCTTTTCCCTCTTGATATATTTAATATAATAGTCCTTTAAGAAAAGTATCTGGGAAAAGAGTAAATGAATTAAAGAGCCCAAACAGAAATTGTAGTTAAATTGCCTTAATAATGATGTAATAATTAGAGTTACAATTGTTATCATGAATATTTGGCTCTGTTAATGTTAATTACAATGTCAGGCACAAATTGTGATAGGAAGAAATATTTTCTAGGCTATCATAGAATCTTTGAATAGGACAAGATCTTAAAGGTCGTTTAGTCCAAATGCTCATCCGGTGGAGAATCATTACTACTCCAACCATTCGTGGATGATTTTCATCCAGCTTCAGCTTGAATACCTCCAATGATAGAGTGCTCTCTACTTTGTAGGTCAGTTCATTACTTGATTTAAATAGTTCTAGTTTTTAGAAAGCCCTTCCTTGTATTGAATCCCTGAATTTTCCTCCCTGTAACTTCTTTCCTATTGTCACAATTCTTCAGTTTGTACCTTTATAATATCTCATCTTTTTCACACATGGCAGCCTTTCAAACAATTGAAAAATGTTTTCCATTTGTTTTTTTTCCTTCCTAATTCTTAGTTCTTCAACTATTCACCAGATGGCATTGCTTCCATGGCCCCTCATCATTCTGGTTATCATCTTTAGGAAAAACTAACAGGTCCAGCATCTGCCTTTAAATTGTGGTCACCAAATAGATGAGGTCTGACAATAGCAGAAGAAAATAAGAAAGTCATTTCTCAGGGTCTTAACATTGCTCTCACATTAATGCAACGTGAATATGTGAATGCTTTGCCACCCACATCGCACAACCAGTTCCTGTCAAACCTCTTCACCCCAATTTGCACTTTTGAAAATAGGATTTGAAACCAGATAAAAGACTTTGTAATTACATTTGTTAAATGGAAACATGATGTGGGAAAGAGAGAGCTGCCCTCAGAATCATGAAGACCTAGGTTCAATCTTAGCTCTGAAATATTTTGACTTTTACCCAGGATATATCAGGTGTCATCTGAGTGCCTCTAAGCAACTCTCCAAAACTCCAAGTTGTAGTGATTTGTTAATGTCTAGTTACAGATAGTTTTACTTATGTCATACTGATAGACACTAGTGAAATCATAGGTATTTTTTTCTTTTTCTTTTTACTAATCATGGACTAGATGTTGAGAAAATTTTGAATCCTAATTCTGCAATCCAGTTCTCTCTCTCAATTTCACATCATCTGCAAATTTGATAAGAATATCTTTAACCAAATCATTGAAAAAAATGACAAAGATGGTATATTTAGAACTAGAATTTTGTGACAATTCCATATTAATCCCGTTGGAGTAAACGTGGCTTTAGCCAAAAGACCATTATCTATGGGTAAATATTTGAGGTTAACCTAGTTGATCAAGATTCCAGAAACTGTCACTAGTTTCTTCACCAGACCTCTAAGGAATTTTTTGTGGAGTAGGGTCCTTGGTTTGAAAATTTCAGCAGTAAGATTGACTAGTAATGGAAACACAGTCCTTGGATTTAGAGTCAGAACACTTTGGTTTAAATATTGACTCTACTTCCTATGTGACCTTTAGCAAGCCACCAGATCTCTCTGGGCCTCAGTTTCTGCATATGCATTCAAAATTAAGTGGTTGGATAATCCAGTTTCCTTCAAAATGAATGGGTTAGACCTTTAGGTCCTTTCCAATACTAAATTTATGCTACTAAATGGCATCATGATGAGCTGACTTATGTGTAACTAAACTTCATTATTACATGAGAGATTTCATTTGCAAAGGAACTCAGGTTGTGTGTTTATCCTTTGTTCTCAAAGAGGATCATTACATCAGGGAGATGATGATATGACTTGTCAGTTTATTTTGATTTGAGTGAGGGAGGACTCTGCAAGGTCACCAGCCTCACTTTCTCCTCCAGAGTCATCTGGATTCACTGACCTGATATTCATCAAGATGACTGGAGATAACTGAGGCTGCAATGGGAGACTTTAGCCCTTTTAGACTAAGGTCCTTTCAGGTTCTCACTTTGAGTGAGATAATGCCCATTCAATGAATATGCATCTTTAATAGTTACTGGAGGGATGGACCCTTTAATAAAAAAAAAAATCAAATTGGGAGGGGAATACCCTCAGGGTTGCTGCCCAAAGGAGAAACAGTTACTATTTAGTATTTAAATTCACTCTGCGGTAGAAGGAAATTAGGGGGGAAAAGAGAAAAACATTGGGTTTAAGTTTTGAAATCTTCATTATAGTCCTGACTCTGCTACTCACTAATTGTGTCACTTCCATTTTACTGACATCAATTAGTCCAATTTAAAATGAAGCAGTCTGGGTAGGGGAGAGATAAGAAAAAAATTTGGAACTTGAAATCTTGTGGAAATGAATGTTGAAAACTAAATATAAATAAATAAATTCT
>CM053583.1:343527936-343605138 GCA_028627135.1 Pseudochirops cupreus | reverse complement strand
TATATATATGCAATTATTACTATTATTATTGACTACATCCAACTGGAACTTGAGATACACAGGCACTGCAGTTGGGAGATCCATTCTGCCCTACCAAAAAGTGACATAGGAGAGAATAGACTGGGGGATGGGGGAAACACTGGAATGGCTGTTTTGGGGTGGTGGGCGAGGGAAAGACGGGGAGAAAATATATAACTCAAAAAATTTAATAAAATAAACAATTATTCAAAAAAAAAAAGAAATACTAGCTGTTTTTCAAATTTAAATCGAGTCACCTCCTACATAAAGCCCATAGCCCCTCCAGTCCCCTCTCTTATTTACTTGTTTATATTCCATATAAAATTACAAACATGCATTTTGTCTCTGTTGATTGAATGTAAACTCTTTGAGAGCAAGCAGAGATTGTTTAACTTTCGCCTTTGCATATCAAGATCCTGGTACAGTTTCTGTAACAAAGCAGGCACTTCATAAATGATTATCAATTGACTTATTGAATAATTTTAATGTCTTAGAGAAATATGGGGTAGTGGAAAGGGTGCTCAGCTAGACATCCTGGCTTCTCTGCCACTAACTAGCTATGTGACTTTAGCCAAATTTCTATTATTCTGGCTGTCAGTTTCCTTATTTATGCATCAAGTAGTTTTAAATAAGTAATACCTATGATCTTCTCTAGCTTTAAATTTCTATCATTTGAACCTAGACAGTTGAGGGCTCTCTCTACCAAAATTACCCCTGATTTTTTGGGCTTAGGCCTATCTTCATGGAAGGACTACAGAAAAGTCAATTCCTTATGTTGATTTCAATACATGTAAGAGAGGGTGAATATGCGTACAAAGATACATTTCATAGTGGTAGTATTTTTGGAAAGTGTACATACAGTTATGGAGGAATTGAAAGAAAAATGGATTAAAGTCAGAAGACTTCAATGATTCTACTTTTCTAGACTGTGACCCCTATCTGGGCCTCAGAGTCCCCATTTAAGAAATGATTGTCTCTAAAGTTCCTTTTAGCTTGATCTAAATCATATGCTACAAAAAGAAGTACCTGTGATGTAACAGGGTTCTGTTATGTATGTGTATGCATGTATATGTGCAACATGCCATGGTATTAGAAAGCTAACTGCTCATCCAGAAAGACCCACATTCAAGTCCTGCTTCTGATAGAAAATGACTATGTGACCCTGGGAAAGTCACCTCTTGCTTCTACAACTCTTAAAGGTCAAGTTTCAGAGGAAATTCTTATCTACTTTGGTATAGAAAGATTCTCACCAAGAACACCTCCCTATAGCAATGAAATCAAATATATTGTATGTGTTGGTGCATCAAATATGTTTATTGCACACACATGTGTACACACTCATGTAGATAATTCACATACTATACAGAAATATACATATGTATGTATATCTATATCTATATCTATCTATCTATATATATATATATACATAGGTTGAATATGGAAAGAAATGGGCTGTACAATTACTGTGAATAAATGATTGGTGGAAGTTTTGACTGATTCAAAATGTCACTGATGGAAGTTTCAATAGTTATTTTCAAATCTGATATAAACTATGCAAATTAGGGGTGAAACTTTTCCTGCTGTCAATGGCAGAATGGTGATTATACTGCCTAATCCTTAGATTAATGAGATAAAATGTACAAAACATTCTGAGCTCTCAGGAACCAAGATGATACATAAATACAAAATGTTTTCATGGAAAGAAAAGCCAGTTCCTTTTATTTCTTAGGAGTATGCATTTTTATTAGGATTTGAAAATGCTTCAAATGTATCCTACTAACTGGGAATTAATTAATGAACACATAAGTTTTACTCAAGGGCTGATGTCTTCACTATTCCCACAGAATTGGTCTGATTTTCATGTTTCCTGAACTTTGTTTTCTGTTTTTTTTTCTTTTTCTTTTTTTTCATGTTCAGTGCTTCTCTTGTGTCTGTGGCTTTGCAAGAGCTATCCTCAGTGCTTGGAGTCACTTCCTAACAATGCCTGCCTCCCCTCAAGGCTCTCCTCAAATATAGGCTCCAACATAAGGCCTGCCTGATCCCCCAACTGTTAGCATTTTCAACACAATCTGAAGTTACTTTGTATATCCTTAATGTATATTTTGTATTATCTGTTTTGAATACATAGAATTTCTCCCTGGTGGACCATAAATTCCTTGAGGGCAGAGATTATTTTCATTTTGTCTTTGTATTCTCAGTGACTAGCTAACAATATATTAGGTACTTAATAAATACTCCTTGAACTGAATTGAATTAAAATGAACCTCAGAGTTATTTGCTACTCTTTACTCTGCTTCACTGCATATATTCAATCAATTATCAAGTCTTATTCATTTTTCTTCCATATCATTCCCATCTCTCCCTTCCTCATCTTCTCTGGATTATTCTAAGAGTATCCTAATTGTTATCCCTGCCTCAAGTCTATCAACCCATTCTATCACACACATAGCTGCCATTAGGATTTTATTAAAATGCAGATATGTCACTCCACTACTCAATAAATTCCAGTGGTTCCATATTGCCTGTAAGGGGCAAAATAAACTCTGATATTTGACAATAAAAACCCTTCATGGCCTGTCCAAAAATGGCCTTTCCAGTCTTATTAAATATCCTCTTCTTCTCCAACTCTCTAAACTAGTTACTCTGACCATTGTAAGCCTAGCACTTAGCTCAATGCTAGGTACACAATAGACACAATAATTAAGTGGTGACTGATTTATTGATAGAATTTTCACTGGTCCTCTAGACAGACAAGCTATCATCTATTTTATGGGACAGGTTTCAAAATGCATAATATGTCTGTAAATTCAAAGACTACAAATTTGCAGTAAACATGCACTAGTCTGGTCTTAGAAGTAAAGCTCAAAAAATTGTTATGGAAACATAACTACTTATTAAATATAAGTTAAGGAAGATGAGGAAAAATAACTTTCATTGTACTTACAAAGAGTTGAGAAACATAGGCAATTTGAATTCATTAAAATTACATGCATACTTTGATATTTTCAGCTGAGGTTCATATTCACTAACAATGGAAAATTGCAAAGATAGACGTGATTTAGGCAAGGCAATAACAGTACCATAGACAATCCATTTCATGGAAACAAGACAATCATTTGACAATCGTTTTATGTAATTAGTACTGTCCGTTTTATCTCTCTATTTATTGTTTGGTCAAGAACTCTTCATCTGTCCTGTTAAATCTCCCTTTACAATCTGCCCAACACAGCTGAAAATTGTTTTTCTTGTCGTTCTTTTTTATTCTCTCTGTCCTCTGTCTCTCTCTCTGTCTCTCCCTCTGTCTCTGTCTGTCTTTATCTCTCTCTTTCTCTCTCTCCTCAATTTATTTTGGCTCATTCAGTTTAGATCCACTTGTCTCATCTTGACTTGCCTTAGTACTCTTGTTATAAAGTAGACCCTTCAGTGAGATGACCCATCCCTTCTTATGGTGATAAGCCGAAATCCACATTTCTGCCATTTACAACTCAACCAGTAAGCATAAATTTGTTTCAGCCACTAGGAATCAGAGTACCCCACATATTTCCTTACAAGTCCTCATGCTAGCCATATGCAAAACATAGGCTTGGAAACAAGACACTGGCAATCTTTACCTTAAGTGTCTTTTCTTTGAGAAGTGTTTCTTTTTCAGTTTTTCTTTCACAACTGTCCCCATTTTTGCCGCTTTCCATCAACCAAACTTTTAACATCTGAAAATGGTTCTTTATTGCATGGGAATGTATGTGAGATGAAAGAATTCAGAGTCTGAATCTAAGGTCAGAAAAGGTCTTTATTCTTTCTCATGAGAAAGGACTCTACCTCCTGTTGCCCAACATAGCATCTACAGGGAGAGAATTACAGGTATTAGCCAGCTCATGATTATATAATCTTCCAAGGCAGAAACCCAACCCCCCCAACTGGCCTTCATTCTTATTGGTAGAGGGGCTGGCCCACCACCTAAGCACGGGAATCTCTCTGAGACAAAGGACCCGGAAACATGTGGGTGTCCAATGAAAGCAGTCTTAACTGTGTTTGGCATATCTTCTGCTGTGTTGGCCCTGGGGGAGGGTCTCCATTGCTCTAATGCTTGAAAGTCAGGTGACCTGACCTTGGGCCTAGTGAATACTGAAGCCATTCTAAATTTGATTTTTCAGAATGGGGAAACTTCACTATAAATTATCCCTCACAAATCCAATATTAGACAGTAGAAAAAATCAGGATTTATAGTCATTGAATTAGATTCCAATCCAAGAGAAGAAGGAATAAACCTTTATTAAGTATAGATTATGTTTCAGACATTGTGCTGCATACTTCTTACAAATAGTATCTCATTTAATGCTCACAACAATCCTGTTGTTGTTATCATCCCCATTTTATAGTGGAGGAAACTGAATGTTTAAATCAGAGGTTAAAAGACCCACCCAGGTTCCCACACCTTGTAAATGTCTAAGGCTGGATTTGAACTCAACCTTCTCAATGCCTGGACCAGGACTCTATCCACTGTTCTTCCCACTATCTTCAGGTCTGTTATTTCCTGCTATTTATATATGACATTGGGTTAGTCATTTAAACTCTCTTATGCTCAGTTTTATTTTCACTTATAAAATGAGCGATTTAAAGAATATATTTCTCAAAATTCACTTCCAGCTCTTAATTTATGATCTACTACTACCATTAAAAATCTCTCTACCTAAAGCCCAAGCCACTTCCTACAAATTTGTTGCATAAAGGTCAACAGTTCTCCAAACTTTAGAATCTCAGATTTGGAAGTGATTTTAGAGGTTGTCTAATCTACTCCAAATCTATTTGTTATTTATTTGATTCATAAAAAGGCTATATTGACTTTATCAGATAGTGACTAAGGTTTAAGTGAATGAGTAGAACTTTAGTACAGAAGAGAAGGAGGTTTTAATTTTAAATAATTTAATCAAATAGCATAAATAGGATTCGACTTCTTCCCAGATAAATTAAGATGGAGTGGGAAGATGTCTGAGACTACTCTTGGAAGACAAGTCTGGTGATATGTGTGAATTTTTTTGTATTATCTTGCAAACTGAACAGGGGCAGCCTGTTCTTTCTGTTGATTACATGTGTGGAAATGTCTACACTTCTATATCTACTTAACAGTTTCTCTTTGTATGGCATAGTCAGGTGGTGAAGTTCTCATTCCCTAACAGCAAGTCATACATGGATATACAGTCATGGGGGAGGATCTGAGGGTCACTTTCACCACTCCTTGGGCTTTGAGTATTTTTCTTGCTTCATTTGTCCTTTTTAGTTCTAGGTTCCTAGAGAACATTCCTGGACTTGGGAATTCAATCCGTGGTTACCTTAGAGATCAGACTTATAAGCCAGATGTTATTGCCAGCCCAACAGGGAATTCTTTAATGCTAGCGCAGTGAGGTTTTGAACTTCGAATTTGGTGGGATCAATAATATGTAGAAACTGAACTAAACTATAAATTTAATGTCTCTATCATCCCTAAGAGCTAAGGTAGTATAGGAAGGATTAAACCTGCAGGGGTTGGGGGTGGGATTGTATGTTTGTTCTTATAGAAGTAAATATTGTAGGTTTATTCTTATTGAAGTAAATATGTAGGGGGTGGCTAGGTGGCACAGTGAATAGAGCACTAGCCCTGGAATCAGGAGGACCTGAGTTCAAATTCAGCCTCAGACACTTAACACTTACTAGCCCTGTGACCTTGGGCAAGTCACTTAACCCCAATTATCCTGCCTTTCCTCCCTCGAAAAAGCAAAAAAAAAAAATTAATAATAATAAATTAAATTTAAAAAATAAAATAAACAATGAAGTAAATATGTCTTTGTAAAAACCATACTGACTGTAGTTAAATTGAACCAAAGTGCTTGGACCCCCTAAATTTGGAAAGAGCAGAATCAATAAAGGCTTGAAAGAATGGCAGAGAAGGGAGATTCCCATTCCCCTAAAGTAGTAGAGAACCCTGGGGAAAGAGGCAGTAGGGGTCAGATAATCATTGATACAGTATCAATGGAGTAGAACAGGTATTTGGTTGAAAAGTGTGGAGACGTTTCCAATCTTAGAGCAAACCAGCTCTGTGATCACAATGGATATCTTTTCTAATCGGTCTAAATTTCTTTGTGTCTAAAAGGGAAAAAGGAGTAACCTATCATCATAGATTTAGATCTGGAAGGTACTTTAAAAGTCACCTAATAAAAACCACTCACATTATAGATGAAGAAATTGAGAATCAGAGATATTAAACGATTCATTCAAGATCACACATCTTGTAAGTACAGAGGCAAGATTTTAACTTAGATCTTATTGACTCCAGATCCAATTCCCCAGCCACTATATAATTCTGCCTTAGAATATCACTAAAGACAGTTCTATGATTATAACTCCATGAAAATATAGCTAAATATTTTTTGAAAATCATGGCTGGAGAAGGAGGTGGTCTGGATCTCTGATTTCAGTTATGCAGAAAGCAGCCTCTCTCTCTCTCTATAAATACATGCACACACATATACATACATATACAATATACATGCATATACATATATAGAAATGCATATATGCATATATGTATATATACATGTATGTTTGTAGATATGCATAAATAGAGTCATTTGTAATTTGAAGCATTAGATAGTTACTTGTTTATCAGTGAAATTAAATACTTGGACACTTAGCACGGTAGTATATCTCAGAGATGGACCTGAACCCTTGTCCCTATTCTGAGGCCAGAACTTAGTCTAGAAAGTCACACTACCTCTCTTAAATCTATCTGGTGGAAACCTTTGTTTTTTTTTATTGAAGGGGAATGTAGGGAGAAGGAATACCAGTGGGATTGGGCATGTATGAGGCAGGTTAATGTCCTGACCCTGTCGATGTTGTAGGAGTAGAATTCTGTCTTTATCAGGCAGGGCTCAACATTGTTGGGCTAGAGCACAGATTTTGTTTGCCTTAAAGAGTCAAAATCTAGCAGAGGCATTCCTAGGACCACATAATAATGCATGAGGAGGCAAAAACAGGCAAGGATGATAGATGTTGGATGTTACTGAGTATCTGACAATCGATGAGGAATAAATTGTCATCTGTGTCAACAGACTGCTTCTATTGATCACAAAGATCCTTGTCAGCAGTTTGAATTATGGATAATGTCAGTCACTGCCTGGCTGCTGCCCATCTGGCTTTAGGTGTGTCACAGAGAACAGCTTCTTCTACTTTCAGGAATGATAAAGAAGTTGACTTTGCCAAATGAAAGGGACAGTTTGTTGCTGCAAAGTGATCCCTAGAAATGTAAATTAAAACTTTTCTGGGCGTGATAAAAGAAAATCATAACTGAATGTTTTAAATGACAGTGGATATCTTGCTTATTTTATGTTTGTTGCTGTTTGTCCAGATCTATGATTTTAACAGTGAAGTCAACTCCCTGAATGGAAACTCCTTGAAGCCATGAAAAACAGTAACTCATTTTTAAATTGAAGCAGGAGTTTTTAATGTTTTATTTATCTATTAACTGATTTATTAATTTATTTATTTTGGGGTGGAGTATAGACCCCTTTGACAGTCTAGTAAAGCTTAGAGAACCCCTTCTCAGAATAATATTTTTAAATGCATAGTTTTAAAATGATTACAAATGAAGCCAATTATGTTGAAAGTTCATTAACCTCACTAATCTCAATCCAAATCTTGGGGGCTTGTCAACACCAGGATAAGAATCCTTCACTTAGAACCTTTGTGAGTTACTTGGGGCACTAGAAGGTTAAGTGACTTGTCCATTGTCACAGAGTTATGTGTTAGAGGTGGGACTCTCCCTAATCATCCTGAATTCAAGGCCAACACCATGTCTACTACACCACTCTGCCACTCCAAATTTCCCAGCACCTTTCTGATGTTCTGCTGGTCTAGAACTGTGGAGGTCTGGATTTTGTCTGGAACTTACATATCGTAAGACCAGAAGCCTTGACAAGCAGTACCTAGATAGTTTCCCTTGATATGACACATATTACCAGGATAGGAATTTAAGATGATATGTCATAGAATTTGTAAATTATGTGCCTCTGATCTTTGGAACAGTTTGCATATGACTTGCAGGACCAGAACAATGTATACTTTTTTTTTTAACATCTTGATTCACATTGCATCTTGTCTTCATTAGAATGCAAGTTTTTAGAGGGAAGGGATTGTTTGAGCCTTTGTATCCCCAAAGATGAGCACCGTGCCTAAGATATAGTGGATGTTTAAGAGATATGTGTTAACTGACTGGTTACTCTCCTAAATCTGGAATATGATTAATAATATGGAGGTAATATGATCATTGAATATGATCAATAATATAAAGCAATCCATTGTTTTCACTCAGGGTTAGAGAGCAGAAAGGTTGTTCACTAACAGATCACACCTATGTTCTATTCAATGTGCTACCATGACCTGAATGTACTACTGCTTTCTCAAAGGTTGTGCCACCATAGTGCAAGCTTTAGTAGATGCTACTGCGGTGGAAAGGCTTTGGGTACAGAATAATAATGGACTTTATCTCTGCTATCTGAGGACCACTCAAGGTTCAGAGAGGTTCATCCTTAGATTTATATGGCCATTTTGAAGTCTAGTTGAAAATAATCTACAGGTCATTTATGACACAGGAATGGTGTAAAAATGAACTCTAATAATTTCAATTAAATTTATTAAAGAAGTTATGGGAATATAGTTCATTATTGATAGGAATCAAATGACATTTTCTTTTAAATGTGAAATTTTCTTCTAAACGTAATTCATCTGTTTGACTTTCTTTCCCTCATCTATGTTCATTGTTCATACATCAAGAACAGGAAGAGGATCATCCTCCAATAAACATTCCCATAGATGAATTTATCAGGATGGTTCAGTCTTTAACAGGAATGGCAGCAGGTAGTAGACTATCCAGTGGGTGAAAGACAAATTTTACAAATTCAATTCGCCATGATTCTTCTGCCAAATTCCTGCAGTTATATATATAAAGACTGAAGTAAAAAATACTATTTAAAGAGTTAAGAAAGTCTAATGTTTAATTGGTGATGTCTTCTGATTACTACCCATGTATGTCTCTTTAATGAGTAACTTTCCCTGGAAATAAAGCATTTTATCTCTGTTTTAATCATCATAGTCACCTGTAATAGAATCATTGTAATTGAATGTATTTTCAGGTACTCTCTAGTGAATTTTACATTTCATTTTCAAGCAATGAAGGTTAAAATTGCTTTTTCATAACTGGAAAACAAGATACAAATTTTTAAGGTTATAAGATAATCTTCAACAACCATTTGGTTGACTAACAAGTCACATTAAAACTTTTTTTAATATTACAATAGTTTCTCATTCTATAGATTTACTGAAATATCTTATCAAGCATAGAGTTTGCTAGCTCCTTGCCTTAATCATTTTTGCAAAGTTCATAGTACTTACTATATCCCATTGCAGCAGCAGCAACTATAATTTATTAAGTGAAAATTTGTAGAATACTGTGTCAAGTTTTGAAGGCATTTAAAAGTTTAGATAGGACATAATCCTTACCTTCATAGAGCTTTCAGTCTTGTAAGGGAACATAGAACTGACAATGAGAATCATAAGACACTAAATCATAGGCTGTGTATGTTAGAGGGGTGAAGAAGTATTTTGTTGGGGAATCAAAGAAAGCTGAGAATCAATGGAAACTTCATGGAGGAGAAAACATTTGAGTTTGACTTTACAGGACACGTACTGGTTAAGCAGGTGTATATGGAGAGGTAATTATGAATTAAAAGAACATTCTATGTACGGAGAATAATCTGAGCAAAAAGCATCAGGTACAAGGGCAGAATTTGCCTGGGGGACGTAGAATAGTTCATTGAATCACAAAATTTAAAGCTATAAAGAATATGGGATTATTGAATGAAAACCCCTCATTTTACAAGGGAATCAACTAAAGTCCAATGACTTTAATTATTGGGCCAAACTCATAAAGTTTATAAGTAATATAGCCAGGTTTTAAATTTAAGTCTTTTGGTTAAAAGTCTATTGCCTTTTCCACAATATCATGTTAGCTGATTAAAACATATTTTATAACCAGGTGTTTAATAAATAATAAGCATTGTTATCATTATTGTTATTATTATTAACAACAATGATGTACATGCATACAGCCCTTTGAATTAAATTTTATGATTTATGAATGTTTGTTAAATGAATAAATGTAGTGCCAAAGCAATATTTACAGCACCCATGATTATGATAAAGACCATGACTATAAGTATTAGATGATGTTTGATCGCAAAATATACCAGGTTCTCCAGGTAGAGAACAGAAATGAAGCTTTTATTTAGACACCAGAAAACCCCCCAAACCAGTAAGCCAATTGCATCATAGTACCAAAGATACTCAGAAGCCATAATAATGCTATGAGCCACAGCATCCTTCAGCCTTCCCACAAACCAATAAAAAAACCAATATTTGCCCACAAACCTCTCTATCTCCTTAATGAGAGATTTCTCCCCACAGAGTTTGGCTAGCTCTGAAGCAGCTTCCTGTGGTCTCTGCTACCCTTCAGCAAGCTCCTCCCACCACAGGCTCCATGTGACTACCTTCAGCCTATTAGGGGCAGAGTTTATGTTCATTGCACTGAAGCTTCCTGTGGGCTCTGCTCCATCCTTTAGCAAATTCCCTCTAGCACAGGCTCCATGTGATTACATTCAACCTATTAGCGGGCAGAGTTTACTTTCAAAGTAGGAGAGGTCTCAAAACTCCCCCCTAGGCTTATTAAGGGACAGGGAAGATCTTCAAATTCCCATTCCCATTACAATAAATTACCTCTGGGCATCATTTTTTTTTGGATGCTGTAAATAACACTCACAAATTACAATGACTCAAATCAACAAATCTTTATAAAGCATAACCATGTTGTAAAGGTACAAGAAAAGTAAAAGACAAGGTCTCTGACCTCTAAGACATTTTCCCAGTGGATGCTGAGTACATAAAGATTCACAATTTTGTTTTCCCAATTTTGTTGAGTACATAAAAATTTACACATGTGAAATGAAAAAAATAATACAATATGTAATATAAGTGGAAGACAGTTGGTATACAGTCAAGCATTTCAAAGAGAGGCTGGTATGATGGTGAAAGCTTCAATGATGACTCTGAAAAGCTAATTATGAGTTGGGTTGGGGGAAGAATAAGGGAGAATATTCTTGCTGGTATAAAAACCACTGAGACAAAAAGAAATGTATAGGAGAATGTAAAGAGACTGAATTGATTAGAATGGAGATGTCATTTTTAGGAGTAGTGAAACATAATATTGGTTAAATAGAATGAATTCAATAGATTACTAAGAGACTTGAATGTTAGGCTAATAGTGGCTCAGATTTTAGGCAGTAGGCAAGAAGGAGTCATAGCATTAAATGAACTGGACAAAGGAGTGACAGTTTGGAAGTACTAGAACTTTATGATTAGTCTGATGATAGTATGTTAGATGGATTGAATGGAGATACCACATATGACAGTTCTAATTAAGAAAGTAGAAGGAGAGCAGAGATGAATCAGACAACTTATACTTTAAATTAATTTATTCATTCCTTCATTCTTTGAATCACCTATTCAATAAAATATTTAATGAGTGTCTACTGTAGCTCAGGCATGATGTTAGGTATTTAAGGACTTATTAGGACTTAAATGAAAAAGGGCATGATTTTTGCCCTCCAAGAGCTCAGATCTAGTGTCAGTTATGATTGAGTGACTCCGTATGGAATGTAAGGGAGAAGAGAAAATTAAGGATGGCTCCATTTTTGTTTTGTTTTTTCTGTGTAACTGAGAGTATATTAGCAGAAAATAGGGCCATGGATTATAATATTTTAATACTAATTTTAAATGTATGCATCTCTAAAGCCTTTTTAAAAAATGAATCATTTTGGACTAACAAGTGTGAATTTGACATTAAAGGAAGGGAATCACTCAAATTTTATTCACTTAACTGTTATTGTATAGCAATAACCACTGACATTTCTATAGCACTTTAATTTTTATGAAACACTTTACTCACAAAAGTCCAATGAGATCACTAATGTTAAAGTCAGTCAATCAACTGGCATTTCGTAAATACCTACTGTGGGTCAGGAGTTATGCTAAATGGTGGAGATGAAAGGAGGGCAAAAAAAAAACAGTGCTTGCTTTCAAGAAGTTCATAGACTAATAGGGAAAGAAGCAAATAACTATCTACAAACAGGATATAGACAGAATAAACTGGGAATCATCTCAGAGGGAAGGACAAAGATTAAAGAGAATGAAAAAGGACTTTTTGTATAAAGCCAAGACCTTGGCTGCGACTTAAATGAAGCCAGGGAAATTGGGATGCAGAGATAAAGAAGGCATGGAGGACAGTGAGTGAAAAAAATTAATTCAGGATATGGAATACCATTTGCAAAGAACAGTAAAGAGGCCCACATCACTGGGTTGAAGAGGATATGAAAAGGAATAATGTATAAAAAGACTGGAAAGGCAGGAAGGGGGCAAGTTATAAAGATCTTTAAAAGCCAAATAGAGGATTTTACATTTTATTCTAGAGGTGACGGAGAGATGTTGGTGTTAATTGAATAAGGGAGTGATGTGGTCAAAAGATCAATTTGACAGCAAAGTTGAGGATAAATTGAAGGGGGGAGAAACTTGTTGCAGGGACACCTTTTATAAATCATACTTAAACATTAAGCACCATTGTATCACATAATAGTTTGTGAGCTATTTAAATTACCCCATAATTACATGATTTTTCTATTTTAACTAGATCACTTTTAAAAATCCCCCCTTCAGGCTAGTATATTATGGTCTCTTTAGACTGAACTAGATTGATTTCTCCAGATATGGAATACTGATCAAAAATTTTGGTCCAACCCTAAAGAAAATATAAATTTACAACAGCAAAAAATGCCTCCAGAGGTATCTGCGGGAGTTTTGTTAGTAGAATCTTCTGTGTTATGTAAATATTGGAAGCTTCACTAGTCTCTGAAGAAGCAAAGATTCTATTTTAAAAGCCGTCAAATCAAGTAATTAAAGAATACCACCCATTGGCAGATAAGGTGAGAAGGTTGAGAAAGCAATGTAGCATAGGGTAAAGAGTACTACATTTGAATCTGGAGGATGCCAGTTTGATTCTCAGTTCGGGCACATGCTAATTTGTAACAAAGACCAAGGCATTTTATATTCGGGCTTCAGTTTTCTCAAGTATAAAACAGGGAGCTGGATTAGATGTTTTCCAAGGATCCAAGAAGCTTTATGTCCATGACTTTATGATCTTTAAGAATTAGAGCCCAAATAAGGGTTATGGGAATCTGAAGATCTTCCCTGCCCATAGGCCCTTTTCTTAAGTGGCTTAAGGGACTCTGAGAACCTTCCTTGATTTGAAAGTATGTTCTGCCCCCTAATAGGCTGAATGTGGTCATGTGGAGCCTGTGGCAGGAGGCTTGTTTTTCGGGAAACAACAAAGCTTTGTTGCTTTGTGATTGGGCAGTGGGTCAAGAGAGCTGTCACATTCTCTGAGCGAGGAGAAGACTATATATATGCCCTAATGTGAGGTTTTGCTTTGGGGCTCACTTTGAGAAGAGTTGTGTGATTTGGCCAGATGAGACTCTGGGAAGCCATTGAGCCCCCCGGCTTTGAAAAACCCAAATTTTGGTGCTTCCCTCTCTGGTAACTGAATAGGGATGGATGTTAATAGTCAGATGGTTGGAAGCCCATCTGCTGATCTGTTTCTCTATCTGCTTGTAACTTGTGTTTTGTATTCTGTTTGTATTCTCTGAAGTTCAGAGTGCTGACTTTTTCCCCTGATAGGTAAATGATATGTGTTTGATTGATTAAAGTGAAACTGTTAACCCATTTTGAGTTGGTTTCTTTTAGAAAAGCAGATCTAAGAAGCTGTGCTAGCAGCTGCCCTGGTTATGCTAGGATGCTTGCTGATGCAATAAGACAGTTTGATACTGGTCCAAGTGTTATAATTGTTGTAACATGGGAGTCCTTTGTTTTAAGGGACAGGGGAATTGAACACGTTAGTGATTTTAAAGTGATCAGCCATTGTAACTGTTCCATTTTCTCACTAACCAAATATTTTTGGGGGGGATGACCTCAGAAATACAATGTAATAAGGGCTCTAGAAGACGTTGGTAGAGAGGATAAAAACACTATGGTGAAAAGTCTTAAGTTTCAAACTTTTTTCATTTGTTTATCTCTTTGTTCAGATAAAAGATCTTAATTCCCCACAGCCTCTGCCTCTTACTTGTTGTGTCTTGCTTCCCATTTGTCATCATGGAAGTAAATCTACAAAGTTTAATCCTTGGCCCACTTTGATCTGAAGCACTAAGTTTTGATGTTTCTGACTGCTATCCAACAAGGTGGGTTTTCTATTGTGATTTCTTTTGGGGGTAATCCATAGATCCTAGGGTTGCACTTCATCTTAAATTTAATGCACTTCTTTCCTCACCCCATTGGTGATCATCCCACTTAAGTCTATAATCTAGGGCAGTGATTCTCAACCTGTGGGTTATGTTCAATTTGTAATAATAAAAATACATCCTGCATATCAGATAGATTCACAACAGTGGCAAAATTACACTTATGAAGTAGCAATGAAAATAATTTTATGCTTGGAGGTCACCATAACATGAAGAGCTGTATTAAAGGGTCACAGCATTAGGAAGGTTGAGAACCACTGATTTTCTGGGGGGTTTTGCAATCATCCTTCTTCAGCATGTATCTATCCAGGCACTGAGGTATTAAAAGAAGCATGGCTTCAGCACTGACAAAAGCCTAAGTGTATGGAAATGAGTTCATTGAATACAAAAACCAATTGTTACTAATTTTAGCTTTCATGTTAAGCATTTTTCAAAGTGTAAGATGACATTATTGACCTTGCTAGAAGTAAGCTAAAATCTCACCCTCCCACATTTCCTTTCCTTTGCAGTTAATTTACATATCTCAAGAAAAACATCTATTAACCATCACATTTCAGACATATTCCATATTCTGGCTAAAACAGCCTACCTTTCTCCACAATTTGTCATTGCCACAGTGTAACCACACAAGTAGCTTCATTAATTAAATAAAGCTTTAGTTTGTCATTTTAATTGTCAGAATTCTCTCAAGTGTCAAATGGCTTTTTATCCCTTTGACATAAAACTGCATTTATAATACATGTAAAGTTATTAAAAAGAATGGTGCATGTTTTACTTTCTTTTTTGAAAATTTATTTGTTTCTCAATCAATAATCATTTTAGATATCTACTACATATTGGGCATTTTAATAGAAACCAGTAATACAGGAGTAAAACAACCTCTACTTATAATGACATTCTCTTAGAGGAACTTACACGTTTTTGTAGTTTGTATAGGAACAGAGCAAGGAATTTAAGTGGCATGACAGAAATGTCCCAGAGTATGCAGTAAATTAATGGTAAATGAGCAGTAGGCTAGATTAAGTATGGGGTAATGGGCATCCAGTTCTCAATGAGTCTTCCATTATAAATCCTGTGATAGATGCAGAGATAGTCTAGCATTTTCAATATATACACACACATACCTAATGTGTGTGTGTGTGTATGTGGATATGTACGCGCACATATACACATATACATATACGCACATACATATATAATTGTAATAGTAATGGAATTTGAAGATTGCTTTGTATTGGCAAGCTAACAGGTACTTAGAATTTAGTTTCAAGTTAATTATAACAATCCCCTGTTATGAAACAGAAGGTATGAATCCCTGTTGCTGACATAACAGGAAGAGACTGGAACAGGGAGGAGCAAATAACTTATATAAGGAAAATCACAAGCCAGAGAGTCAAAATTTCTCTTAATGAGCATCTGGAGGCTTGCTTGCTCCTACTAGACTGCATACTGAACTGAGAATTGAGAAGAACTGAGAAATGAGAATTGAGAACTGAGACAGAATTTCTTGGAGCAAGCTGCATGGAGGCTGGAGAAAGTGATTTTGATTTTGAGAACAGAATTTGTGGTGGTGGAGTGTTTTCGAAGAGCCAGCCAAACTCCTCCTGAGAGCTTCTGAGAACCAGCTGGAGCTGCTGAAGACTTCTGAGGGCCAGCTGGCACTGCCAAAGATTTCCAAGGGCCAGCCAGAGCTGCCAGAGGAAGCATGACTGTGGTATCAGTACTTTGTCTGTTTTGGGTCTATGTTGATTTCACAGGCAGAAAGTGAATTGAGATGATAGTGCCCAACATGTGTGTGAATATTGTTGTAATTCTGCTAAGCTTGATGTGTGTAGATATTGTGGCTCTGCTAATTTTTCTCTTCCCAGGAACAGAAACTGTGAAGGACTTGAGGTGGACTGGATACTGTGAGCTTCAGTGTGGAGCAGGAACTGCACAGAGAGCTGGACAAGGAACTGGGAGCTCTCTGCCTTTGAACTCAGGTGGTAGTTGGTTAGATTTGGGAAGGAGCTGGGATCATGGAAGCTGAGAGCCTGTCTCAAGTCAAGATGAAAGGATGTCTCCTTGAGTATTTAATGCTGACTGATATAATTGTAACTTACTTGTGACCTAGGGGTGGATGGCCTTTGTGCTTTCCACTACCATTTACGAGAGTACTGAGTAGTGACTGATGATATTATAACTTAAATGCATCCCATGGGTGGATAACTTTGACTTTTGTACTTTGTGATTGAATTAAGGACTTTGTGATTGAATAAATTAATCTATTTTTCTTAAAATTATGTGAGCACTTTGCTGAAAACTATGTGGCTATTTTAGTGATAAGTTGTAACATTGTAGATGCTGTATTTTGATTTTCTGTGAATGATTTGCTCTGATTTATTATCGAATAGAGAATTCACAACATCGTCTAATCAGAATCTTGATCGATTCACAGAAGTAGTCCTCTGGAAAGCTGCTAGTTCTTGGCTTTACGATAATATACATACATATATACATACACACACAGAAGATAGATAGATAGATAGATAGATAGATAGATAGATAGATAAAGAGATAGATAGATAGAGTAGACAGAGTGATTGATGTCTTTAGGCTAATTTTTGTTGTTGAGTTTGTATTGGTATGGGTCTTAATGCTTTTTATAGAAGTGAATCTATGCTAACAATTCAGAATGGTTTGTCAGAACTACAGAATAAGAGAATTTTAGAATTAGAAGTAATTGTAAACGGACTCTACCTTCCTCCCTAAACAAAAAATTCATGGGGTTTTGACTAAAACAGACATCTACCTCCCTGTCTTAAAATATTTACCAAGGTTATAAGAATTTCTTAGACTCCACTGGTGAATAGAATCTCTCCTCAAACACACACAGACACACAGACACACACAGACACACACACACACACAAACACACACACACAGAGGCAGAGACAGACAAAGAGACAGAGAGACCAAGATACAGACATAGAGAGAAACATAGAAGAGAGGAGAAAGAGACAGATTGACAGATGTAGAGAATAGAGAAAGAAAAAAAAAGGACCTAGGACAGGATATTGAGTTACACTCACAGTTAGGAGACATGATATGGCTGCTAAAGGAGATAGAGGAGTGATGGAGTAGGAGAATCAGTAGAAAGAAGTGTCATGCAAACCTACAGAAAATAGAGTGTGCATGAGTAGAGGGCAGCATCAAAAACATAGATTGAGAAGGATGAGAACTGAGAGAGAGAAAAACAATTAGATTTGGCAATAAAAATAACATTGATAATTATGGAGATAATAATTTCAATTGGATAATGACATTATGTGTGTACACACAAGGAAATACCTATATACACATGTGTATGTATTTAAATGTATATGCATGTGTGTATTTACCTTTGCCCAAATGATGGCAGTTACATATAGAAGGACATCATTGTCTCCCAAAGTCTTACATTCCTTATTCTAATTAGAATCTCTTTGGAGAGGTCCTGTGCCTCCAAAAAACAACTTCCAAGTTTCTTTTCCTGCCACCATTTAGGAAATGGGAAACAAATTTTATGCAGCAGTATGTTATCCCCATTTAGTTTTATGGCTGGGCCTGCTAGATATTCTTGTCACAATGATCTAACCAGCCCTAAAGTTGGTCTGAGTTCAAACGGAGACTATTTATAATGAATTGGTCGTTAAGATGACTGTAAAGTGGGTAGATGTTTGCTCTATAATAGCAGCAGTAAATGCTAAAACAAACACTGCAAGTTTTGAATGCTGAGCATCCACTTGAAATGTAAATTTTGGTAATAAATTAACATATTTGAAGCTAAAAGCATTCACAGTTTGGCAGTATAAAGAAGCAACAGATAAATCAAGGAGGACTATTTAGTTGTGTTTCTTAGATTACCTAGAATACTGTTTTCCAAATTCTTATACTGGCTTAAGCACTGGATTCTAACTGTGGCTTAGCACATAGAATGTGTTAAAATAATGTCTGGTATCCCTTTTACCTTGATGACCACCATGGAAATGGCATGTATAGTAGCAAAGAACAATACTATCTTAAAGAAGACAGGACAGACTCAATGAGTAGAAGAATTGCAGTCTCTTAGTACTGGTGGGCTCTTAGATACATCTAATCAACCTTTAATTTTGTAAATGAGCAAAATGGGGGGGGGGTGTCCAAAGAATGAAAATAGCTTGCCAAGTCATATACCTAATTAATCACATGGCTTCTACTAGAAATCAGGGTTCCTAGATCTGGTGTCATACTAAAGGGATTTTTGAGACTAGGATAGATAGATACACATATGACACCAAAGGTAGGGAGCATAAACTTTGGCAAATTGGGAGCTATTTTTAGAGCACTGCTGTACTGGAGGTAGGGGGTGAGGGATAGAATCTCTGCTAAATCTGTGCGAAACTGTTTCTGGGAAAGCTGCCTCATCTGAAGAGGCTGGGGTAAGGAGGTAGGAGTTGAGTGGAGTGCAAAGCAAGGGTGAAAGACAAAGTGCATGTGATCACCTTTCATTTTAACTACTTATGTTTGTTAACTAGTTACTAAATGGTTGGTTTTGATTGTTGAAGGATTAAATGTTGACCTTCAACTACTCTTGATCCTCTTGTTCAGCAAAGAGAGACAGTAAGTCACCTTTAAGATGCATCTTCAGTGGTTAAGAATGAATAATACTATGTAAAGCAAGTAAGAGCATAATCAAATATATAAATTAGTACTTGTTTATAAGGGGGATGTATGTTTTCCTTGGTGTATTTGTTATTTTAAACAGATGCACCTATCACTCCATCTATGCCTGAATAAATGATGATGATCATAATTGGGATTTATGTAGTGGTTTAAGATTTACAAAGTGATTATTAATATTATCTCATTTTATTTTATAGTTCCTCATTTTATCCTCATAATGACCATGGGAGTCGGGTGCTATTTTTATTATTCCCAAAGTCCTTCCATAAATAGCATATGGTTATTACTTCTTTTGTGCAATAGGTAGATAATACAACAGATAGTGTGCCAGGCCTGATGTCCAAGAGACTAGTCTTCCTTAGTTCAAACCCAGCCTCAGATACTTACTTGCTGTGTCACCCTGGGCAAGTCATTTAACATTATTTGCCTCAGTTCCTTATCTTTAAAATGATCCAAAGAAGGAAATGACAAACCATACCAGTATTGCTGCCAAGAAGACACAAAACAGGGTAATGAAGGATATGACAGGACAGAAAAATAACTGAAAAGCAGCAACAATTAATGACTTTTTAGATGAGTTCCAGAAAGTTATTTGAGGTCATATAACTCATGCCAGAGGAGAAATGTCCATACAGATCATCCTGGCTCCCAACTCAGCAATCTATCCACTGTGCCATGCTGTGTTTTCTCATCAATAGGAGGAAATTAATGAGAGATGATTTAGTAACAGCAATCATTTGGGGATTGAAAGCCCTGCATAGTTTCTGATATTTAGTTTGGACTATGTTCTTCTTTTTCCCATTCAATTCTAGGTTCAATTGATTCTTCAGTTGCATCCCCTCAATCCAGTTCCATTAGTACACCTAAATGTATATCAAAACTGGATGATGTGGATTTTCCATCCACTTTTTTTTGCAGTTCCAGTACTTAGACCAACCCCTTTTAAACCATTACCAAACTCATGAAGGAAACTTTACAGTGTTCTAAAACTCAATGTAATCAGCACAATTACTGATTTTGTTGTTGTTTTCCTGGACCTGTGATTTCATCAGTGGAAGGAGTTCTCAGGTGAGTAAATATTCTCTGCCAATGAAGATGGGCATGTGGCAGGGAATTATATTTTTAGAGTTGCCTGACAAAATTTGGTTCACCAGGTTGCAAAGAGTTAGACACTACTCAACAAATATATTTGTATGAGTATGTATTTCTTACATATCCCCATTTATGGTAACGGTAACTGGCAAGAAAATTAAAACGTTAGCAGCAGAGGGGTAAAATTTTCATCTCTCTTTACAGGAACTCCTGCCATTTCTTTCTATTAGTGAAGGAAAATGATTGAAACTCCAAGAAATCCAGTTCATTCACTATTATAACACATAAACCTCTAAACAAGGCATGAGATCTTTTGCTAACGTGATTATCTTTCACAAATCCTGATTCATGAACTATTTGGTCCTCTTTGCTGAGGAGATTAAACTAAAATTGCATCCTTATGGCTCCATTTCACACACACACACACACACACCCTAGATTGCTCAGTTGAGAGAGCGCTGGGCCCAGACTCAAGAAGACCTGAGTTCAAATGTGATCTCAGATAGTTGGTACCTATGTGACACTGGGCAAGTCACTTAACTTCTATTTGCCTTAATCCACCACAGAAGGAAAGGCAAACTACTCCCCTACATTTGACAAGAAAACCTCATATACAGTATGGTTCACCAGGTTGCAAAGAGTTAGACACTACTCAACAAATATATTTGTATGAGTATGTATTTATTACAAATCCCCATTTATGGTAATGGTAACTGGCAAGAAAGTTAAAATGTTAGCAGCAGAGGGGTAAAGTTTTCATCTCTCTTTCCAGGAACTCCTGCCATTTCTTTCTATTGGCAAAATGCCTCCAAACTTTCCCTACTGCTCTTTTTTTGCTTTAATTAGCTGATGCATATCAGCAGCTTGGCTCACCTGGCCCTCTGTCTCCAGGGCTGAGTTCTATCCTCTCTGCTGATATCAAGCAGAGACCATGTGCATATTTTCATACAGTCTGTAATTTCTAACACAGTAAATACTATGGGTGTCATCAAGCAGCAGAGTGAAACTTCATTCTAATGTTTTTTTAGAAGGCTAAGAAAATTTGAAAAAAAAAACACTATCAGCAGGAAAACATTCACATTAAGCAACTTGATAGTCCCTGCTTTGGGACTTTCAAACAGGAATGTTGTCAATGGGGAAATTTATGAACAAAAACTTCACTGGCTGGCTCTTTACTGAACTGCAGGCAGGAAAGTATATTTAGTGCCTTTACTTTGAGGAAAATAAAATCCTATGTATTTGTCTACATAACTAGGAAAATCATACACTTTCATTGATCCCAGGAGTACCACAAATATGTCCAAATGAAAGTTACATCTTGAATTCTAGACTTTTCATTGTATTCTCTTTATGCCTGATCTGTTTGGGTGAATTCTATTTTTACGTGACAATACGTGGTGAGATCTCATCCTTTATGCTATTGATTTTGTCTTTTAGAGGCAGTTACAACATTCTTGTCCCTCCTAGCATTTCAAAAATTCTTGCTGTTCACTCCTTTCCAACTAGCAGAATGAATTTAAATTAGGAAAAATCCCATTTCTTAAGGCCCTTGACTTTCTCTCCACTTCTCTTTAACAACCTTCCTATAATGTCTCTTCTCTGAGCTCATCCTGCCCCTTTTTCAAATTTCCATTTCCATCTGACTCAGGGTAAGTAAGCATAAGGGAGAAATAGATACCAAGAGGAATAGAACAAATACTAGGAACAACACTGCTTTCCTCTGTTAAATATGTGTGTGTGCACACATGTATACATATAGGTTACACACACATATTTCTTATATATTGTAAGGCAAATAACTTCTATATACTAACTGATAAATTATTCAATCTCCCTCATTTTATCTTGTAGTGCCCATGATGAAACAAATAGCTGCTTGAGCATAAAGAAAAGGAAAATTCTTAATATCCATGTGACCCATGGGTAGTGCTCTACAGACTAAAGAAATTCTTAATGGTAAGTGGATTACTAGGAACATTTGAAGTTAGATTAGGTTAAGATATTTAATAGTTTATCATTGTAATAGATCCAGGAAAGAATGCTATCAAAATAATAAAATGCTTAAGCACCACAGAAGTGTAAAAGAAAATACTCTCATGTACTCTCCTGAGCGGATAGGGATTCCTCCTCCTTCTTATTGGTTTAGTTTGGCATTCAATATTCTACCCAAATTAACTTTAGAATAAGGAAGGCATAGACTGCTTGAATGTATATCTATGGGGGTTCAGAGTATTAAATTCAATGAAACATCAAGTCTGGCTGCCTGTTTTTTACTGCTATCCTGAAATACCTGTCCTACAATTTATGCCTTTATCTGTAATTCATAGTCCCACCTTCTCCATAAAGCTTTGGACTTGGCTCATCTTATTTACTTATTTTTTTATCCATGGAGTCATAATCCCAGTAGAACTGGCTCTCATTCTTCCAACTTCTCAGAATTGCCCTTACACAAATGAATTACTATGTCATGAACACATAATGTCATAGGAAATGAAGTCCTTGTTCTATATTGGTGAGTATGCTTGCTTTGAGAAGAGTTATCATTGGAAACACATTCCTTTCTCACATTGCTCATGTCTTTTATAGGCAAGTGTCTCAATATCCTCCAAATCTAATCAACATATATTTCTCTGTATTGTGGACTCCAACGTAAATGTGGGATTGTGAAAAGTCTTTCTGAACTGCAGGCTTCAAAAACTCTTTCTAAGGATAATCAAGAAATAAAGAGGCTAAAACATGGTAAGCAGAAAAAACACTAGTTGTGGAATCAGAAAACCTGGGTTCAAATCCCATCTCCGATACTAGCTGTGTGAGTTTGGCCCAGTCTTATTCCCCTCTCATCTTTAAATGAATATCTTGGAATAAAACACCTCTGGGTTCCCTTCTAGCTCTACATCTGGGATCCAATAGTGATATTATCCTACTCAAAAATCTCTTGTGTAGAAATAAAGAATGCTTTCTTCAAGAAGAGATCCAAAATGTTCTGACCATGAAGAAAGATTAATTCAATCTGATCAATCAACATTTATTATGCCCTTAGCATATTAACAATACTACATTAAATATGAGGAATTTAATGACAAAAAAATGAAACAATGATTGCTTTCAAGGAGTTTACATTTTACTAAAGGGAAAAGTGGGTATAGAAAAAACGTAAATTCAAGGCAATTTGAAGAGGGGAAAAGCACCATTGAAGATAATAGAGGTGGCATTATAGCAGAAGAATAATCTAATATATAAAGGAAGATTTGTATGCTGAGGGTCTAAGTTGAGTAGGGAATCAATAGTAACATTAGGGAGAGCTTGTGTGAAGACAAAAATGTCAAGGAAGACTGAGGGAGGCCAGGTAATGGAACACTAAGCAAATGAAGGTAGCAATATAAAATAATACTGGAATTGTAGGTAATCTGGAAGGCCTGAAAATTAAGATTGAGTTTGCATTTCTGTGCTGGAGTCAATAAAGTGCCACTAAAGGTATTTAAGTAAGGGAGAAGCATGGTCAGACTCATGCCTTAAGAAAATTGTCGACAGCTGGGTTCAGACTAGTAGCTAGGTGATACAGTTGGGATATGGTTACAATAGAAAAGGTGAAAGATGGTAAAAGTCTCAAGATGAAGACCAGAAAGTAGGGAATGAATACGAGAGATACTATAGAGGTAGAATCCATAGGACTTGGAGATTGACTAGATGTGGAGGGTAAAGAAGATGGAAGAGTTTAAGATAAATCTGTTATGAAGCTGGGTAAGAGAATATTAGCACCTTCAGCAGAGATAGGAATGATCAAAGAAGAAGCAGAATTAGGGAGGAAGATAGTTTATTTTGGGATTTAAGATACAAATAGTTGGAGATATGCAGGCACTATGGAACTAGAGTTCTGATGAGAAATTGGGAATTGATCAACAGAGTTGGTAGTAAACTGATTATGGAAGATTATGGAGCCTCTGAAGCAAGGGAGATAAACAAAGGAGAGTTTATTGAAAGAGAAGAAAAGATGTCCCAAGACAGAGACTTAAGATACACATAGGCTTAGGGAAAAAGATGTATAATGACTCAGCAAAAAAACAGCAAAAACAACAACTGAAGAAGTCCTAGAAGTAGATGTAATGGGAATGGGAATTTGAAGATCTTCTCTGACTCTTAATAGACTTAAGTGAATTTGAGTACCTTCCCTGATTTGAAAATATGCTCTGCCCCTTAATAGACCAAATGTGGTCACGTGGAGCCTGTGGTGGGAGGCTTGTTTTTCAGGAAGGCACAACTTTTATTACTTTGTAGTCAAGTGGGTCACGAGGGTTGTGATGTTCTCTGATCCTAGAGAAGGTTATAAATACCTCTGAGGTGAGGTTTTGCTTTGGGGTTCACTTTGGGAAAAGTTGTATGATTTGACCAGATGAGACTCTGGGCAGCCATTGAGCCAACCCCCCAGATTTGAAAACCCAGATCGTGGTGCTTCTCTCTATGGTAACTAACTGTATGTATATGATGGTCAGACAGGTAGAAGCCCTGTCTTTTGGTCAGCTGAATTGTGTTATTTTCTGTGTCTGAATTTTTGTATGCTTGTAACTTCTGTTTGTATTCTCTGAAGTCTAGGGTGCTAACTTTTCACCCTGAACTAGGTAAATTATATATGTTTGATTAAAGTAAGATTGGACACCCTTTTTGAGTTGCTTTCCTTTAGAAAAGCAGATCAAAGAACCTGTGCTAGCAGCAATACTGGGTATGCTGGGGTGCTTGCTGCTATAGTAGAGAAGAATCAGAAGAGTTCAGTGCTTTGGGAGTCAAGGGAAGAAAGAATAGCAAGTAGGAGGAGGTCAATCATTTCAAAGGCTACTGAGAGATTCAAGAAGATTAGAAATGAAAAAGGCCATTGGATTTACCATTCATGAAATGAGAGAATAACTTGAGAAAATAATTTCAGTAGAAACATAAAATCAGGAATCAGAAAGTCACGGATCAAGAACTAAGTTAATGATGGAGAAGACAAAGCAGCACACAGATGATTTTTCCTATGAATCTGATAGTGAAATGAATAAAAAATAGAGAGTAAAACCTTCAAGGGATCTCAGAGTTAAATAAAGGTTGTTGGCTTTTTTTTTCCTTAATAGTATTTTTTTTCCAATTATATGTAAAGATAGTTTTTTTAACATTAATTTTTGTAAAATGTTGAGTTTTAAATTTTTCTCCCTCCCTTCCTTTTCCTTCCTTCTCCCCAAGGTAGCAAGTGATTTGATATAGGCAATATATGTACAATCATGTTAAACATCAATGTTTTTTGATAGAAAAAAGAGAAGTTTGTAAAGATAGAAGGCATTGTATGTGTTTGTAGGAAAGGAATCTTTATTTAGAAAGAGTTGAAGGGGAGAAGAAGAGAGGAAATGATCCATGGAGAGATGAAGATAGTAGCGAAGAGAGCGCAGATGTCTCAGGAAATGGGAGTTCTCACTCTCCCTGGTCAAATTGTCAGCCTTCATGTGAAAGCTGTATGACTACTTGTTTGGTACATAGTGGAGAGATTTTTTTTTCCCCCAGGGGCTTGGGTTGGGCTACATACCTACTGAGTTTCTTTCCTATTCTGAAATTCTATGAAATCATTTAATTTAATTTAGCTAAGTTTGATAATTGTATGATTCTGTGAATAAGCTCAAAGTCGTAGGCAGAGTGTATCTTGGTAAAAATAAACTATTTCTCAGATACAGAATTGAAGTAGTGGGAAAAGGGGAAATACATAGAAAAGTTTTGAAATGTGTAAATGGAGAAATGAAGGACTTCACATTATACAGCCATATTTTTCTCAAAAAAAAAAAAGGAAAGGAAGGGACATCATCTGAAAAACAAGTGATTTGGGATGGTGTTGAGGGTTTAAAGACAGGGGAGTTGTTTTATAATTATTCCTTTAGGGAGAATCATCATCAATCAGGAAAAAGTAAGAAGAATACTACAAATTTTGAGATTCAACTTGACATTAATTAGTATAAATCTCCCTGGTTCTGGGTTCATATTTACTTGATTACCTCCAATATTGTTCAATTACTCAAGAAAGGTAAGTGGTTTGAGTTGTAATGGAAGATGAAAATTGCTAAGAAAACCAGGAAAGGAATTCAAAAGTTTAATGGTTTCCACAATTTAACTTATTAGCTATAAGGTTAAAATCAAGAGGAGGAGAACATGAGACTAGAGCAGAGATGATGGACTAGAAAAATGGAGGGGAGATACACATAGGAGTAGAAAGAATAAGGAAAAATTATTAGACATTGCAGAGGTCAATATACTCTTTATATCACAAAGCACTTCATAATGGAACATTATCAAAATAGAATGCACTCTTTCTGTAGGTGGCTGGATCCCTCTCTTAAAAGGATGTCAAGAGTTGGATGACCGCTTGGAAATGTTTGACACAAGATTTTGGAAATTATTTCCCCACAAAATCTCAGGAAGTAGTTGGGCAGAAAATGGGGCTGTGGCAAAATTGCTATCAAATCTATCTATGACAAATTATCCCAAAAGTATTTATGCCAGATGGAGGACTACACATAGAATAAAAATGAAACGGATTTGTTCCGTTTATATAGTTACCTATCCTCACTGTCTGCAACAGAGAATCTACCATATTAGAACATTTTCATCAAATATCCAATGTACTATATGTGAGACTATAGCCAGGACATTAAAGTAAATAAAGATGTGAGGAGCAAGAATCTGACAAAATAATACAGATTAAAAAGATGCCCGCAGTTATATAGTTTTAAAGGAGTCCGGGGTATAATTTTCAGGAGATTTCAGAGAGTATGCCAAAAGAATGGGCAAATCTCTATACATAATTTTTAAGTGACTAAGATAGCAGCTGTAAACACATATGTCTATTTTTCACCTGTTCAAATTCTTTAGGAGAATTGTCTATGCATTCAACAGCATTGATGTTGAATATATGACTAAAAACAGGTTTGTTTTTGAACACTTTTTTATAACAGATATTTTCAGTCATGCACATTACTTAGATGTGTACTTATACAAGATCCCACTGTTTCTATTTTTTTGTTAATTTTAAAAATTCATTTGATACAATGGAAACAAATGCAATTTCAAAGGTTATACTCAAACAAGGTATCTTCCAGTGCATGTGTTTAGATTATGTAAGACTCTATGACAGATGGAACTACAGAAATAAACTTTCAATGATTTTGTGTGCATTTGGCAGCAAGAAAGAAATAAAATAAATAGACATATGCTCACCTAATGTGTATGCCAGTATTATGGAATATACCTTGTACAGAATCCAAATCAAAGAAGTTTTTTATGGATGGAGACATTCTCCAAATGCCCCTCTTCACAGATGACATTATCATAAATGCATCAAAGCCTCCTCAGATAATCATATCAATATAAAATTTAGAGCACAAAGGAAAATCTGAGATCTGGTCCTCCCCCACCTTCTTTTACTGAAAGGTTATGTGTTATACTTGAGATCACAAGGTTGACTTTTGGAGGTACAGAATCCTAAGCTTTCTTTACCACCAAATATTGGGCTCCAGTATGGACCCTGCTCATTTTGCTCCTAGTCCAGCTCAGAACCTTTCCCCATCATCAAATAGAAGTTGAAAGTTGACAGGGGTCCAGGATCTAAGGTTCTATAGAAACTATAAAATACTTGGGAGGATATCTTTCAAGATTCTTCCAGGGCCTATATGAATCTAACTATAAGACATTCTTTGCAAAAATAAACACAGACCTAAATAATTAGAGAAACATTAATTGCTCATAGGTAGGTTGAGTCACATAAAAATAAATGATAGTAGAATATAAATTAATTTATTTATTCAATGCTGTACCAGTCAAATTAGTAAAAGAATATTTTATAAGCTCATAAAATAATAATGTTATTATTGCAGGAAAATACACTTGGACAAAAAAATGTCAAGAATTTTATTTAAGGATTCCTATCAGTAATTATTCTCAAGCTGTAGTATGAAACAACAATCAAAATTACACAGAGACAGAGACAGAAATGGAGGGATAATCAGTAGATATTATAGAGAGACAAACAAACACAGCAGCATAGGGTTGATAAACCCAAAAGGCCCTGAGGTAAAGACTCAATATTTGACAAAAATGCTACTGAGAAAACTGGACTGTGTTCTGGCACAATTAGTTTTAGACCAACATATTACACCACACATCAAGGTACAATGCAAATGGATGCATGACCTAGAAATAAAATGTCACATCATAAACATCCTGGAGGAGCAAGGAAGAAATTACCTTTCAGATCTACAAATACTGGAAAAGTTCATTATGAAACAAATTATAGGGAGAATCACACAAGACAGACAATTCTGGTTGTATTTTTTTCAAACAAATAAATCTAATGTAGTCAAAATTAGAAGATATGTTGAAAATATTTTCAGTCAATTTCTCTAATATATTTATGTTACACACACATATATACATGTACATATATACACACATATACACATATATATATATGAAGACTTGTACTTTTGTGTATTGTGTGTATATGTATATATATATATGTATATATATATATATATATGAAATTTTTTCAGCTTTATAAGATTGAGTCATTCATTGAGTCACAAATAGGCAGTATTCAAAGGGAAAAATCTAAACTCTCAACAATTATATGGAAAAATACTCTACATCACTCTCAATTAGAGAAATTTAAATTATAACAGCTTTGAGGTTATATCTCCTACCAAACAGATTAGAAAATATGACAAAAGAAAAATGGCAAATACTGGAGAGTCTACATGAAAAAAGGTACACTGTACAAGTTTTGAATTTTTCAGCCGCTCTGAAAATTAACTTGGAACTAAGCCCCCCAAAGAGCTAAAGTGTACATACTCTTTGACTTAATTATTCCACTGCCAGTATTATATCTAAAGAAATGAAAGAGATAATAAAAATGTATACATACAAAAGCATTTATAACAGGTCTGTTCATTTTAGTCCAAATTTAGAAACTAAAGGGAGTCCTCCTATTGAGGACTGTTAAACACACTGGCTCATGAATATGATGAAATATTACATCATACATTATGAAACTGATCATTTTTATAGGAAACTAGAATGACCTCTGAAACAGCTAGGTGATGCAGTAGATAGAGTGCCAGGCCTGGAGTCGTCAAGACAGACTCATCTTCCTGAATTCAAATCTAGCTTCAGAAACTAACTGACAGATCCCAGGCAAGTCACTTAACATTATTTGCCTCAGTTTCTTCATCTGTAAAATAAGCTGGAGAAGGAAATGGCAGACCACTCCTCTATCTTTACCAAGAAAACCTCAAATAGGGTCACTAAGAGTTGGGCATGACTGAAAAAAAGGAACAACAAAGATCTCTATGAACAAATATAGACTGAGGTAAGTAGAATCGAGAAATCATTTTGTATAATGTTAACATATAAAACAGCTTTGAAAAATTTAGAACCCCCATCAATGCTATGATAAACTATGAATCAGGTTTGTTTGTTTTTTTTTTAGTGAGGCTGAAAAATACACCTCATTTTCTGACAGGTAGGTGATTAACTTAAAATGTGGAAAAACATGTTCATTTTCAGGTATGGCTAACGTAGCAATGTTTTCTCTTTTTTTAGTAGAACTATGCAGCTATACACTGAGGGATAGCTAGTCAGCTAGCTAAATAAATGAATAGAGCACTTATTAAGCACATATTATATGTTAGGCACTGTCCTAAAGATTGGCAATACTAAGTTCCAATGGGGAAAGACAACACATGAAATGTAGCCAACAAATGGGAAGAAGGGAAGGTGTTTTTAGTCTTTTTATTATAGAAGAGTTAGCATCAATAATTATTCATAAAGCAATTTGCCAAAGTGAATTCTTCATCCATTCCATTTGATTTCTTCTTTCCCTAATGATCTGATTCATACGTGTGTCTGAAGATCTATCTATCCTTATATCATATGAGTGTTTATTTCCTGCTGTTTGAACAATGTAAAAAAAAATTCATGTTATGGTTCTACAGATTTCAGTTATGATATTTAGAGTTAAAAAGAGAGAATGGGGGAAAAAAGATATAAGAATGCTAATTTTGCTTTCAGAAGACCAGGCCCTTAAAAAGAATAGATTCTCTTTCCTTTTAAAATTCAAGTTATCTGGCATTCTATTCAAATTCTTTGATATTTTATAGACTAATTTAATTTTAGTGGAAAGTTATTTAATCAAAATATTCTCCTTTGGATAGAGAAAGGTAATGGGCATTTAGAAACACCATTCACCAAGGCACCAAAAGCGAAGTAGTCAAAAAAGAAAATAAAAAAGAATAAGCTCAAACAAGAAGTCATAACATCAAAGACAGTAAAGTTATTTTTAAGTCTAAATGTATAAACAACACAGGCTGGGGATGATATGTGCATGTCTATGCAAATGAATATGCAAATTAAATGAAAAAAGTGATGAGGGTGGTGGAGTTGTAAATGATAATATTCCCAGAATGTCATTTATTCAGGATAATGTCTATCTTTCAAAAAGATTAGGCTCTTTACCATGTATGTGCCTTCCACCCTGATTACCATGAGAGTTGGTGGGAGTGATATAGAATCTTATCAAAAGGCACCATTTCCCCTGATCAATTCATTACCACACTTCACTCCATTACAAAGATGTCACCAATATGTCACAGTCTCCTTTGTTTCCTTTTCTTCATGTGTTATTTTTGTATCAGGTAGAGAGTGAAGGCAACAAAGGAGAAAGCAATGTGTTATGTTAGTGCAAAAAAAAAATTGAAAAAATGGACCTACACTCTTGCAGGAGCTGTGAATTGATGCAAGTATTTTTAAAAGTAATTTTGAATAATACTAAGAAATTGAATTAATTGCATATATGTTTTGGTCCAGCAAACACACTGAAATTAAAGATAGAAAGTTTCCATATAGTATCAAAATATTTACAGAAGCATCTTTTCTTGTAGCAAAAACAAAATCAAAACAAAAATGGAAACAAAGTAGAATCCCATAAATTTGGGAACACTAAACCAATTGTGGTACATGAATAAAATGGAATGTTTCTATTCCATGAGAATGGATGAATATGAAGAATACAGAGAAGTATAGGAAGACTCATCTGAACTGATTTAAAATGAAGAAAGCAAACCAAAAAAAAAATCTATGCAAAATGTCTATTACAATATAAATGAGGGAAAAAGACTAAATTTGATACAGTAATTTTAACTAAGCCTGTCTCCAAAAAAAGATGATGAACTACACTTCCCATTATTCTTTGTAGAGGCTGTGGAACATTTGTGTGGTAAAATACTCATATTATTATACATTGTTAACATGTTGGTTAGCTTTACTATTGTTTCATTTTCCCTTTTATTTTAGTATTATTATTTGTTATAAGGAAGGTATGGCTCTCTTGGTAGGGAGTGGTGGGAAGGGATATGTTTGTTAATGGATAAGGAAACTTTTTTTTCTGCTGTTTCCTCTTTTATTTCCCTGCTAAGAATCAAGAATACTCCGTAGAAGTTCTCCTGTGGTAGGGTTTATGAATCTGTGTCTTCAGTGACATAGCAAAGCATGCTTCTAGGAGTGTCTTTCATGTCTAATGGAGCCCCACTGATTTCTCCCTCCTCAGTCAGTATTTACATAAATTCCAAGTGAGTAGCACAAATCAAATTCTGATCTATGTTACTATTTTATCCACCTTCAATAAAATGATACATTGCTGTAATGCCTCGTGTTTACCTTGTAGTAGTTGACGGTAGCACTTTGCTCATATTGTCCCTTCACTTTCAGCTTCTTAAGTCATATTCATAATAAGACTATATCTTAGTTGGTGCCCTTTATCTACTTGCTTAAGAGATTAATTCAATTTAGAGGTAATTTTGGTTCCTGCTCTTTTGCCATTTAACCTTTAGTTATAAATATTTCTGTGGCACCCTCAAAGCTTATCTGACTTGCCAGCCATCAAGTGGGTATATGTATATGTGTGCATATATTTACATATCTTCATATTTATACATACATAAATATGCATATATACTACATATTTTGTTTTCATGTCACCTTCACTTCCAAATATATCCTTCCTCAATGAACCTTACTTTATAAAAATGTCTAAGCAGTAACAAAAATACAAAAAGATATTTTAAAAGCCATTTTTTTTACTAAAACTTTCCAAATTATTAACAAAAACTGAGTCTGCTTGCATATGCAATGTTCCACAGACATAGTTCACAGCCTGTGATTTCTTGGAATACAAGTCTGGTCAGTATAATTGCATGTTTGTTTAGCTTTTAAAAAAATCTTTCCCCACATTTACATTTTTGTGGTTATTGAGAACATCTGATTCTTCTAAATTAACATTGTGTCAGTTCATATATTTTCTCATTCTTCTCTGAATTCAGTAACTCTGTTACATCCTTGTACCAGGATTTATTTAAACATTCCCCAACTGATGTGTATTAACTTTGTTTCCAGGAGAATAATTTGTCAGTTCCATTTCTGAACTCCATAGAAATAGGTAAGAAGATAATAAAAACAACAACTAGAAGTAATCATCATTCTCACTTTACATGTGAGTAAACAAAGGTTTAAAGTAGTGGGGTGACAGAAGAATATCTAGACATTGTTCTATATTAAGCACACTGGTTTTCTGGACATTTTAGTACTGATTGATCCTGATATCTTCTCCTAGGTTTTCCTACCATAACAGGCCTATCCACATTTTTTATTTTCAGGTTTTTCTGATAAAAAAAAATAACAGGATAATGGATTTGGAATTATAACTAACTTGGATAAATTTTTTAAAAAGACAAATTTATGTACGTAGAATTAGCATTACAAATTTTTATATCTCAAAAACTTATATGTACTCTGGTTATATTTTCCTACAATCACTTATTTTTTCATGATTTGATATTTAATTCACAAGATTTTGACATATATTCCTTATTCTTTAATGTTTTATTCTGAAAATACACTGTCATTACTTTGGACTTTAAGCATAACTTGGGCAAATCATTTTTTTTTCCATGTTTAATCTCGATAATAGACAAAAAGCTGTGAATGAGTTTTAATTCAGAAGAATTTCTAGGCTACTTATGCAAACTTATGTCTAGTATGTGGATAAATTTCCTAATCATTCATGACATGCAGTATAGTGCAAGTTCATACTGCAATACTCTGCCTCTATTTGTAAATAATAGAATAAGGAATGAATTTTCTTTGAAATCAAAGTTTACCTCTCCACAACAGGGACACAATTTCCAGGTCCACTGTAATTTAAAATGCCCCAAAGTACCAAATTTAAATAATCTAATGAAGATGACCAGATATAGGATCATGCAAATTACCTTTAATAATGGCTTTTTATATAGCTTTGCATAAAATTATGAGCTTCATAAGTACTTCATAAATACTTTTTCTTTATCTTTAGTACCCCAGAGTTTGTATTGTCTTGCCCTTAATAGAGTTTGTTTTTTGGTTTTTTGGGGGGGTAAGGAGCCAAGATGGCTGTGTAAAAGTAGAACTCCATGGCTTCCCCCATAACACCTCAAATACTTATAAAATATGACTCTAACCAAACTTTAGAGCTACAGAACCTACAAAGTGACACAGAGAAACAAATCTCCTGCTGAAGGAAGCTTAGCAGGCAGACAGGAAAGGTTCATCACGGTTTTAGGCCCAGAGTGGCTCCATCAGCTGTGGCTGGAGGGACTTTGGGAGAGTGAATTACCAACAGCTGTGGCCATTTCCAGAACCATAAACCCATAAATGCCAAAGGAAAAGTGAGAGATCAGTGTAGACTTTGGGAACAGGGGGAGCAAGAGTATGGTCTAGCCTCTGCTCACAGAGGGGAGAAGCAGCTCAGGCAATGTGGCTGTGCAATCGCCTCCACATGGCTGCTTCAGAGCTCCTGGCCTGCAGATCTCAGGGGGACAGAGTAACTATTCTGAGTGGTAATCACTCTTGCTTTAACCTGCTTGGATCTGGATTGCTGTCTTGGGTGGAGGTCCTGGGGTGTGTGACCAGGTGCCAAAGCCTGACAAGAGCTTAAAAGAGCACCCAAATAATAGCTCTGGAAGGTACAAAAACCCCAGCCATTTGGGACAAAGCTCTTCTCTCTGGAAGCAGAGTTTGACTGTGGCAAAAAGCTCAAAAGTCAAGTAATTAAGTGGCAACATAAGCAAGCAAAAGAAGCAAAGCAAAGCAAGCACAGCAATCCAACTTTAGATTCCTTTTTGGGAGACAAAAAGGACCAAAGCATGGAACAGCAGGAAGACAATGAAGTCAGAACTCCTGCACCAAAAGGTTGAAAGAAAAATATAAACTGGTTACTAACCACAGAGGAGCTTAAGAAGGATTTTGAAAACCAAATAAGAGAAATAGAGGAAAAATTGGAAAGAGAAATGAGAATGATGCAAGAAAATCATGAAAACTAAGTCAACAACCTGACAGAAGAAAATTACACCTTAAAAAATAGACTAACTCAAATGACAAAACAGGCCCAAAAAGCCAATGAGGAGAAAAATGCCTTAAAAAGCCGTATTTGCCAGATGGAAAAAGAATCTCAAAAGCTCACTGAAGAGAATAACTCCTTCAGAATTAGAGTGGAGCAAATGGAAGCAAATGACTTTATGAGAAATCAAGATACTATTAAACAGATTCAAATAAATGAAAAAATAGAAGGCAATGTAAAATATCTCATTGAAAAAAAAAACACTGACCTGGAAAATAGATCCAGGAGAGATAATTTAAAAATTATTGGACTACGTGAAAGCCATGATTAAAAAAAGAACTGAGAAATCATTCTTCAAGAAATTCTCAAGGAAAATTTCCCTAATGTTTTAGAACTAGTGTGCAAAATAGAGGTTGAAAGAATTCACCTATTGCCTCTTGAAAAAAATTCCAAAAAGAAAACTCCTAAGAATGTTATAACCAGATTCCAGAGTTTCCAGATCAAGGAGAAAATATTATAAGCAGCCAAGAAGAAACAATTTGAATACTGTGGAAACATAATCAGGGTAACACAAGATCCAGAAGTTTCTACATTAAGGGATCTAAGGGCTTAGAATATGGTATTCTGGAGATCAAAGGAGCTAGGATTAAAACAAAGAATCACCTACCCAGGAAAACTGAGTATAACGTTTCAGGGGAAAATATGGTCATTCAGTGAAATAGAGGACTTTCAAGCTTGCTCTTCTTTTTTTCTTTTTTTGATTAACTTTTGTTTATTTTTTTGGTTTACATCATTGATTTCCACAAGACTTTGAGTTACAAATTTTCTCTCCATCTTTCTCCTACCCACCACCCCAAAATAGCAATCACAGTGAATACCCCCTCCTCCAATCTGCTCTCTCTTATATCCTCCCCCATTAACCCTCTGAATTTCTTGTAGGGGAAGATGGATCTCCCTCTCTCAGTGTCTGTATATCTAATTGCTCAGTTGCATGTAAATAATAATGATGATGATGATGATTATAATAATAATAATAATAATAATATATTTTATCATTTGATTTTATAACTTTAAATTCTAGATTCTTTCCATTCCTCCTTTGTCACCCAGGCCCACAGGAAAAACAATTAATTCAATACAGACTGTACATGGGTAGTTACGTAGAACATCTCCACAATGGACATATTATATAACACTGACTATATTTCCTTCCTTTCTATCCCACCCTCCACTTGTTCTATTCTCTACTTTGTCCCTGTCCCTTACAGAAAAGTGTGCTTCTAACAACCGTCCCCCCAACCTGCCTTCCCTCCCATCCTCCCCCCTCTCATCCCCTTTCCCCCTATTCTGCTGCAGGGCAAGATACCCAATTTAGAGTGTATGCCATTCCCTCCCTAAGCCAAATTCAATGAAAGTAAGGTTGACCCATTCCCTTTTTGTCTTCCTGTTCTTCCCCTCCATTGTAACAGTTATGCCTTGCTCTTCTACATGAGATGATTAACCCCATTCTGTCTCTCCCTGTCTCTTCTCATTCTATTCCTCTTCCACCTCTTGATTACACCTTTTAAAATATCATCCCTTCCTATGCTATTGATCCTGTGTCCTCGGTCTACATACACATAAATACCCACACTCACTTATGTATTCATATGCATATATACTCTCCTGTACAGACATATGTGTGTGTATATACACATTTATATTCCCTTCACCTATCCTCATACTGAGAAAAGTTTCATAATTTACAATGATTGTTTTTCCATGTTGGCATATAAATAATTCAACTTTGATAATTTCCTTATGATTTCTTTTCCATGTTTACCTTCTCATGCTTCTTGTATTTGAATGTCAAATTTTCTGTTCAGTTCTGGTTTTTTCCACAAGGATGCTTGAAAGTCCTCCACCTCATTGAATGACCATATTTTCCCCTGAAACATTATACTCAGTTTTGCTGGGTAGATGATTCTTGTTTTTAATCCTAGCTCCCTTGATCTCCAGAATATCATATTCCTGGCCCTTCAGTCTTAATGTAGAAGCTGCTAGATCTTGTGTTATCCTTATTGTGTTTCTGCAGCATTAAAATTGTTTCTTCTTGGCAGCTTGTAACATTTGTTCCTTGATCTGGGAACTCCAGAACCTGGCTATAACATTCCTAGTTTTCTTACTGGGATCTTTTTCAAGAGATGATCAGTGGATTCTTTCAACTTCTATTTTGCCCTCTGGTACTAAAACATCTGGATAATTTTCCTTGAAAATTTCTTGAAGGATGATTTCTAGGTTTTTGATCATTGCTTTCAGGTATTCCAATAACTTTTAAATTATCTCTCCTGGATCTATTTTCCAAGTCAGTGGTTTTATTCAAGGAGATATTTCACAATGCCTTCTATTTTTTCATTTGTTTGGATCTATTTAATAGTATCGTGATTTCTCATAAAGTCATTTGCTTCCATTTGCTCCACTTTAATTCTGAAGGAATTATTCTCTTCAGAAAGCTCTTGAGATTCTTTTTCCATCTGGCAAATTCAACTTTTTAAGGCATCCGTTTGCTCATTGGCTTTTTGGGCCTCCTTTCCCATTTGAGTTAGTCTATTTTTTGAGGTGTTATTTTCTTCAGTCAGGTTGTTGACTCTCTTATTATGATTTTCTTGCATCATTCTCATTTCTCTCCCCAATTTTTCCTCCACTTCTCTTATTTGGTTTTCAAAATCCTTTTTAAGCTCCTCTATGGCCTCTTTCCAGTTTATATTTTTCTTGGAAGCTTTTAGTGTGGGTATTCTGACTGTGTTGTCTTCCTCCCGTTCCATGCTTTGGTCCTTTTTGCCCTCAAAAAGGATTCTAAACTTAGTTTGCTGGGTTTGCTTTGCTTCCTTTGCCTGCTCATGTTGCCAGTCAATTACCTGGCTTTTGGGCTCAGTAGTAAAATTCTGCTTTCAGAGAGTAGAGCTCTGTCCCAAATTGCTGGGGTTTTCGCAGCTGCCAGAGCTATTAGGAGGCTGCCATTTTTTGTAGCCTCCACCAGCTTTGGCTCACTGAAAACCTACCTCAGGACCACCACCCAAGACCATGATCTGAACCAGGCAGGTCAAGGAAAGAGCACTTAGCCTCTGAAAAGTAGCTTGGCCCCCCTGCAATCTGCAGGCTGGGAGCTTCTGAAGCAGCCACATAGAGGCAGCTGCAGGAGTGCTACTTCAGACTGTGGCTAGCTCTGGAGGCAGATGGCCTTACTCTCTTCCCCAAATTTAGCTGAGATCCATTGACCTTTTCCCTTTCTCCTTGGCTCTTGTGGGTTGGTGATTCTGGAAATCACCACAGCTGCTGATGATCCACTGTCCAGAATGCTACAGCCACAGGTCCTCCTGGATGCCCTGGGGCTGAAACCTTATGGGGCTGGGCTCTGTTTCCAGCGTGATGACCACCTGCCTGGATGCCTTTGGTGGGAGCTTTGTTACTCTGTCATTTTTGTGGAGTCTGGAGCTCTAAAATTTGTACAGAGTCATATTTTATAGGTATTTTAGATGATATTGGGGGAAGCTCACAGAGTTCTCCTGTTTCTATACTGCCATCTTGACTCTGCCCCTTTCAAGCTTTCTTGATGAAAAAACCAGAGTTGCATAGAAAATTTGACATTCAGAAACAAGAAGCATGAGAAGGTAAACAGGAAAATGAAATCATAAAGAACTTATCAAAGTTCAACTATTTATATTCCTACATGGAAAAATGATAATTGTAACTTAGGAAACTTTTCTCAGTATGAGAATAGGTGAAGGGAACATAAATGTTTATATATGTATACATACATATATGTCTGTATGGGAGGATATATATGCATATGAATATACATGTGAGTGTGTGTATATATGTGTACATGTACACATAGACAGAGGACACAGGATCAATTGAATAGGAAGGGATGATATTTAAAAGATGAAATTGAGGGATGAGAGAGGAATATAATGAGAGGAGATGGGGAAAGACAGAATGGAGTAAATTATCTCATATAGAAGAGGCAATGGGAAACTGTTGCAATGGAGAGGAAGAACAGGATGGCAAAAGGGAATAGGTCAATCTTACTCTCACTGAATTTGTGTTATGGAGGGAATGACATACACATTAAATATGGAATTTGCCTCGCAGGAGAATAGGGGGAAAGGGGATGAAATGAGGGATGATGGAGGGGAGGGCAGGTTGGGTGGGAGGGTATTTAGAATCACACACTCTTGAAAAGGGACAAGGTCAAAGTAGAAAATAGAACAAGTGGGGGCCAGGATGGGATAGAGGGAAATATAGTCAGTCTTTCACAACGTACCTACTATAGAAATGTTTTGAATAGCTACACACATACAACCTATATTGAATTGCTTATCTTCCCAGTAAGGGTGGGTAATGAGGGAAGAAGGGAAAGAATCTGGAATTCAAAGTTTTAAAATTAAATATTTAAAAATTTATTACTATTATTATTATTATTATCATTATTATTATTATTATTTTTACATGCAACTGGGAAATAAGCTATATAAGCACTGGCGTAAGAAGATCCATCTTGCCCTCCTGGAAAATGGGAGGATGGATGGGGGAGGATATAGGAGACAGCAGATTGGGGGAGGATGTATACAGTAGGATCACTGTTTTGGGGTGGTAGGTAGGGGAAAGATGGGGAGAAAATTTGTAACTCAAAATCTTGTGAAAATGAATGATATAAACTAAAAATAAACATAAAATTTAATTTAAAAATAATTTTGTTGCCATATTAATGATGAGAATCTCTCTTTTTACTACCATTTTCAATATTTTTCCAACTTCATGAAACCTGTTATAGATGATTCAGTGATAATCCTTCTAACTGCCAGGTCCCAAAGGTCTTTTTTTTTTTTTTGCATTAATCAAGATGTTTTACAGCAACAGTTTTTGAATTCTTCATATTGTTGTGTTCCCCCTCCCCAACTGAATGTTTCTTTATTTGGTGTAACTTGTACTATTTCATTTAGGACTTGAATTACCCTTCCCTACCCTCAAAGCTACTTTTATATCTCTGATAGTCAGTGAATTTTGTTCTTGAGTTATAAAAAAAAAAATCCTTGGAATAAAAGTCATCACTAAAACTACAAATTTAAAAACACAAAAGAGATCAAGGAAGCATCCTTTAAGTGACAAAGAGGTAATCGAAGGTGGGTAAAATGACTAAGTCAAGTTGCATTTGCTCAAGGGCAAATATTCTGAATCACCTCAGTGAAAGTAGAAGTACACATTAATGATTCATCATAAAATTCATCAATATTGGAATTATTACATAAACCAAACATTTCACATACCACTAAAGAAAAACATTACAAACAAGAAAAGTAACGCAAGAAAAGGCCTAAGACTTTTCAAAGAGAAGAGAAGACACTAGTTGCACCTGAGCAAAGTACACTGATTTGGGGAGCAGATTGGACAGTGGGGCAAAAGATTATAGACTACCTTGAAAACCAGCCAGAAATAATTTCACTGTATTCAATACAATAAAGTAAGAAAGCACAATAATGTGTGTGAATGTGTGTATAAATATGTATCTACACACATGAACATATGCATACATGTTCAATATTTTTGGGTAATAATACTGATATCTAACAGGCATGATTTTAAAGTGTTTTTCTTAATTTGCTTTTGAATTTTTTTCTTTAAGACTTTAAAACTTAGAAGGGATGTGATGTCTCCTCTCATGTTTCATTTTCTATTTTAAGATGCTGGTCAGCCATGACTGGTATTTTATTACTTTTTTCACTTTTAATAGGAAGTGCTAAAATCAAAAGGAAAAAAAAAGTTAGGTTTTTTGAGGTTGCTTAAAAGTTCAATTCATAATCATTCCAAATGAAAAGAAGTACTCCATTTCTCATCCACATAATTTTATCATTTTTTTCTAATGGCTGACTAATAGAAAATAATTACTTTAAGAAGCAATTCTAATTATCCTCAATAATTAAAATGTTAAATTATATACTTCATTTTGGATACCTAAGAAGACAGATTATGATAAAAAAAAAGTATCAGGCACTTCATTTGCCTTAACACTATACTTGAGTTACTAAGCTCCTAGAATTCTAATGGGTCTACAGAAGAACTTCTACTGGGTGTGGAAATGACAACATCCTGGTTATGCTGAGCAGAAAGAAAATGCTTGTGAGTAGCATTGTTGAGCTTTCTCTGGAGTAGTTCCAATAGTATCCTTTCCAAAGATAATGTGATCAACCTTATTGTGTGAGAAATGTGGTTCTGGACCTGAAAAGTGATCTCATTATAGAAAAATCAGAAGAAGCTGCCCAAGAAATAGAAATAGAGGCATCAATCAAAGACAAATGGAAGAGGCAGGAAAAAAATGAAACATGATAGGAAGAAAGACAATGGGGAAAAATCTTGATGGTATAAATAAATTAACACCAAATATAACCAAAAGCAAAAACTTCTAATTCAAAGAATACGTAATATAGAAAGAAGGGTTGGACTCAAGAGAAAAAGATGTTCAGAAAACATGACAAGTAGTTGAAAGGTGATTATGAAGAAAGAATAGACTTCTTTGGATTGGCCCCAAATGATAAAATCAAAAGCAATGGTTGACTGTGCCAAAGAGGCAAATTTAGGTTTGAAATCAAGAAAAAAGAATCAATAACTTACCATCAGTGCAAAAGTGGAAGGAGATATAATGGGTGAGAGAAATTATTATTTTCTATTATATTAATGACCCACTATTAATTGGGATCCAAGTTATTGGGGTTTTTTTTTTCCTCATTTAGGACCCTAGCTCTATTTGGCTCCTCATTTTGTGCATATTCTTCAATCTTGGGCAGAATTTTACCCAATTAGGAGATCTTGCTTCTGTTTAAATTGTAAACAGAATGAAATCTAGATGAGTTCTTGCCCAATGAGAATAAACCCATATCCCTGCACCCTTCCTTTGAAATTTAGGTTGACCTAGCTTGTGAAGGAGAAAACCAACTAGAATGGTCTGGATGGAGGTAGATTTCTCTCTTAAGATTGCTGAAGGTGGCAGAGTCTCATGATCACACTACATTCTCAGCAAGAGGAGCAAAAGATGTTTAGTCTGCCTCCTCATTTAAATGTTCATCAATCAGGGTTGATTTCTCCTGTCAGGGGCATTCCTTTTCCAAAAAAAAAGTATTTAAGGCATTCAGTGTCTCCATTAGGGTAGTTGGTTATTAAGAAAAATAGCAGGCCATCAATTTATTGAATACTAGCTAGCCTAATTAATTGGCTGATTATTAATTACACAGAAACTATCTCTCAGGATTTCATTTGTCTCATGAGTTAGTCCACATTAGAGATCTTAAAGTAACTGTGGGATGGCTTCTTAATGTTTATGTTATAATGAGGATTTCATTGTGGTCATGTGTGACTTGGATGAGAAAGCTGCTAAGGTCCCTTCTGGCTCCAAATTCTGTGGTTCTGTCTTTCTATGATTCTGAGGGAAGAAGACCAGGAAAAACAGAAGGGAAAAGAAAGAAAAATAAAATCTGTTTGTTTCCAAGAAATTAATTAAATAGAAAAAGCTACTGCTTTATACTTTTTGCTTTTCAATAAAATGAACAAAGAGTGTTTTCTTTAGAGTGAGCACTTTATTTTCAATTAAAAAAATGAGTGAATTAAAGGATTTGACCATGTGAGGAACCCTAATGTTTATTTGAGCTTTAATATTGTTTTTTTTTACAATGGTTTAAGAAAGAATTGAAAATATGTAAATACACATATTTATGTAATTTTTATAGTTGAAAAGTAAAACTAGTTGGATTGAAGAGACTGCATGGTTCAGTAAAAGCAATTATAATTTGAAGTCATAGACCTGGGTCAATGTCCCAGCTCTGACACCATATATATGACCTTGAGCAATTTCTTGTCCCTCTGTCCTCAGTTTTTTAATTTGTAGAATGAAAGAATTTGACTTCTAAGGTACAGTACATCTTTGTCTCTCCAATACACTGCATAAGGTAATGGACAGAATTTTGCAATGTTAGTATTCAGTGTTTGATGAATTCAATTGAAGACACAAGAAAATGCATTGTAAAAATATAAAGTGCTCTACTAATGAAAGTATATATTTTTTGGAATTCTTAAAAATCTGTAGGATCATTAGTCCATAGCACAGATATCCTGCTAATAGCTATGGAGAATAGTTTCTTGGAGTTTTGTATCCAACCAGCATAGTAGACCACTGCTGGTTAATTAAAAAAAAATTAGTAAATAATATGTCTATAATCACAACAAAATAGGACTTTATCATGCAGAGCAACTTTGAAATATTCTGAGTTAATTTCCAAGTACTTGATTATATTATACATTCTTCAGCCTCATATATTTCACTCTGGTGGTGCAAACACATGGAAACCGGAAACATCTAATTTTATTTGGATCAACCTCACCTTTATACATTTTTAGGTCTGGGAAAAATAAACAAGACAAAAAAGAAACTTTCCCAAATTAAACTGTATAGAATATAGGTAATAGTTGGACTTGGAATTGAGCCATGCTATTGGAGCTACTAACTCTATACTTGTGTAACAGGTAATGAGATTTTTAATAATTAAATTCAAAAGTCCTCATGTTTACCTGCTCCCCCAAAATGGCGTGTCTGGAAGTCACAGCACAGTAACAATTTTAGCATACAGATAGAATTTTTGTTCTTTCAGAACCCAACAAATACACTTTAATTCACAGTTGTGTAGTTTTTCATGTAATCAATGATGTCAACAATTACTGAACTTATTCTTTTATAAAAAATAAATTGTATAGATCAAAGCCCTAAATCTTCCAAAAATAAAAACCTTGATAACAGTTCAATTGGCAAACATAGGTGTAATCCCCAAATATTAAGAAATAATGGATCCAATCCTGCTAGTAAGAAATTATTATGTTGCTTTAAAAATGCATTTGCTCTTTCAATCTAATGAAATAACTTTTTAGGTACTAGGAAAAGTAACTTTAAAGGCTATTCTATTGCTCAGGAAACATTCATCACCTATTCAAGAGGGATTCATTTCTAATGCTGAACTTCTGTCCTGTAAACCTTCCTTGCATTAAGAAAAAGTCACCACTGTTCAGTAACTCTTCAGTGCAAATTTGGGGACACATGAGGAGAAAAATGTAGGGTATAGAGGAAGAGGAGAGAGAGGGAAAAATAGGACTGTGGCTACTCTAGGGTATCTATAATCCTCATGTAACGGTGAAAGTCAATGCTGTTGACACACTTCCAACTAGATAAATATGCAAGCCCAAATTGGGGAGTGGCAAGAAATTAATAGACCTGGATATGATGTTTTCCACTCCTTTGTATTATTTCTTTTACTTTTGAGAGTTGTGGTCAATTTCTTTAAAGGATGTTCTTAAGGACTAGGTAAACTAGGCACCTTTGGGAAATCCTTCTTTTCTCCATTTGAGTGAGTTAAGTGCCCCTGGGGATAATGTCTGAAGAGCAGTCTACCACTTTAGAATTTCCCAAAAAAGCAGGCATCTTGAATCAATACTGTTTGTCTGTGTGGCTCTATGAGAAAATAGAGGAGGTGGATAATAAGCCTTCCAGTGGTTCTCAACCTTCCTAATGCTGTGACCCTTTAATACAATTCCTCATGTTGTGGTGACCCCCAACCATAAAACTACTATTTTTGTTGCTACTTCATAACTGTAATTTTGCTACTGTTATGAATCTATCTGATATGCAGCATGTATTTTCATTGTTACAAATTGAACATAACCCACAGGTTGAAAACTGCTGTGACCATCAGATTGAGGGAGGAAAGGAGTTTTTTTTTTTTTTTTTACCTCAGATCAGATGGATTTTCCAATATTTTGAGTAATAAACTCTTATGTAGCCCCTATTTCTGAATTTGGGGTATAGTACATATGGGAAAATAATAAACATTACCCAAAATATCTCCATCCAAAATTGTTCAAGTAGGCATTTGGTGAGCTTTTATCAGTAAAATTATAATACCAATTATTCAGGTATGAACTTGACCACATGAGTCCTGATACCCTTCCTATTTCTCAGATTTTGTGACTGATACTAGATACCCCAAAATAAAATGCAAATGTTAAATATTGCATTAATTTTCATTCTTCTTTCCCCTTAGTACTCACCTTTTCTATTTTCCCCCCACTATAATGTGAGAGTGCTTTGTCAGACTCCCTTGTTCAATCTTTTCTCATTTCATTCACGCAACTGATTGGAAGCACTCCTAACACATTACTAAGCAACTGTAGTGTGTAGTGCACTGTGATACGTGCAAGGGGAAATTCAGGTTTAATAGGATTCAATCCTTGTCTTCATGAATGGTATAGTTTAGAAGAGGCATGAGACGCTACAATAATAACCACAACATCCCATGTGAAATGAACCTAACAGGTAAAACAGTGTTCTGTGGTTCAAGAAAGAAGTATCCTAAAAATTCATTTCATTTTTATTTCTTAGTCTGCAAACCTGAATCTATATTAAAACTTGGAAAGACAATTTTAAGAATGTGCTTATAAATAAGGTTTATTGATTGAGTTAAATAAACAACATAAAGCAATATTATTTTGGGAAGCCCTAACAACTGGGGAATGAAGAAAGACCTCTTACAGGAGGTGGTACTTTGATCTGAGTCTTGAAGAGAAATGGGAGTTCTAGGAAGGAGAGTTAAGAAGTGAAATGAAAGGGTGGGTTAAGCTGTGGAAAATGAAAGATCAAAAGTCATGGGAAGGCAATAGAAGATAGTTGCTGGAGAGCTTATTTTAGGCCTCTGTAATGAATAATTGGCCCATCTCATCAAGTCAAGATACTCCAATACATGAAATATTTGTTAACAATCTCTGGGTAAATGTTAGCATGTTTACTGTGCCTATTGTGTACTCATTAGAAATAGGAAATAAGTACGAAATCCCAGCCATGAACAAACTTAAAATTGTTAGTTCTTTATTTTATATGAAATTTCTTATGAACTCATGACCGTCATGAACTCATGTATGAGGGAGATGACAGAAAGTTTCTTAGGAAACAACCAAGGCTATGAGAACAGTTTCCTTTCTATGTAATTGCAGGCCAAATAAACATGAATTCAATCACTTGATGAGTTAGAGCCTCTTTAATTTTCTTTTCCCCTTCTTTGTTCCTTCAACTGTCTACAATACTCAGACATCCTAAAGCACAGATACAAAAGTAGAAACAAAATACCTTCCTTTCCCACCAGTGACTATGCTAGAGCCCCTGGAAATCAAGGAAAACTGGGTAAACAGAACTGACATGACTTGGAGGCTTAGGGATTGGTGTGAGATGGATATATAGGAATAGATATCAGCAGATATTTACACATATGAATACATACAGGCATATACACGTATATATGTGTATATGCACATATATGTATATATATACTTACACACACACGCAAACATTAATACAGTTTTAATGGCATTAGGAAATCTTCTTTGCCATTACCCTTTTCCCACCACCATGAGAAGCTCTGACACCAAATGCATCTGACAGCTAAAGGGGGTATACTTTTATATATAGGTCTTAAGATTTTTCAGGATTGCTGGTCTCTGGACATCAAAAAAGTCCACTATACACCAAAATAGTTAGAATGGCATTTTTGGTGGTAGGAGAATTGAAAATAAGGTAGATGTTCATCAATTGGGAAATAGAGGAAACTTTACTTTCCTATATTGGATGCTGATTTACAATACACACACTCACACAGTCACTAATTTAGTGAAGCATATAATGTTAAATGTAGGGAATACAATAATTTTTACAACTTAACCAATTCTTTGGATTTTAGGAAAAAATTGATAAACAAAAAAATAGATATAATAAACACTAAGTAAAAAGTCCATTAAGGATCTGCAAAATAAATTTGCTTTTGTTTTTGTGATGTCTACGTCACTATCATGTAGTCAAGAGTTTTACATGGAAGAGGAACATTTTAATTACAGTTGAATGCACATGTAGGAATTCAAAAGGTTAAAGAGGGCAAGGTGGGATATTTCAAGGATAGGTTAAATAGTGTAAGTACAGAAAATACTATGGGAAAGTTCCAATAAGGTGAGAAGGGAAAGAATAATCTAATTTTACTGGGATATTCATGAAGGGAAAATTCATGAAGGAAAGTAACATAAGTATGGAAGAGTAGCCCCCCATATAACTTTATAGGTACTTGGTTTCTCTAAGGAGTAAGAACTTCCTTTGACTTGCAGGAAGAAGTCACTATATATATATATTAAAAATCAGATCTCATCATGTCCTCCCCTTACTTAATAAACTCCAGTGACTCACTATTATGTCTAAGATAATATTTAAAATCCTAATTGGCTTATAAAGCCCTTCATATCTTTGTCTTTTTCTACCTTTTCAATCTTTTTACACTTACTCCCCTCCATAATCTCCAAGATTCACTGGCATTGGCCTTACCTATATATACATATATACATGCATACATATATGTATATATTTGTATACATATATGTATGTGTATTCATATGCATATCTATGTATCTTTTTAATTGACTGTCCATCCATTTCTGGAATATTCTCACTCTTCATTAATGTGTCTTGTCTCTCCTGGCCTCTTTTATGACTCAGGTCAAATTCTACTACTAGTGACCTTTTCCTGAGATTATCTCAATTTATACTATATGTATTTTTAATGTACATATTTGTTAGCAAATTACCTCCCTCATTATAATGTGAGCTCCTTTAGGGCAGAGACTCTGCTTTTGCCTTTCTTCCTGTTTCCAGCAGTTAACACAGTGTCTGTCACTTAGCAGGCCTTAGTAGAAGTGTGTTGACTGATTATCCATGGGAAAAAATTAAAAACATGGAATTTCATAGATTTAATTAACAATATAAGTCAACAATATGAATTTTGTATGGTAGGCAAAAAAACCTCCCTACCCCCAAATTAAAAATAATACATTGATTATCAGCAACTAATGGTATAGGGCATAGAGTCTTGGACTTAACTAAAGGAAGATTTGAATTAAAATATTAACTCATGCCCTTACTACCTATATTAGAACAGATTACTTAACCTCTTAGGCTCAGAATTGTTCCCAGAATAAAATTAGACAAGGCATGTGAAAGACTTCACAAAACTTAAACTGGCATGTAAACCTAATGTTATCAGTTTGGGTATTTACTACATTGATACAATTAACAACTCCGCTTAAATTTATGATAGTCTTCAAGAATTGCTATATCCCAAACTTCATCACCCTGTGACCAGTTGTTGACTCAAAAATGGTAGGCATTTGGTTTATTCTGCTACTGGGCCCAAACTCAAAGCCTTTTCTGCCTCAGAGAAATTTCCTGTCCCCAGAAAAGGCTTAAAGAAACCAAAATCACCTCAGTTCCATAATGGGGAATCAAGAAGATTTTAATATCCTTGTCATTTTTTCAGGGAATATTCCTTGACCAACTGTGGTTGTACTTTGTATTTAATTTCGATGGAAAAGGGAAATTGATTCTTTTGCCTCTAGAATTCTCTGAACATTTCCAACACATTCAGGTACCTACAATTGGCCCAATTTACAATCTCTATAAGAAATGACAAGATCTAAAGCAAAGAGAAAGGAAAGAAGAATTCATCACGAGAAATGAATTTTCTTTTGTCTTTTTCAAATTTATAATGTTTCGTTTCTTTTAGAGAATTTTTGTTGTCTCCATGAAGTCCAATTATTTGATTTGCTTGACAGAAATTAATTTTATAAACATAGGTTATTTTATTACTAGTGTCTGTCATTTTCCCCATAGAATTCAGTTCCTGGCATGTGTGAATGTCATTTAATAATGTAAAGTAAGCACCTTGATCAGAAAATTCATTTTTTTTCCTCTGTGAGATGAAATCATATAGCAAGATGGCAAACATGTCAGTTTCAGGTGGGGAAGGGGAAACTGCAAAATAATACCAGGTCCTTGGTAATACTTACAAAATAAACCAAGCCATTTTTGACCTGAGGACAAGATTTGGTCTAAGTACAATTTGTACATGCACCAAACCTCACTCTTGTTATTTTAAAATATATGGAATTACAAGTCTAAGTTGACCAGGACTCAGGAAATAGGATAATTGTTTTTGTGTAGGGGTGTGTGTATGTGTGTAGGTACAGGTGTGTGTCACAGTCATGGCTATAACCTAATAGCATTCCAAGCACAGAATCTAAAGCCAAGAGCCCTGGGATCTACTGTTCAAATGGTCTCTATTGGTCCATGTGACCTTTACCAGCCATTAAATTTTAGACATCAGCTTCTTTTTTAATCAATGATGAATTTGCCATTGAAAAAGCTGCTCTGTATAATTCATGGGGATCTTTCAAATGTGTAAAAGAAGAACTCAACCTAATAAGTTCTTTTTTAGATGAAAGAAATTTTCTACTGCATGAAAAATATACTATTAAATTATTTTTAATTCTAGGGATACTTTTTCATGTATTTTCCACATACAGCTTATATGAGCCATATTATCCTCATGCCAATACTTTTCCAGGTGTCAGAACACTGGCTGGTGCAGTGCTTTTAAGGCATTAATACTTATCTCTGTCTTCAAAATGTATTTATGAGTTCTGCCTAGAAGCAACAGCAAGATAGCCAGAGCTTACATAACTTTGAAGAAGAAATACTGAATTTTCCATACAATCATGCCAGGCAATGATACTTTTGCCAATTTGCTGTTCTCCTTGTCTACCAAATAAATAACACCTTTAAAAAAAAAGCTGTGGCTATAGAGCTGAGACCATTTAACAAACAGAAAGGCATACGGGAAAAAAAGAATGCCTAATCCACACATTTTACTGAAATAGTCTCGAAGAAGGATTTGGTGAAAAGGAAATGCAAATATAAACCTGGGAAGACAGAAAACCAGATGAGAGCCCACATCAAGTCACAAACAATTAGGAGAGTGAGCAAAGCTAGCAGGTGCCATCTGCCATGCTGGGAGAGTGAGTCAAAGGAAAGTATAAAAAAGGACAAAGGCAGTGTAAAGCAAATCAGGATTGGAAAGAGTGAGAAGTGAAGTGAAAAACTATCACTAGGACACATGCTGGGGACATCAGCATGAGAAGTCCATGTGCCAACTGGACTCAGCAGGAAGAAAAGGAAAGAATCCTGAACAGAGCTGAAAATCTAGGCTTCTACAGGAGTCATAAGACCTGTGAAAGAAGAAGGTGAATCAAGTGAATAGTGGTTGCTTTGAGATTTTAGGAGTCTAAAACCAAAACCATTTCAAAATCAACATTCTGTTCTGAAAGCATCTCTGAAAATACAGCAGTCTACTAGAAACAATACAGAGCTTAAAGAACAAGAGCTTGTCCATTGTTACAATTTAGACCCTATATGCAGGGATTTTTTGTCTTAGTTTTGATTATTCAGCAACTAAAACAATAGCACATAAAAATGATCAATAAATGCTTGTTGGATAGTTTATAAAAAAAGAAAGGAGAAAGAGAGAAAGGGAGGGAGGGAGAGAGGAGAAGAGGGAGAGAGGGAAAGATGATGGAGAAATGGAGAGGCAGAGAGAGAGATGGGGGGTGGGGAGAGAGGAAGAAAAACAAAACAAAATTAAAAGACGTCAGTTCCAGAATGGAATTTTTCATGTGATCCAGAAGAAATCACTGACTTCTCTAACCTAGATTTTTTCCTCCATTAAATGGTGATAATAATAGCCACATCAATCAAAATCAGAGGGTTGTTGTAAGAAAAATCCTTTGTAAACCTAACTCCTTTTAATAAGGACAGAAATGCAATATTGAGTCCATCTTGAAGGGAGATTTATTTTTAGTTTTAAAAATTTTCTACTATTTTAAACTTAAATAATAAAACAAATACAAAAAAGAAAAAAAAAGTTGCCATATGCAAAACAGAATGTGAGTGAATTCAAAATATACAGCAATACATTTCCATTTCAAGAAAGCCTATATAATGTATACTACACATTGTATTTGGAGCTGTCCATCTTTCCTTTGCTTCCCTGTGAGTTCTCTTTTGTTCTGTGTTCTGTGCCGTGCAGTTTCTACTTTGTTCTTCCTCCCCTTTCTCTCAAGAAGGCTACAGTTTAGCATGAATACCCATACTAATACACATACACATGCATATATACACATAGACATTCACATACATGTGTTAGATACCTATAACAATATTCATATAGAGACATATATATTCATATGCATCTATGTAAAACTGTACTATACTTATTTGTCCACAGTTTCTCCGTGAGTGGATAACATCTTCCCTGATAAGATCAAGTTTTTCCATATTTTTCTAAGTCTATCAACTCATTGTTTTCCACACCACAGCAATATTTCAACCTTATACTATCTATTAATTTTAAATAGTCCAAAATAATATTGATTAATACAGCTGACAGATTGTATAGTTTCCCTATTTTTCTCTTTTGATTAAATCTACTTTAGTTTTAACTTTGTCTGAGATCATGATTGTGACCCCTAGTTTTTTCTGCCTAATCAATTCTTCTCCTGATCTTTGTGTTATGTCCTCTCTATCCTGACTCCTCTGCTTTGAGCCTCCCTGCTACCTTGCCCTCCTATTAGTTAACCCACCCCTCCTCCAAAGATTCCTCCCTTATCCTCCCCTACACCCTTTTCCATTACCTTTTTTGTGTCTGAATTAAAAAGAATTTTATAGCTTTCTAAATAAATAAATAAGTATATATATATATAATATATATATAATATATATAATATATATATTATATGTATAATATATATAATATATATTATATGTATATATATATATATAATATGTATATTATATCTATATATATGTATAGGTTATTCCCTCTTCATCCCATTCCTGATCATCTACACATCCTTCTTTACCTCTCCATCCCCTTATCTTATTGTCTTGCCCTCATTTCAAGATCCTTCTGTCTCTCATTTGATTTTTAAATTCTTTTTCAAAGTTCTTCTATGAATTCTTTTTGGGCAGGTGACCATTTGATGTTATTCTTTGGGACAGAAGAGGCTTTTTTTTTTTTTGCTTCAGTATTTTCCTCTGAAAATGATCCCTGATCTTCTCTTTCCATAGTAATTTTCTTTGTTTTTTTTTTGTTTTTTCTCCTTTGCCAGCTCATTATTTTTTTTTAATTTATTGTAATTTCTTGTTGTAATCACTTCTAGTCCTGGCGTATGGGTGACAGTGCCTCTGGCCTCAGGTGCTTCTTCAGTTCTACTCTCTTGCCTGGAACTGAAACCAAGAACTCCACCCTCTTGTAAGTGAACACATCAAACAGAGTTCCTTCCCCACTGTTACTACACTTACCTCCTTGCCCAGAGCTCATCACTCATCATATGCTGTTTAAGCAGAAGTGGTCTGGAGGTATTTACTGTTTACGAGTTTTCTTCTTCTTCTTCTTTTTTTTTTTTTTGTTATTCCAGAAGGACTACTGCCCCAACTCTTTTTTTTATTTTTACTGCTGGATGTTCTTCCTGAGGCACAGTTTTGTCTTGTTTATTGAGAAAATCTGGAGAGCTTGGAGTTTTCTGAGCTAATCTGTCATCTTTTCAGAATTCTCTTAAGACAGAGTATTAAAATCTGCTTCAAAAACTGATATCATCAGCATCAGGGCTGCCCTTAGGCAAAATTGTGAATATACAAGACCTTCTCATCACTGATGTTCTTTCTCTCTACCTTTCCTATAATAAGGTGAATAAATTATTTTACCTGAATTATGTCATTTCATCATCAAAAATGTCTGTCACAAGTAGATACAATCATACTTTTGGTCCCCTTTCTCTGATGAGGACACTGAAGTTCAGTAGCAGAAGCTACTGTCTTATATTCAATGTAGCAAATGAGACCCAACCCCATTGTTTTCTGTCTCCAAATCCTCATCCTTCCTATTATAACCCACTGATAGTCTTTTGGGCCTCAAAATTGGTAGAAAAACATTATAAAGCAGCACTAATCAAAAATATTTGGTACTGCCTAGGAAATTAAGCTGTGAATCAGTGGAATAGATTAGATACACAAAACACAGTAGAAAATAATTATACTAATATACTATGTCATAAGCCCAAAGATTCCATCTTCAGGTATAATAACTCACTATATAACAAAAACTGTAGGGAAAACTGGAAAATAGGATAGCAAAAACTAGATGTAGATCAACATCTCACAGAACATACCAATATAAGGTCAAAATGGGTACAGGATTTGGAAATAAAGGATGATGATACTAAAAGCAAATTAGGAGAGCAAGGAATAGTTTACCTGTCAGATCTATGGATAAGGGAAAAATTTATAATGAAACAAGAAGTAGAGAGTATCATGCAATACAAAATGGACAATTTTGATTAAATTACCTTAAAAAGATTTTGCAAAAACAAAAATCAATGCAACCAAGAATAGAAAGCAGAAAAAAATGGGAAACAATTTTTACACCCAGTATCTCCATCAAAAAGGTCTCATTTCTCAAATATTTAGAGAAGTGAGTCAAATTTATAAGGATACAAGTCATTCCCCAATTGATAAATGCTCAAAGGATATGCATAGGGACTTTTCAGATGAGGAAATTTTTGCCTTTTTTTTTTTTTTTTGCTTTTTTTGGAAGGCAATTGGGAGTAAGTGACTTGCCCAAAGTCACACAGCTAGTAAGTGTGTCAAGTGTATGAATCCAGATTTGAACTCAGGTCCTCCTGACTCCAGGGCTGGTGCTGTATTCAATGTGCCATCTAGCTGCTCCTTCAGATGAAGAATTTAAATATCTGTAGTCATATGAAAAAATGCTCTAAATCACTACTGATTAGATAATGCAAATTAAAACAATTCTGAGGTACTAATTCACACCTCTCAGATTGACTAATATGACAGAAAAGGAAAATGATAAATATTGGAGAAAGTATTGGGAAATTGAGACACTAAAGCATTGATGGTGGAGTTGTGAACTGAACAAACCATTCCGGAAAGCAATTTGGAACTATAAAATTGTGCATACCCTTTGATCTGGCAGTGCCATTACTAGGTCTGTACCCTAAGGAGATCATAAAAAAGGGGAACGATCCTACATAAAAAAAAAATATATATATATATATATATATATATATTTATTGTAGCTCTTTTTGTAGTGACCAAGAAGTGGAAATTGAGGAGATGCCCATAAATTTGTGAATGGCTAAACACATTGTAGTATATGTATGTAATAGAATGCTATTATGCTATAAGAAATGATGTGGAGGCAGATTTCAGAAAAACTTGAAAAGACTTACATGAACTGATGCTGAGTGAAATGAGCAGAACCAGAACTTTGTACACAATAACAGTGACATTGTGCTATGATCAACTATGATTGACTTGGATCATCTAAGCAATACAATTAAAAAAAAAATCTTATAATGGGAAATGCTATCCACATCCAGAGAAAGAACTATAAAGTCTAAATACAGAAAGAAAGATACTTTTTCACATTTTGTTGTTGTGGCTCTTCCCTTTTCTGTTTCTTCTTTCACAACAAGATTAAGGTGGAGATGTTTCCATGATTGCACACAAATAAGCTATATCAGAATGCTTGTCATATGGATTGGTAGGGGTGGGAAGGAAGAGGAAAGAATTTGAAACTTAAAATCTTATAAAAAATGAATGTTGGAAACTAGCTTTACATGTAATTGGAAAAAATGAAATGCTAATTATCAACAAATAAACAATTAAATAGATGATAGGAAGAGTAAGAACAATGATGAAATCTTAGACCTTTAAAGAATTAATTTCCTGGATTATTTTATTCAATTTGTTAAATGTAATATTCCCCAAGTCTAAGTTAAATTTTGGTGATTTTGCCTATAAACACATTCTGAAAGAAATAATGAAGAAAGTATGATTTTAAAAAACAATTATCTTCCTCACTTCTGGGGGAAAAATAATATCCACCAAAAGAGTCCCAATAAATCTCAGGAGATAATAAAATTTCATTTACCATTTACTAGATTAAATACCTATGATTCTTCTCTTTGGTTTACTGTATTGTTACACATAATTTTGTTTTTTTTTTTTTAATTTGTGCTAAAAATACTCATCAATGGCTTTTTCTATATTCATTTATTCTCTGATCTCTACTGTTAGCTTACAATACCTATTTCTAAAATATTGCTGAAATTATTTTAAAAAATGGATCAACCATCTTTCCAAAAACATTTATCTAAGCTTAGAAAATACCAATGATCCATTTAAGGATGTGCAAGAGGGGGAGGGCACCCAGGCTAGCCATCTCACTTTCCCACACAACCTTATTTTTCTGACTTCATCATTACGCTCTCAGAATTTTTATTAACTATAAGATCATATTGTCCCTGAAACTTAAACCTCCTCATTTCTTCCTTCCTTGAGGACCCCTCTTTCCCTCTGATTGGACGGTATACACCTTTTCTCCCATGTTGTCCACTGAAGGAGGAAACCAAAACAGTCATCTCATCATTTCCTACCCAGTTGCACTCCTTTAGATTTCATCATGCCCCTGCACTGGGTTTCCTTTCTCTCTGCTACGTGCTTTTCAGATTCATTTTTGAATGTTGTTTTCCCCCATTATCTTGTGAGGGTAGGGATGACCTTTGGACTTTCTTTTTATTTCCAGCACTTAGCACAATGGTTGATATATATGTAGCAGCAAGCACACTGGCATACCCAGGATGACTGCTTGCACAGGTTCTTACATCTGCTTTACTAGGAAAGATAGCTGTTTAAGGGGTCAACAATCTTTTTAAATTATGTTCACTAGTTCAGGCGAAAAAACAGCACCCTGAATTTCAGAGAAAATACAGGCAAAGAAATAAAGAACAGACAGGCAGCCTGTATCAAAGCAACATTGCTAAACACTTTACATACGTCCCTAGATGGAGAAAGCTTTTACCTCTGAGCATCTGTTGGGAAGCTCTGAACATATGGTCACTCAGAATCTCCACCAGGGAATCCAAAGATCCTTCTCATAAGCAAGTCCCCAAAGCAAAATACCAACTCAGAGTATATATAAACTTCCCAGAGCCTGAAGGCATCACAACCCTCATGACTCAGTGCCTGATTAGAAATTAGCACAAGGTGTGAAAGCCTTCCTACAAGCAAGCCTCCCTTAAGCAAGCTTCCCTTTATGGGTTCCACACTAGGTGGGGAAGATCTTAAATCCCATTGACATTACTTTATATAGAAGGTATTACTGATAAACTGGTAAAACTGATAAAACTGACAAATATTTATTGTCTGACTGAAGGAAAATATTGATTTGAAAATGGCATTGATTGATTTTATTGGTCATGGCTTTCTCTCCCATCCATTACCAAAGTAAAATTTTCCTCTATTTTGGGATATATTTTGTTTTAATCTGGATGGGGACTACAACTGCAGTGTTACTTCATTCAATTCATCAAATATTCATCGAGTGGCAACTAGGTGAAAGATGCTGGGCTAGAAACCAAGTAGAAAACAGATGTAAATACACATGGCCTTTTGCCCTCAAAGACTATTCAGTCTACTGGGGGGGGGAGAAGGGGTAAGAAATTTAGAGGGGGAGAAAAAAAACAAAAAATTATAAAACAGTGACGTGGCAAAGTAAATGGAGGGTATCAAATAATATGAGATTCACAAGCAAGAGGTATAATTTTTGCGTGGGAAAAAGTGTGGAAATGAGAAAGGTATTTGAACTGAGCCTTGGAAGATGCTGCTCTATTGTAGTAGATTCTCTCTAATTAGAGTAGCTCTGGGATATAAATTAAGGTGAACATGCATATCCCATGATAAACCCTCAGCCTATGGTTCTAGAAACTGTTGTTGTGTTTGTCCTTCATTCTCAAAGAGGACCATGACATCAGGGAAATGATGACATGACTTCCAGTTCACTTTGATTTGAATGAGGGAGGGCTGTGCAAGGTCACTAGTTTCACTTTGTCCTTCAGAGACCCTGGAAACTCTAATCAAAGCAACACTACCATTGTTTCAAGAAAGAATATATCAAAAGATAGACATACCATGATCCCCTTATGAACTGACACTTATGTGTGGTTTCCCCTTTAATATAAGATCCTCTAGGCTCCAGGCCTGTCATTTCTGTATTTGGAACCCTAGATTTTAGCATTATGTGCAGTACTCAGCAAACATTTTATATACAGTTTTTCATTCACTCATTCATTCATCCATTCAGTTAAACACACAGAAAAAGAAAAACAAAAAACCAGAAATGAATGCAATTAGTAGGAATATCTGATAACATCACATTTTTTTTTGTCACATTAGCTGGCAAATTACAATAACAACTCATTTATGTAGCACTATACCACCTATTCCTCATCTCCAACAACTTGGGTCCGATTTTGTTACTAGCAGGTCTAAAGTATTCAACTTGTTGTTCAGTTCTGTTCCACTTTCTGTGACCCTATGGGTTATTTTTCCATGGGGTTTTCTTGGCAAAGATACTAGACTACTTTGCTATTTCCTTTTCAAGTGAATACTCCCCTTTTTCCCCATCAGAGCTCTCTACTATGACTTGTCCATCTTGGGCAACTCTAGTTTAATTGAACTATGCAAGTCCCTCTGCCATGACAAGTCAGTGATCCATAAGAGGATTTTTAGGCAAACAGGGGTTTAATTTTTTGCCGAGGGCCACACAGCTACTGTCTGAGGCTGGATTTGAATTCAGGTCTTCCTGTTTCCAGGACCAGCGCTTTATCTACCTCACCATCTGGCTGTCCTGGTATTCAAATTACTCTTTGGTAATTGATTTTCTCATTCACAGCTCAGAAAAAAAAAAAAAAAGAAACCAAACCAAACCATATAAACAAAAAAAACCTTTCAATTTCTCCTGAATCTCCCAACCTCGGTAAAAATAAAATACCTGAAATTATAATAAAAAAAAGAACATTTCCTTAAAATAAAACGCAAAATAAATTATGAGTAAAAAATCCACCCCCATCTTCTGTGTATTAGAGCCTAATAACCCCCACCAGTAGACAACTATACCTTTAATCTAGACATCTCATGTTTCCAGGGTGGAATGCCACCTTGAAAACATCTCTGCCTCCAAAGCTGTCATCCCCATGTTCCTAAAGATGAAAGTTGTCTGCTGAATTACTTTCTCCAATGAGTTGTTACCCATTGCTTCATCAATGAATTGTAGCTCCTGATCGGTAATACCTACTCAGAAAACTGAGAAGAGTGCCTGTTCTATAATAAGAACTTAATAAATGCTAATCTCAAGGATGTTTCCATACTTTTGTGAGTCAGACCCACAGTTCACCTTAGCCAATAGAGAACAAGCCTTCACATCTGTCTTCTTTTCCTTTGGGTTCCTCTCAAATGGAACACCTCAAAAACCCATTTGATATTTGGGTTCAGAAAGATACATTTCCTTCAATTCTCATCATATCCTAAACCTGGCTTTCAGATAAATTATCCTATAGCAGCATTTGCCAACAATGCAGGGATAAGGCAGAGCTGACAAACCTATGTTCTATTTATTTGCAGTTATCCTCATACCATGACTCCTTAAAGTACTTTGGACTTTACTGAGCACTTACCTCACAAAAACCAGGGAGTTATTTAGTTAAAAATAATCCTTGCATTACAATTAAAAAATAAGGATAACAGAGGTGAAATAAATGTCATCACTATGACTCAAACCCAAGTCTCCTAATTCCAAGTCTAACACTCTCTCTCCCATACCAGAGAGAGGTCTAGTTCATCTGTTTCTTAGAACTGATGAGCTTTGTAGATAATTAATTTGGAAAATCTCAACTGTGAGAGGTGCTCTCTAGGCCTCTAATTTTGTTCTCTTTTTAAATGACTGTATTACAGGAAATGGAGATATAATAGAGCAGTAGGATCAGTATGTTATAAAAAGTGTTGAGCTCCTGTGGTTGCAGTGTCTGACTAAGGCAGATAACAAGCCTGATTATAGCAATAGCAATCAAAGTACTGGGCCTGGCGTTAGGATTAACGATTATCCAGGAGCTGATGGTCAGAGGCAGCCAGTCATTAATCCCTACAAAGCATCCAGTGTGGGAGTTAGTTGTGATGAAATGCATTTCACCTTTTAAAAAAATTAAATCAAATGGTGATGAGATAGTACCTCATGTTCTATTAACTGTGCTCTTTAATTAAGGATAGTGTTTATAGCATGCTATTCTCAACAATCTTTAAATAAATGGAGAATTGTTAGCAAGTAGTCCTTATATTTTTAAAAGGGTCTAATTGGGCTTTCTAAACTAACCTCAAATAGCCCTAGGCTATACACATCTGAAAGCAGCTAGGTGGCACAAGGGAAAGAGCACTGGGCTGAGAATCAGGAAGATTTATCTTCACAAGTTCAAATCTCACCTCAGGCACTTAACTAGCTGTGTGACACAAGGTAAATTACTTAACCATGTTGGCCTCAGTTTCCTCATCTGTGAAATGAGAAAGAAATGACAAACCACTGCAGTATCTTTGATAAAATAACTCAATGACAACAAAGTACACATCTGAATTTACCCTTTGGTGAACGGATGGAACTCATAATTGCTACAAAATGGAATGCCAAAGGGTACCAGGCTTATTATAAGTTTATTTAGCTTACATCGGTATCCTCAATTGAGGCAATTAGTCCAACCTGTCCTTAAATACCTTAAAAAGAAAATGCTGTATAATGTAAATAGCTATGAATTTATACAGTCAGAGGAACTGGGTTTGAGGCCTGGCTCTGTTACTCTGTGTGATCATAGATTACCTTCTCTGATTCTCAGTCTTCTCATCTGTGAAATGAAGGAATAGGAATGATCTTCTCTGTCCCCTCCAGCTCTAAATTTTATAATCCTACTTCACAAGGATGTTCTAAGGCCTTGATAATCAACTTGAATTTCTCTTTATATTAAAAAGTATCTGTGATAGGAGGTGTGGAGGTGGGCAGGAGTAGCTTTCTCTGTCTGGAAAGGAAATAAATAGGGCAGAGATTATAATACTGACTAATGATGTCCCAATCTACTTCTTTCCAAGTAGTCTTATATTGGCAATATCTCCACTTAGGTGACCTCTTCTTCTGATATGTGAGTGTTTCCCTGAACCTCCATTTCAGTTATCATCCATACCAAACATATTTGTCTCTTCATATTTTGAGAAAGCCATGATGGCCCAACACATCTCCCCCAATCCCTCTACTCCTCCACCTCCTCACCCCTTTGGCTCCCTTTGATGTATTGTCTGCCCCTACCAGAGTGGAAGTTCCTTGAAGTTCCTTATCTTTTTGCTTGTATTTGTGTTGCCAGTGTACAATGCCTGGCACATATTAGCTGTTTAATAAATGCTTTATCTACCATCTCATGATGGTAGTCACTGTCATTTATTTTAATAATACAGTTACTCTCATTTAATTTAAGGTTTACAAAGAACTACATTTCTGTAGTACAAATTTAGAAGAACAGACAAATATTAGAACAATTATATGGTTCAATTGCCATGACACATTTGACCAATTCAATAAGAATATTAGACATGTCAGGATTTTTGTACTTCGTGGACAGGACTGTACTATTGATTTTCCTTGTTATGTTCTTCATTTGGTTGTTTGGGCATAAAGTAGATATATCCTAAATTGATTCAGGTCTCCAAACCATCCTGCTTGTTGCCAGCTATTTCCTTGTAACAATGCGACAGTGACTGTGTCTCAGTTTTCCTTTCTTTTTCATTCTTATCTCTCCCAACCCCACTGAAAATTCACAAACAATAAGACTTTATAACTCAGGAATAAGTAGTACTGGAGATTCCCTAGATAAATATATGCATATGCCTTTCTGTGTGTTTCTCTTGCTTATTCTTACAATACTCAATCTCCAAATTCAGTGGATAGAACAGAATTAATTATATACAGAAATCATGAACTCCTTAGCAGGATTATAGCATTTTAAAGGTTAATCAGAGGCATTTAGAAAACATCTAGTCAAAGCACCTGTTTCACAAATGAGTAGACTGAGGACAAGAAAAGAAAAGGTAGGTGGTCAAATGTCTCACACCAATAAGTGGTTAAGTCAGCACCAGCACATAAGCAGCCCACTGCCAAGACTGAGAGATTTGGAGTCACTAGACTGGAGCTTAAATCCCAGCTCTGTCATTTTACTCCCTATGTGACTTTACTAGGTGATACAGTGAATAAGAGTATACCAGGAGTCAGGAAGAACTGAGTTCAAATCCTATTTCAAGCTCTTACAAGCTGTGTGACTCTGGTATCATTTAGTTGATGTCTGGCTCAGTCTCCTCAACTATAAAATTAAGATAATAATAGTGCCTACCTCTCAGGGTTGTTGTGAAGTTTGTAAAGCACTTAGCATACCACCTGGCACGCAGTTAGCACAAAATAAATGTTTGGTATCTCCTCTCATCCCCACCCTCCTTTTCCTCATCTGTAAAACAAGGAATTTAGATTACGTGACTTCTAAGGTCCCCTTGAGTTCTAAACCTACAATCCTACAGGCACTTGAGGCATTAATTATATGGGTAAATCTCAAAGTCATTGGTTGCCATTCTCTATTTCTGATCTTATGTTTGCAGATAGCCTTCTTGCCTCCAAGTAAAGAACAGTGGGTTTAAAGCCCAGCCTTTAATACATATTGCCAGTTGTAGCCCAGCATAAGCCCCCTGTTCTCTTCGTGACCTTAGGCAATTCCCAAAAGTTCTAAACTGTAAATTATTCACCAATCTGCATTGGTAGTTTCCTAAATGGGAATACCTTATACCAATGAGATCACAGATCCCAATTGACTTTTCTCCCACCACCTGCCAACACACCCTGTTAAACAAAACTATTCACAAATTTTCTTCCCAGCACATGACATATAGAGAGTTGAATGCACATCTCAATAATTCATGCTACTAAACCCAAACTCCAGGTACTTTCATGATTTAGGTAATTAAGAAAAATGTTTTTATAACATAAATTATCCAATTAATTGACTCAATTCTTCTCTTTGTGTTTATAGAAGCAGATTCTCTAAGTGATCAACTTCCTTGTTACAATTCAGAAACAAGGGAAGAAGTAATCTGAGAATATATTCCCCATTTTGTTCAGTAGTTCAGTAGTCTCTGACTCTTTGTGACAAAATGGACTATAGCATGCCAATAACATCCACGAGATTTTCTGGGTAAGGATAATGGAATGATTCAACTTTTCCTTCTCCAGGGGATTAAAGAAAACTGAGATTAAATAACTTTTCCAGGGTGACAAAGCTAATAAGCATCTCAGGCTGGATTTGAACTCAGGTCTTTATGACTCTAGACCCAGGGATCTATCCACTGAGCCATCTAGATGCCTCCATATTCCCCTTACTAAATATCAAAACCTTAAGAGGAGATGCTAATTTCTTCTGTAAATATAATACATTTAATTGTAGAGGAAACAGCAAAACACTGACCACAGTCTATATGGATTAGATTGTTCAAGAAATGAACTTGCAATAAGTCAGATACCTGTCTCACCACAGCAGTAACAGTAGCCTTCAGAGCATGGTTTTGCTACTCCTCTAGGCATACTGATTTGTTCTATAGGATTGAATTATCTACAGAATTTAAAACCCTTAGACCAGGCAATTAGAGCCCATGAATTATTCCATTCATCTTATAATTAACTCTACCTGAAATTACCAGACTTCATTTATCTTGATGTTGTGAAATATTCGCAGAAAATAAACACATTTTTCTTACACAATAAAGCTGCCTACAGTCCAGGGTCTGAATCCATTTTCTCCCCTTGAATATAGTAGATTAAACTATTTTGGTGACTCCAAGGAGATTGTTATCTATCTATATATATATATAGTTCTTCACTTTCATGATACGTTTACTATTTACTAATTGTTTTAATTTTTGCTATTATTTTGCTTTGATTTTTCTGACATCTCTATATCAGGGCTTCTTAAGGTATGGGGGGCTTATAGATCGAAAGTGGGGAGTATTGGAACTTGGACACTAAAAAATACATTTTTATTTTCATTCATCTCTAATAGAAATTTATCTTCTCCTTCAATTAAAAATGTGGGGGGGAGCAAAGATGGTGGAATAAAAGCAGGAACTTGCCTGAGTTCTGCTCCACCCACCTCCAACACCTGTAAAAAAATTACTCTAAGCAAATTTTAGAGCTACAGAACCCACAAAGTTAGAGAGAGAAACAAATCTCCTGCTGAAGGTAGCCTGGCAGTCTGACAAGAAGGGTCTATCACACCCAGCTAGGGGTTGAGGGTGCCAGCCCAGACCTGCAGCCTAGAATGGCCAGATCATACCTCAGGAGAGTGAATCACCAGCTGCTGTGGTGGTTTCCAGACTCTTCAACCCATAAACACCAAAGAGGGCAGAGTCAAGATGGCAGCGTAGAAGCAGGAGAACTCTCCAAGCTCCCCCCATAACCACCTCAAATACCTATAAAATATGACTCTAAACAAATTTAAGAGCTCCAGAATTCATACAATGACAGAGTAACAAAGCTCCCCCTGAAGGCAGCCTGGCAGGCAGACTGGAAGTGTTCATCTCAGCTCGCTGGGAACAGAGCCCAGCGCCACACGGTTTTAGTCCAGGAGAAGCTGCAGCTAGAGCTTTCAGGCACTTTACAGAATTACCAACACAAAAGAGCCAAAGACAAAGGCAAAAGGTCAATGGAACTTGGCTAAATTTGGCGGGGAGGGTGGAAATCAATGATGTAAACTAAAAAGAAACAAAAGCTAATTAAATTAATTAATCAATTAATTTAAAATAAATAAAAAATTAAAAAGTAGATTAACTCAAATGGCAAAAGAGGCCCAAAAAGCCAATGAGGGGTAGAATGTCTCATAAAACACCAACCTGGAAAATAGATCCAGGAGAGCTAATTTAAAAATTATTGGACTCCCTGAAAGCCATGATCAAAAAAAGAGCCTAGAAATCATCCTTCACAAAATTCTCAAGGAAAACTGCCCTGATATTCTAGAACCAGAGGCCAAAAGAGAAATGGAAAGAATTCACTGACCGAATCTTGAAAAAGATCCCAAAAAGAAAACTCCTAGGACTATTATAGCCAAATTCCAGAGTTCCCAGGACAAGAAGACAATATTACAAGTTTTCAGGGGTAAATAATTTGAGTATTTTGGAAACACAATCAGGATAACGCAAAATCTAGCAGCTTCTACATTAAGGGATCAAAAGGCTTAGAATATGATATTCTGGAAGTCAAAGGAGCTAGAATTTTGCTTGACAAAATAAAACATGAAGTGACTGAAATAGTCGTCAACTTCTTTTAATACATGTAAATTAAGTGAAATGCATTAAGATTTTCACATGTTATAATCTGTGAATAGTATGAAGCTATTCCAATTGGTAATATGTCAATTTATAGAGTTAGTATACTATATTCATATGTTTGAGTCTACATATACATTTGGTGCAGTATAACGGAAGAAATGTTCTGTTAAGTCAGAAGACCTGGCTTATAGCTCTTTTTCTGTGCTTAATAAACTATTTGACCTTGTTAAATCATTTAACTTCTTTCATGTTTAATTTCCTCGTATAATAAATGAAAGGGTTGGATTAATCATTCCTAAGGTCCTTTTACATTTCATAATTATTTATATATGTATATTTTGGGGTGAATCAATTCTAAAATTAGCATATCATCACTTAATATTATTTAACATTTATATAGCACTTTATGCTCACCATAACTTTGTGATTTGGGTGGTAGTAGTATTATTACAGACCTCTTACAAGCAGAGAAAAAAATCTCAGAAAGTTTAAATAAATTTGCCAAGGTCACATCATTAGTAGGTCATAAAACTCAGCCTTGAACCCAAAGTTTCTCTTTCAGTACAAGTGAGGGTATGTGTTCTTTCTACTAGCTATAGCAAAAATACATATTTTTCCACTTCTGTTCTGTATAAGGGAAAGCAAATATACTTCTTTAATTTTAAGATGATTAGTTGGTATAAGGCCAAGTTTTCAAAGCCTGATATTAGGATGAACAAACACAATTAGATCCTTCTCAAAAACGATATAGCCTGATATTTTTTGAGAAAGCTTTTTGTTACTTTTCACATTGAAGGGAAGCACATAATCGTTGCTTTCAAGATTGCCTTATGCATGAACACATTTTTCAAATTTGAGAGGAATAAATATATTCTGCTGGTTGATTCCAGGATTTAATTCATTAAATCTTTGAAAACTTTTGATGTTTTTTAATCCCTGTCACCTGACATGAGCCAGCCAGAGGCAGGAAGCCAACTCTCTTAACTTTCCAGTCCTTATTTAAGTTGTTTTTGTCTTTTCTTTAAACTAAAAAACTGAATGGGTATTTAAGAGGGTGGAGTTTTTAGAAGAAAAATATGGTAGATGCATTTGATATTAATGCATTTGTCTAAAGAAAATGAAATATCAAATGGTTATGCCAAAAATAATCTCCCTTGAAAGGTTATTCATTGCAGCTACAAAAATGCCCATGATCAATCTACCTTAACAAATGAACTGTCTCTTGTTCTTCTATGCTCCATTTAGCAACTTTTTGCTTTCAATTAAGAATTTGTTAGGTTAAAAATCTACAAATCTTAATCCCAAATGTCTGGTTCATGGCATGCAAAAACAAAACAAACCAAACAAATAAATTTAAAAAATCAACTTACGTTGACCAGACCTAGCTGAATTATTCTAAGAGAGTAAACAAACAGACAGACAAAAAAGAAGTTGCAATCACAAAATGGATTTGAACCTTTTTTTTTATTTGCTTCTCATGTGATATTAGGCAAAATCCTTTACCTCTCTTAACATGAGGATCCTTAACTTAATAAAAGTAAGAATTACGTACATTAATTGGTCAATTTACACTTCTCTGGTGCCTACCCTATATCAAGCACTGTGCTAAGTGGTGGGGATACAAAGACAAAAATGAAATAGTCCCTGACCTTAAGGAGTTTATATAGTCAAACTGAAGCTAAGGACTCTATGATATATCAAGCATCAGTCAAGCAAAACATAAAGATTGAAAAATTACAAGAAAGTGTAAAATATCTCACTGAAAAAACAACTGACCTGGACAACAGATCCAGGAAACATAACCTAAGAATTATTGGTATACTGGAAAGCCATGATGGAAAAAAAAAAGCAGCCTGGACAACATCATCCAAGACATTGTTAAAGAAAACTGTCCAGAGGTCCTAGAATAAGAGGGTAAAATAGTTATCAAAATAATTCACTGGACTCCTCCTGAAAGAGATCCCAAATTGAAAACTCAAAGAACTGTAGTATCCAAATTCCAGAATTACAAGGTCAGGGAGAAAATACTGCATGCAGCCAAAAAGAAATAATTCAAATATCATGGAACTACAGTCAGGATTACAAAGGAACTAGTAGCTTCTACATTAAAGAACTGGAGAGATTGGAATTTGATATTTCATAAGACAAAAGAGCTAGGACTGCAACCAAAGATCAACTGCCTGGCAAAACTGACCACAGTCTTTCAGGCAAAGAGATGGTCATTTAATGAAATAAGTGACATCCAGAATTTCCTGATGAAAAAGCCAGAATTCAACAGAAAATTTGATCTCCAATTACAAGACTAAAGAAAGATATAAAAAAGTAAACAAGAAAAACACTCACTCACACACACAGATACACACATACATAATAAGAGCAAACTGTTTACATCCCTACAATAGAAGCTGATACCTGTCAATATTGAAATGTATATAATCATCACAACATTTAAAAGGGATGTACATAGATAGAGGATGTGAGTATAAAGGAAATAATCTGATTATAAAAAACCTTATTAAGGGGTAGAAAGGTATTGTAATGGGAGAAAAGAAAAGGATGAGGCAGAAAAAGGTAAGCTATGTCACATGAAGAGGCATAAAAACATACTATAGTAGAGGGGAAGGAGGGAGGGAGATAAACATCATATGAACTTTTATATTCATTAGTTCTGGTTCAAAGAGTTATCAACATAATCAGTTAAGTTTAGGATTCTAATTTGAAAAGATACAAAAACTCATTATAATAGAGGAAAAGGAAGGAGAGGGAGAAGCATTGTATGAAATTTACTCTCATTGGTTTAGGTTCAAGGAAGCAATAACATACTCCATTAAGTATAAAAATCCATTGTGCCCTACAGGGAGTAGGAGGGGTAAGGGGGTGGTAAAAAGCAGTCAGGTCAGAAGGGAGGGAAATAGTAGTAATTGGAAAGGGTAGGTAAAAAGGAGGGGCAAAGGGAGAGAATACTGAGGGTGGTCAAGAGGAAAACTCTTAAGAAGGGGAAGGGAGAAGGAAGAAACAGAAATATAAACAGGGGAGGGAATAGGATGAAGGGAAAGACACAGATAGTAATCATAACTGGGAATGTGAATAGGATGAACTCACCCCATAAAACAGAGGCAGGTGGCTAAATGGATTAAAAACCACAACCTTACAATATGCTGTCTACAAGAAATACATTTGAATCATGGGGATACACACAGGGTAAGGTAAAAGGCTGGAATAGAATATATTATGCTTCAGCTAAAGCAAAAATAGCAAGGGTAGCAATCCTTATCACAGATAAAGCAAAAGCAAAACTAGATCTAATTAAAAGAGATAAGGAAGGAAACTATATACTGCTAAAAGGCACCATCAAGAATGAAGCAATATCATTACTTTACATATATGCACCAACTGGTACAGCATCTAAATTCCTAGAGAAGAAGTCAAGGGAATTATATGAAGAAATACATAGAAAAACTATACTAGTGGGGGAGTATAAACTTGAACTTGATAAATCTAGCCTCAAAATAAACAATAAAGAAGTTGAGGAGGCAAATAGAATTTTAGAGAGCCTAGACATGATAGAGCTCTGGAAAAAAACTGAATAGGGATGAAAAGGAATATACCTTCTTCTCAGTGGTACATGGCACATACACAAAAGTTGACTATGTACTAGGGCATAAACACCTCACAATTCAGTGCAAAAAGGGAGAAATATTAAATGCATCTTCCTCAGATCATGATGCAATAAAAATCATATGTAATAAAGGGCCATGGAAAGATAGACAAAAAACTAATTGGAAACTAAATAATTTAATCCTAAAGAATGAATAGGTCAAACAAGAAATTATAGAAACAATCAATAACTTCATTAAAGAGAATGACAATAATGAGACAACATACAAAAATTTGTGGGACGCAGCAAAGGCAGTTCTTAAGGGAAGTTTTATATCCCTGAATGCATACATGAATAAATTAGAAAAAATGGAGTTCAATGAATTGGGCATGCAATTGAAAAAGCTAGAAAAAGAAAACAAATTGAAAATCCCCAATTAAATACTAAATTAGAAATAATGAAAACCAAAGGAGAGGTTAATAAAATTGAAATTAAGAAAACTATTGAATAATAAAACTAAGAGCTCATTTTATCAAGAAAAAAGTAAGATTGATAGAACTTTAGTCAATATGATAAAAAAAAAAGAAGAAAATCAAATTTTGAGTATCAAAAATGAAAAGGTTGAATTACCTCCAATGAAGAGGAATTTAAAACAATAATTAAGAGTTATTTTGGCCAAATATATGCACATGAATTTGATAATCTTAGTGAAATGGATGAATATTTACAAAAATATAAGTTGCCCAGAATAACTGAAGAGGAAGTAACTTACTTAAATGACCCCATCTCAGAAAAAGAAATTGAACAAGCCATCAGTGAACTCCCTAGGAAAAATTCTCCAGGGCCAGATGTACTTACTAGCAAATTCTATCAAACATTTAAAGAACAATTGATTCTAATACTCTACAGGCTATTTGGGAATATTGGTGAAGAAAGCCTATATTGAACTGCATGCCAACATAGCACAGAGGGGGAAGGAGAGGAAGTGGGGCAAAATTTGGAACTGAAAAGTTCGTGGAATTGAATGTTGTAAACCAAGAGTAAATTAATAAATGAAATTTTAAAAAATTCTCCATCACCCTAAGACTACATAATCCACAAAACATTAAATCAAGCCCTGATTCACAGAATTTGCCAACTTTTGAGCTGTAAATGCACATTCTAGAAATTTAAAAACTAGTTTTTTTCTTATTTACTATTATATTTTTCTCCACTTACGTGTAAAAATAATTAACATTCTTTTTAAAATGCTGAGTTCCAAATTCTCTCCCTTCCTTCCTCCTCACCCTTCCCATTCAGAAAGCAAACAATTTGATATAGGTTATACATGTGTAGTCATGGAAAACATATCCATAATAGTCATGTTATAAAAGGAAACAAAAAAAAACCTCAAGAAAAATAAAGTAAAAAAGAAAAGTATGCTTCAATCTGTATTCAAATGCAATCAATTCTTTCTCTGAGGATGGATAACATTTTTCATCATAATTCCTTCAAAGTTGTCCTGGGGTCATTGTATTGCTGAGAACAACTAAGTCAGCCACAGCTGATCATTTTACAATATTTCTATTACTTTGTAAACATTTAATTTTGTGTCAGCTCATGCAAGTCTTTCCAGATTTTTCTGAGAGCATCCTGCTCATCATTTCTTATACTACAATAGTAATCCATCATAATCACATACCATAACTTGTTCAGCCATTCCCCAATTGATGGGACCTCAACTTCTAGTTCTTTACCCTCAGAAAAGAGCTGCTATAAATATTTGTGTACATATAGATTCCTTTTTGTTTTGTTTTGTTTTGTTTTTTATCTCTTTTGGAATATAGACCTAGTAGTGGTATTGTTAGGTCAAAGGGTATGCATGGTTTATAGCACTTTGGGCATAGTTCCAAATTGTTCTGCAGAATAGTTGAATCACTTCAAAACTTCATCAACAATGTACTGCTGTCTCATTTTCCCCATATCCCCTTCAACATTTGTCTTATATTTGAAAGTCAAATTTTCAATTCAGCTCTGGCCTTTTCATCAAGAAATGCTTGAAAGTCCTCAATCTCAATGATATCCATTTTTTTCCACTCATGGATTATACTCAGTTTTGCAGAGTAGGTGATATTTGGTTGTAATTCTAGGTATGTTGCTCTCTAGACTACCATGTTCCAAACACTTGGGTGCTTTAATGGAAAAGCTGCTAAATCTTGTGTTATCCTAAGTGTAGCTCAACCATACTAGAATTGTTTCTTTCTTTCTGCCTACTTGCAATATTTTCTCCTTGACCAGAGAACTCTGAAATTTGGTTGTAATATTTCTGGGAGCTTTCCTTTTGGCATCTCTTTCAGGAGGTGATTAGTGGATTGTTTCAATTAAGACTTTTCTCTACAGTTCTAGAATATCAAGTCAGTTTTACTTGATAACTTCTTGAAAGATGATGGCTAGGCTCTTTTTTTGATCATGGCTTTCAGGTAGTCCAGTATTTATTTTTTTTTTAATATTGTCTCCTGGATCTATTTTCCAGGTCAGTTGCTTTTCCAATGAGAAAGTTCACATTGTCTTTTTTTTTTATTCTTCTGGTATTGTTTATTTTTTTTTCTTGATTTCTTATAGTCATTAGCTTCCCTTGGCTCCATTCTAATTTTTAAGGAAATATTTTCTTCAGTGAGCTTTTGAAACTCCTTTTGCATTTCGCCAATTCTGCTTTTAAAGGCACTCTTTTGATCATTGACTTTTTGGACCTCTTTTGCCATTTGGTCTAGTCTATTTTTTAAGGTGTTACTTTCTTCAGTATTTTGGGGGAGTCTCCTTTACCAAACTGTTGACTTATTTTTCCTGATGTTCTAGCAAGAGTATCATTTCTCTTCCCATTTTTTCCTCTATCTCTCTTACTTGATTTTCAAAATCCTTTTTGAACTCTTCCATTGCCTGAGACCAATTTATCTTTTTCTTAGAGCCTTTGGAGTAGGAGTTTTAACTTTTTATCTTCTTCTCAGTGTAATTTTTGATCTTCCTTGTCATCATAGTAACTTTCAATAGTAAGAGAGTTGATGTTTTTTTTTCATTGTTTGCTCATTTTCCCACCATATTACTTCACTTTTTACTCTTTGGTTAAGTTGGGGTGGTGGGGGCTCTCTTGAAACCTTCAGGGGTTTTGTGTAGCTGTTTTTAGAGATAATTCTAGGACCTGTAAATTTTCAGTTCTTCCAGGGTGGTATGATCTAAGGAAAGGTTTTTACTGCTCTCCTAGCCTGTGCTCTGGTCTATAAGTAACCACAAGCACTCTTTTCTTCCCTGGAACTGTGAGGAGGGTCCTCCCTCTACTTTTTGCCACAGGTTCTGTAATATTAGTGCTCTTCTTTGCTCCTCAACTGCCACTCAGATCTACAACCCAGATCCAAATATGGGCAAAGTAAAAGAGTCCTGTCTCAGTGCTAGTAGAAAGACCCCTGTAATCTCTTTCTCACCACATCTTCTACTCCCTTTATCCTCTGTGAACTGAGAGCTCCAGAAGCAGCTGCTGCCACTGTCACTGCTGATTCAGTCACTTCCAAGGCCTGTTCCTGGTTTGCTAAGGCCAGGGCTGCACTAACGTGTCCTGTACTCTACTGCCCTCCATTCTCACCCAGGATGTGAAAGACCTTTCTTGCCAACCTTCCAAGTTGTCTTTGGTGTCTGTGGGCTGAGAGGTCTGGAAACTGCCACTGTTGCCAGTGATTCAGTCACCCCTGATACCTGCTCAAGGTTTGCTGTGGCCCAGTCTGTGATGGTGCAAAAGACTTTTCTGGTCAACTTTCCAAGTTTTCATGGGATGAAAATTTGTATCACTCCATCTTTTTTGTTGGTTCTGCTGTTGTAGAATTTGTTTAGAGTGATTTTTTAAAGGTACTTGGAGGGATTTGGAGGGGGGAGCTTATGTATTCCGTGCCTTTACTTTACCATCTTGGCTCCACCTCCATAACCAGCTTTTACAACCATTTGAACTTCTCCAACACAGCCCCAATTCTAGGCTTTCCTAACAAGCATACAAATAGACCTTGAAAAGTTAATTTTCTAATTCTGCTTACAAATGTTAGCCCCAAAGTCATATAAACTTTAGCAAGAAAGTTATACGGTAGCAATAATAAATACATTAATTAAAAGATGTAAATTGTAGCATATTTCTTTCTTTTTTTTTTTTAGAATATACCACTAATATATTTGCTTTAAAATGAATGTCTATGTCTGAAGTACTACTTTTCCACTCATGGCCCTCATAAAATTAGATATAAGTTTTATTGTTATTTTTCCAGGAGAAAAATTGACCCTTCAACAGGAAGTCATAAATTTGCACTTGAAAATGTCATAAACCCTCTAATTGCATATTTAAATAGCAAAACATCAAGTTTAGATAAATTGTTAGTAATACATATTGCCATGAGCAATATTTTCCTTCAAACACTCTCTTTGAAGCACTAGTAAACAAAATTCAGTATTCTATACTTCCTCTCTCTTTTCAAGGCTACCTAATGAATGCACATTATAATCTACAGATGTATAGATATAGAAAAGGATCTAACATCTTTGCTAAGAAAATATATGACCTAAAACAAATTAGATTAAACTGTGGCTTCTTCTTTCAATTAGTTCATTCTCTATACTGACTAAAGTCAATTTATTTTCTTTGTTATAATGACCAAAAAATTTCAAGTTATATGTTGTTTAATGTAAGATTTTTTATATACTTTATATACTTGAGATAGAATTCTCCAGATAGTTCATTCCTCAAAATTTTAACTAGAAATGAAAATAATATTATATATTTTCTTAAATCATTTCATTTTATGCTTGCAAAACTCCTATGAGACAGGGAATCTCAGGTAGTAGTGACCAGATTCATAGCTGAAAAAACTTGTTCAGAAAGGTTACTTGATTGCCCAATGTAACAAGTGTTATTAAATGGCAAAGCTGGCATAGATTATCTTAATTGTCAAACTCCAAGACCAATGTGCTTTTAAAAATAACACAACAATAATAACAACATTTATATAATGCCAGACACTGTCTTCAGTGCTTTACAATTATCTCAGGGCAAAGCCAAGATGGTGGAGAAAATACAGAAACTTTGCCTGAGCTCTCACAAATTCCCCTCCAAAAGACTTTAAATATCACTTTCAAATAAATTCTGGGGTGGCAGAACCCACAAAATAACAGGGTGAAACAATTTTCCATCCCAATACAACTTAGAAGGATGGCAGAAAAATTCTGTTGCCCCAGGGTCGGAAGGGAGTGCAGTTCATCTCCAATGCAAGTTTCTGGAGCATAGGCCATGCCCCAACAAACAAACAGCACGCCTTGGGGGCAACTTAATCAAAGGCTTCAATGTTAGCTTCTGGATCTCTCCGCCTACAGACAACTGGTCAAACAAGAATAAAGAGTCCTGTTTACTGGCACTGGTTGCAGGACTCTGTTGCATTGCCCATATGTATCTATGGTTCACAAATTTAGGTTCACAAAATCAAGAGTGAGTGCACCAGAACTTGCAGTCATAGCGGCTGAAAAGAGTGCTTCTGGTTGCTCACAGACCAGAGCAAGGCAGTCCAAGACAGTAATACAAACAACTCTCCTTAGATCATACCACCTTGGAAGAACTGAAAACTTAAAAGTCCCTGGAAGAATAAACTGATAAAATAGGATGAAGGAAAATACATAGGAATCATAACTGTGAAAAAAAATTATAACAAGTTTCTCTGATAACACTCTTCCTCAAATATATAGATATCTGAGTCAAATTCATGAGAATAAGAGCCATTCCACATATGACAAATGGTCAAAGGATATGAACAGGCAGTTTTCAGATGAAGCAATAAAAGCTATCTATGGTCACATAAAAAAATGCTCTAAATCACTATTACTTAGAGAAATACAAATGAAAAAAATTCTGTTTTGCCACACTATACTTATAAGATTGACAAATAGGATGTAAAATGAAAAGAACAAATGCTTGAGGGATGTGGGAAAACTGAGACCTTAATTTATTGTGAGCCAATTCAAGCATTATGAACAGTAATTTGTATCTATGCATAAAGATCTATAAAAACATGCATATCCTTTAATTCAGCAATGCCACTGGTATATCTATATTCCAAAGAGGTAAAAAAGAAAAAAAGTAAAAGGACCTATATGTGCAAAAATATTTACAGCACCTCTTTTTACGGTGGCAAAGAATTGGAAATTGAAAGAAATGACTGAACAAATTATGACATCTTATTGTGATGGAATACTATTGTGCTATAAGAAATATAGTTTTAGAAAAACCTAGGAAGACTTTCATGAACTGATGTGAAGTGAAATGGGCAAAATCAGGAGAACATTGTACACAGTAACAACAATATTGTGTGATGATCAGCTGTGAACTACTTAGCTCTTCTCACTGATAAAATGAAACAAGATAAATCCAGACTGATGATGTAAAATGCTATCCAGCTCCAGAAAAAGAAATTATGGAGTCTAAATGCAGATCAAAGACTACTTTTTTAACTTCATTTTTCTTGGGGTTCTTTTCTTTGGCTGTTGTTCTTTGTTTTCTTTTAGAATATAACAAATATAGAAAAATGTTTTGGATGATTGTCCATGCATAACCTATATCAAATTTGTTGCCTTCTCAATAAGGGAGGAAGGAAGGAAATGAGAAAGAAAATTTGGAACTCAAAATTTAAAATAAAGAATATTGAAATTTATTTTTACATTTAATTTTGGGAAAACAAAATATTAAATATGCTAAAAATATTGTATCATTTAATCTTCATAAGTACATTGTATTCCCCTTTTTAACTTGAAGAAGCGTAGCTATCGCCAGGATTGAGGTGGTAGAATTGTAAATTAGTTCACGTTTTTAAATAAACCTTGCAATTATGTCTTTTTCTTTTCTTTGATTTGTTCTTCATTCTTTATAACCATAGTATAACCCACTGCAATAACTATGGTTCCACTCAGCTGTCACTATTCATCATAGACCTCTCCTCATTTCCAATATCTTGTTATCTACCCTTCATCTTATTTCTTTAAAGCATGGTTGAGTGTCAGAGTAATCTGAAATTAATTCATATTTTGGCATTAAAAAGAGATACTGACGATCATTTTTTCTCTCTCTCATTGGAATTTGTATTTTAAAAGAGCATATAAAACCTCTCAGAAACTGTCTCCATCCTACTTTTCTTGAACATTATTCCCCTTCAGACATAACATGATCCAATCAAATTGTGGTCTTATAATTCCACCTAAAAATCACTCCATCTAAAATGGGCCACAGATACTTATTAACTGTGACTCTAATCAAATCATTTAAATTCTGTTTGTCTCAGTTTAAGTATAAAATGGGAATAGTAATAACATCTACCTCATGGATTTGTTGTAAGGATCAAATTTGATATTTGTAAGGTGCTGAGCACAATGCCTGGCACATAGTAGGTGCTTTATAAGTACTTATCCCTTTCCCTGATTATCTTTCTCTAATTTGGATTTCAATTACCTGAGCGGGTGTACTACTAGGGATGTCTAATGTAATTAGCTCCTTGGGTAAAAAAAATTTCCTCAGGACAAGAAGTTTTTTGTATTGTCATGTGTACTGGACTTGGAATCAGGAAAACTGCTTTAAAAATCCTAGTTTGTATCGATACTGTCTATGGGACAGTGGGCATGTAGTCACTTCATATCCAAAAACTTAAATTTGCTTATCTATTAATTGGGGATGTGAATATTTCTAAAACCTAATTCATAAGGCTTTTGCCAAAAAAGCCTTAATGCAATTTTAACCATTTAGCTTTACTCTTTTTTTTTTTCCTTTTAATCTCTACTACCAAGAACAGTGCTCTGGAAACAGTAGATCTTAACAGTCCATTATTTATTAACCTCCTACTATGTTCCAGGTTTTTTCCAAATTTAGGGGGAGATAAAAATGAAGCAAAAAAAAAAAATGAATGAGCACCTTCCCTCAATGTGCTTACATTCTGTCAGAAGGGACAATATGCAAAAAATAGAAGTGTACACATAATACATTCAACTTTGCGGGGTTGGTAGGGCCAGGGCTTTGGGGTTTAGGAAAGGCCTTATGTAGGCCTTATGTGTTAAAACACAATCTCTAAGATCTGGGGATGAAGAAAGAACAGATTTCACTCAAGTGGGAGAGTCTGTGCAAAAGCCAAAATAAAGAGAATAAAAAAAGTAAGGAAATAAGCACCTATTAAGCACCTACTATTTGGCAGAAACTGTGCTAAGTACTTTATAAATATTATCTCACTGGATCAGTTCAAAAACCCTAACACATAATGCATGTATGACCCTGGGTAGCTCATTAGACTTGTGTCCTAGATAAATCTTTAAGATTAGAAGTTGGAGAACAGTCTCCAGTTTACATTAATAGTTACAATTTCTTTACTAGGAGTTTCTCACACTAAGGAAAACACAGGTCTAGGCCCAAATTTATTAAACTTTTAATTTTTAAAAGAGGTGTTTAGTTGGAAGTGCCTGAGGCCAATTTCTTTGTACCCTTGGATGATATAATTTTTATATGCCAGTCTCTAGGTCTGTCACATATAGTCACCTTATAAATTAATTCCCAACATTTGCTTCTTCCTCTCTGTAATTTTTATGAATTATAAAAGTTTCCTTTCACAGAATTCCGGGATGTAGAATATACCATTTAATTGAGGGTGCCCAGACTTGGCCCCTTGCCCCAGAAGAAAAACAGGGTGCATATGTAAATAGAAACAGAAAGAACGAATTTCATGAGACAGGATGATATAATGGAAAGAGTGCTACACTTGGTGTCATACTGTTCTAGACTCTAATTCCAACTGGATGGGAGGAAAAACTTTTTTATCTGGGGGTATTGTTCTGTTTCATTTGTTCTTTTAAATTTTAAGTACAGGAAGTGAAGAAGTGGACTGGAGAATTTAAGACATGGCTACCTTGGAGTCATGATTCCAGGATAGATATTTTCCCCAAGCCAATAGGAAAAGCCTGAGAAGCCAAAGTTCTGGGATATAAGCTCAGAGAGCCTTTGGACTTGTAATTTAGTGGGACTAACTTTGTAAAGGAACTAAGTTAAGTTGTGAATTTAATTCTCCTCCACTCCATACACTTAGTATTGTGGTACATGTGGATTTTGGTCTTAATTTGTTGGGGGGACATGGCTATATATTTGTTTTTAAAATAAATTTGCTTTTTTGTTGTTTTGTTTTCTTTTATTTTCTTTTATTAATTTTTGTTTATTTTTAGTTTCCATCATTTATTTCCATGAGATTTTGAGTTACAAATTTTCTCCCTGTCTTTCCCTACTCACTATCCCAAAACAGTGATACCACTGTATACCCCCTACCCCAATCAGCCCTCTTTTATATCCTCCCCCATCACCCCTCTGACTTTCTGGTAGGGCAAGATGGATCACCCTATTCCATTGCCTGTATATCTCATTTCCCTGTAGCATGTAAATAATAATAATGATAATATTTTTTTAACCTTTAATTTTAGAACTTTAAATTCTAGATTCTTTCTCTTCCTCCCTTTTCACCTACCCCCACTGGAAAGACAAGCAATTCATTACAGGCCATATATGTGTAGTTACACAGAACATCTCCACAATGGGCATATTGTGAAAGACTGACTATATTTCTCTCCTTCCTATCCTGCCCTCCACTTGTTCTATTCTCTACTTTGTCCCTGTCCCTTTACA
>CM053583.1:343505460-343527436 GCA_028627135.1 Pseudochirops cupreus | reverse complement strand
GAACTCTGGAACCTGGCTATAACATTCCTAGGAGTTTTCTTTTGAGGATCTTTTTCAAGTTCTAGTTTGCCCTTTGGTTCTAAAATATCAGGGCAATTTTCCTTGAGAATTTCTTAAAGGATACTTTCTAGATTCTTTTTCTGATCGTGGCTTTCAGGTACTCCAATAATTTTTAAATTGTCTCTCCTGGATCTATTTTCCAGGTCAGTGGTTTTTTTCAATGAGATATTTCACATTGCCTTCTATTTTTCCATTTGTTTGGATCTGTTTAATAGTATCTTCATTTCTCTTAAAGTCACTTGCTTCCATTTGCTCCACTCTAATTCTGAAGGAATTATTCTCTTCAGCAAGCTTTTGAGATTCTTTTTCCATCTGGCAAATTCCAATTTTTTAGACAATCTTCTCCTCCTTGGCTTTTTGGGCCTCTTTTACCACTTGAGTTAATCTATTTTTTAAGGTGTTATTTTCTTCAGTCAGGTTGTTGACTCTCTTTCCATGATTTTCTTGCATCATTCTCATTTCTCCTCCCAATTTTTCCTCCACTTCTCTCATTTGGTTTTCAAAATCCTTCTTAAGCTCCTATATGACCTGCAAGCAGTTTATATTTTTCTTGGAAGCTTTTGGTGCAGGAGTTCTGCCTGTGTTGTCTTCCTCCCTTTCCATGCTTTGATCCTTTTTGTCCCCTAAAAAGGAATCTAAAGTTGGATTGCTGAGCTTGTTTTGCTTCCTTTGCCTGATCATGTTGCCAGTCAGTTACTTGACTTTTTGGCTCAGTAGAACTCTGCTTCAAGAGGGGAGAGCTCTGTCCCAAATTGCTTGGGTTTTTACAGCTGCTGGAACTATTAGGAGGCTGAAGTCTCTGCAGCCCCCACCAGCTTTGGCTCACTGGTCACACACCTCAGGACCACCATCCAAGACCACGATCCTGATCCAGGCAGGTCAAGACAAGAGCACTTAGCCTCTGAATGATCTCTTGGTCCCCCTGCAATATGTAGACCTTGAGCTCTGAAGCAACCATGTGGAGGCAGCTGCAGTGCTGCTGCTTCAGATTGCTTTTAACTCTAGAGGTAGTTGGCCAGACCCTCTCCCCCCAATTTAGCCAGGCTCCACTGACCTTTTCCCTTTGTCCATGGCTCTTATGGGTTGGTAATTCTGGAAACTGCCATTGCTGCTGGTGATCCAGTCTCCTGAAAGCTCCAGCTGGGGCTTCTCTTGGACAACCTGGGGCTAAAACCACAAGGGGCTGGGATCTGCTCCCAGCACTCTGTGGAGAACCTTTTCTGTCTGCCTGCTGGGCTGCCTTCAGCAGGACTTTTGCTACTGTGTCATTTTGTGGGTTCTGGAGCTCTAAAATTTGTTTAGAGTCATGTATTATAAGTATTTGAGGTGGTTTTGGGAGAGCCACGGATTTCTCCTGCTTTTATGCCACCATCTTGACTCCATGTAAATATATATTCTTTGGTAAAAAGCTAATTTGATTACCAAGTAGTTAACTGAAAATGGGATTTTACCATATAAAACTGGGGTGGGGGGGGGCATAACATAAATAGTGGGAGGTTGAGTGAATGGTAGAGATGTGATGCACCAAAACCCATGAGGAATACCCTAGTGGGAGAATTTGAATTTATCAAACCTGGCCTACTAGTAATGGCAGTCAGAGAATAATTTTCCACTATCAGTAAAGTCTGTAGGTTTGAGATCTTGAACCAGACTAGTACATTTGTGACAATGATATTACTTCAGAGGAAAGATCCTAGACCATAGATCTCTCAGTAAAAGAATTATATCCAAGCAATAATACAAATCCCATGTTGGGACTGAACAAAGATTGTTCCATTGCCAGAGGTGGTGAAAGCCCAAGGTGAGAAAATAGAAATTTTAATGAATGGAAAGATCTCAGAACACCTTACATCAAGTAGTGAAAAATCACAGAACTTTAAAACACAAAAAGGGACATACAGAAATAGCAGAATCTTCCTTCAAGAAACACTATTGGCTATGAGATCAAAAGCTAAGAAAACTGACCTAAATGTTCAAACTCTAGCAAACACACTTACTAACATTAAAAGGCAATTAAATATGCAAAGGACAGATAAGCCTTTGGTCAGTAAAACAGAGAGGAGAAAATTTTGAAGATAAAGATCTTTTGCCTACCTCTGTGAATAGTAGTCCATGAGGTAGAGGGAGAGGAAAGCATTTGGGCCAGCAAATCTGGCCCAAGGAAAATTAGCTCAATTACAGTTTGATTTGTATGGTATCAGAGGAAATTACCCAGGAAACAAATGAGGATAATACAAGTTTTCTGGTGAGGTGTTGAATCCATTCATATGCATTAATTTCTGGATACAAGTACGTGTGTGTAGGACTTTTGTCTCTGAACATGTCTATTTAAAATAATCTGGGGCAGGGAATGTGTCTTCAAAGTTGCAAAGTAAAAACTTCACTCTTTTATTTTTTTTTATATGTGAAGTTTTAATAGTTTTTTTTTTCCAATTACATTTAAAGAAAATTTTAAACATTCATTTTTATAAGATTTTGAGTTCTAAACTTTTTTCTGACTCTCTCCCTCACTTCCCTCTCTCCAAGATGGCAAGTAATCTGACATGTACATGTACAATCATATTAAACATATTTCTACATTAGTCATGTTGTGAAAGAAGAATCAGAACAAAAGGGAAAAACCAAGAGAAAGAAAAAACAAACAAAATAATAGAGTGAAAACAGTATGATGCTGTGATATGTATTCAGACTTGATAATTCATTTTCTGGATATGGACAGCATTTTCCATCATGAGTCTTTTTGGAATTGTCTTTGATCATCATAATGCTGAGAAGAGTGAAATCTTTCAAAGTTGATCATCTCACAATGTTTTTGTTACTGTATACAATGTTCTCCTGGTTCTGCTCACTTCACTCAGTATCAGTTCATGAAGTCTTTCCATGTATTTCTAAACTCTGTCTGCTCATCATTTCTTATGGAACAATAGTATTCCATTATGTTCATATGCCACAACTTGTTCAACCATTCCCCAACTGATAGCATTCCCTCAGTTTCCAATTCTTTTCCATCACAAAAATAACTATTATAAACATTCTTGTGCATATGGATCCTTTTCCCTTTTTTATGACGTCTTTAGGATACATATCTAGTAGTGGTATTGATGAATTAAAAGGTATATGTGATTTTATAGCTCTTTGGGCATAGTTCCAAATTGCTCTCCAGAATGGTTGAATAAGTTCACAACTCCACCAACAATACATTTCTGTTTCAATTTTTCTACATATTCTCCAACACCCATCATTTCTCTTTTCTGTCATATGAACCAGTATGGCAAGTGTGAGGTGGTCCTTCTGAATTGTTTTATTTTGCATTTCTCTAATCAATATTTCTCCTCTATTTTGTGTTTAGAAGAAGACAAGTCAACATTTTATTGAAATCCATCAGTCTATTAATACACACTTATTAAGCACCTATTCTTTGTTGAGAAGACTGAAATTAAAAGGAGGTACATGATTAATCAATTTCTGCATTGAATACTTAACTTTTATAAACTTCATACTTTTAAATTTCATGGGCTTTTAATCAACTTTGAAAGCTATCAATGGTCATATAAAATTATCTAAAAAGCTAATAATTAGAGAAATGCAAATTAAAACAACTTCAATATACCACCTTGCAGTCATTGGATTGAGTGAGATGACAGTAAAGTGTGATAAATTCTAGAGTGAATGTAAAAAGTATATATTAATGTATTTTGGATGGAGTTATACACTAGTTTAACCATTCTTGAAAGCAATTTAGAACTATACTCAGAAAGCTATTAAACAGCATACTCTTTGATTTACTAATACCATTACTCTATATTCCACAGAAATCAAAGAAAAAAGGAAACAACTCATATGCACAAAAATATTTATAACAACTCTTTTCATGGTAGCAAAGAATTAGAAACAGAGAGGATATCCATCTGTTGGCAAATGACTGGGAATATTGTGGTATGAGAATATGATGGAATATTATTATGCTGCTTGAAATGACAAAGGGAAATGTTTCAGAAAACCCTTGGAAAGATATATTTTAACTGATGCAAAGTGAAGTGAGCAGAACCAGGAGAAAACTACACAATAAGGACAATATTATAAAGATAATAAATTGTGAAAGGCTTAATAACTGATCAACACAATAACCCAACACAATTCCAAAAGACTTATGATGAAAAATTCTATCTGCTTTCAGAGACAGAATTGATGGAATCAAAGTGCAAGGTGAATTACTTTTCCTTTCACTCTCTCTTTCTTTTTGTAAATAAGGCTATAGCAGAAGTTTGTTTTTCATGGCTTCAAATTTGTAACAGGCTTTGTATTTCTCTCCATATCGGTGGGGGAAAGGGAAAATTAAGAATTGAAAATTAAATCATATTGAATGAAAAAAATAATAAGCATTTATAAAATTTTATCTTCCTATCCTGAGAAATGAGTATTCTTGCTTCTAAATTCCTTATAATACAGAAAGAATAAATTTATAGACCAGAATGATTTTTTTTTCCATGCACAGGATATTTCATTATAGATAGGAAAAAATGATGGTTTAATATTACTTTCTAATCCTGAGCTTTGGCTATTATTGCAATTTGATTCTATTAATACTTATTTTATTGTCATTTCTTCTTAATGATTAGTTTGTCAGATGGCACATTATAATAACACGAAAACAAGAACAAACTGTAACTTTTCAAGGGAAAAAATGTAGTTATATTTTAGTATACTGAAAATGTTCAATGTGGATGGTGATGGCACTAGAAAAAAATTTAAGTCAATGTTTCCTAATCTATGATCAAAGAATCCTCCTAAGGGGTCCCTGGACAGATTTCAGAAGATCTATGAATTCAGATGGGAATATATATGCACATATACATACATACATACAAAGAAAGAGAAAGAGAGAGAGAGAGAGAGAGAGAGAGAGAGAGAAGGAGAGGGAGACTTTATTTTCATTAGCCTCTAAATGAAATTTAGCATTTCCTCCGATTTACAAAAAACAAAAAGTATTATTTTGAGAGGGTATCCATAAGCTTCACTGGACTGCCAAAGAAGTCCATAACACATACACACACATGCACACATACACACACATATACACACACACATATTATGAACACTTGACTTATGTGATAATTGATTTGAATATCAGATAGATTTTTTTTCTTTTCCCTTGGCCCCTTCAATGAAGGATTCAATTATTTTTGAGAATTAGGAGATGGCCATCAAGTAACAGGCAAAATGAGATGTGCATGTTAAAGTAGTATGATTGAGGTTAAGAATGTTGCTATGTGGAAACTCAGGGGCAGCTCAGACCATGACAGGGAAATCAGCTAAATGGTTGCTTAACCAGTTAATGCCCTTATGGAAAACTTGCATTGACCAAAATGCTCCCAGGAAAAAGAATTGTTTTTTTTTTAATTCTGAAATGATTTAGTTTTTAAAACAATGCTCAAGGATGCATTTCTAGAAATACATGTTGCTTAAAGATTAATTAGTCACAACATGGATTATTCCAGACCAGAATTTTTCACAATAACTTGAGGATAATTCAAACATTATTTTATGAAAAAGAAGAAGAAGAAGAAGAAGAAGAAGAAGAAGAAGAAGAAGAAGAAGAAGAGGAAGAGGAAGAAAAGGAAGAAGAAGATGATTCTGTGTTATCCATGGCAGTCCCCAGATGAAAAGCAAGACAAGATATTTTTGTAACAAATGGCAATGCAGGAGTGTCAATGTTCTAATATTAATTAATTTTTTCTTTAAATAGGAATTTTTGATTTTAAACAGAAAGAAAAACAGGATAAAAATGGGGCTTGGTGACCTGAACTACTAATTCTAAAATGAATATTTTTAAAAATTGATTATTTATACAACCAACAGCCAATTTCCAGTTTCTTCACCTTATTTGAATTGGTAATAATATTTTAAATTTTAACTTTTTTATGCTTGGTGTTAATCATAAAAATAACTCTAGATAATCTGTATTTTATGTCCAACCCTAAAACCCTACCTTCCATTCCTACTCTCTCCTCAATTTGGTTGATATAGTTCCCAAGACAATTAACAAAGTTCCTAATAATGTCATTGCTAGGTGATTTTGATAACTTATAAGTTCAATAGAGTATGGTCTTACCATAGAAAGTAAATTACTGGCTTCACACTTTTATAGCTCATTCACTGTGGAACCAAAAAAAAAAATGTAAACACCATTTAGCCCCGCTTCATCAATACATATCTTTCAGCAACGATTAATTTTCTCACCCAGCTATAACTAGGATGTGGTGACAGGAACCTTATTCTGAAGCAGAAAATTTGATGGTACAAAAATTTTAATTGATACCCTCTTTTAGCAGAGTAGAAGCATGTGAGGGAAGAATGGCACTCATGTGCTAGCTGGAGATCAGGAAAGAGGAATTTAGGATTTTAGGTGACCTTGGACTTATGTTTAGCATTATGATACCGTATATCCCGTCTTTTCATTTTGCATTCTGTCCTTTAAAATTGTCCTCAATATATCTGACCCCATCTAATCTCTAAGACTTCACCTTTCTTTCCTTACAGATCAATGTATATCCCTTGCACATGTTTTTTTTTTTTACTTTTCATAGGGGCAATTGGGGTTAAGAGACTTGCCTAAGGTCACACCGCTAGTAAGTGTTAAGTTTCTGAGGCCAGATCCCTTCCACTATAAATAGCAAAGTTCTTCCTAGCAAACTTGAATAATAATATTGTCATTGCTTCCCCTTCAGAAAGTATTATAGGAAGGGTTCTGCACGAAGATTCTCAAGTAAAGTAAAAAGAATATGGGACTCTAAATTGTATGGGTCAGACTAAAGAACTCTAATGTCTCTTAGAACTCTGAGATTCTATTGCTAAAGTCATTATGTTACATAATTAATATTGTTTCAATTGAATATATCTTAATTACTTTTATATAATTTTTGTATCATTAATTGCAAAAATTATTTGAGAGCAGATTTCATGTTGCTTGCCCTGGGCAGCTGATTCTCCTTGCTGTGAGCAATAACTGTACCTAAATGATAAATTTACTGGTTACAGCTCTGTTCTCGATATGTTACTAATAATAAATAGAAGTGTTGCTACTGGCACATTTGAGACTCTTTCACATCCAATCTTTAACATCATGTTTGCTGCATGTTATGAATCAGGTATATGTTTGCTGACTGATGAATTGATTGAGATTCCGTTACATGTATATCTTTCAGAGATGTGTATATATATATATGGGTGTGTGTGTGTGTGTGTGTGTGTGTGTATGTGTGTGTGTGTGTGTGTGTGTGTGTATATGTATGTATGTATATACAGAGAGAGTTTTCCCTTAAGGTTGTAGTGGCTGCTGTTCTCTCAGAACCTGACATTTTGTTACCCAGGCACTTCTGGAAAATAAGGCAAGTAACATTTGGAGGTTATACCTAACTCCTGCAATTAGTTGCTATGTGGCCTGAGACAGGTCTTTTAACTCTACTGAGACTCTCTGTCATCTTTAATAATAATACTGCTATTACCTCCTTCTTATGGTAGTCATAAGACCCAAATAGAATAAAGTAAGCAAGGCAAAAAAGATCTATATAAATGTGTTACCTTTCCCCACATCCTTCATGTCTTTATCTCCTTAGCATTGTTTTTTCTATCATTCCTTTGCTTCATATATTTTCCTCTTTCCCTGCCTATCGAGAATCTCTATGGACAGTTGTATCCTCATTAATGACACAGAAAGTTAAAGGGTTGGTAACTCCTGTGCTGTATCTGTGACATCCATGACTTCAAAGTTATGTATTGTGCAGTTTTGTGGCCCCAAATGGCAGCAGATGTCTGCAGGACACATGAGACTCATGCTCATTGTGTTCAGAAGAAAATGCTACTGAGTCATGCCACATACTTGGAAAATAAGTGCTAGTAAACCTTTGGAGCTTTCGTACATAGACATGAGTACTGTCCAGGTATTAGTTTCTCATTTCACCAAGGGTACCAATTTGGAAGCAGCACACTTCTATAATTATCATTTGGGAGATTTTGGTCTTAGCAGGAATAACGAAGTGTAAAATCATACCTTACAAACCTCAGGGTGTCTCTGAGGGCTGGTAACATGGATCAGAGGGATAAAGAGCTAGATCTTAGAATCTGCAGCTTAAATCTTTGTACTGCTACATTGGAGTGGTATGATCTTGTGCATGTAACTTTGTGTTTCTATGACTCAATTTACAAATCTATAAAATGAAGGAGTTGATGGCCTTAAAGTTCCCTTGATACACAAAGACTACGAACCTATGATCTTTCCCAATAGTGCTTTGAAGCAACGCCATTAGCTGGGACCTCCAGGAGTGTGAAAGAATTAACATAATCTCATCTGAGACAAATCTCTTCCATGACTTTGAAGGCACTATTTTTTCACTATGTATTGACATAATATGTCTTCTGTTCCCTTCAGGGGTTGCGCCACATTCAGATAAGAGAATGGCAGAATTAGTGCCTTGGTATCATTAGTATATCCCCATCTAAAAAGAACTAGGCTTTTTTTTTTTACTTGTTCATAAAGTGATAAACATAAATGTCCTTTCATTGGTATCCATATGAAGAAGAGAGTTTACTTAGGAGGAAAAGTTGCTTTTAATGTATGTCTTTCACAAAGAAAATAGTAGTTTGTATTAATGAAAAGCTTCTTAAACTTATCCATTGCCTCCAATTAAACTTTGATCAAGTATGAGATTTAAGACCTCATTTTACTTCGATTGTATAGCAGCATTTCCTAATCACAGTTGAAGACAGAAGTTGAAATATCCCAAAATAAAGATTATTCTAGTCATGTCTGCAAACTGTTCCAAGGCAACAAAGTGGAAGGAATCTTGCAGAAAAGCTCACTTTTTGTGAAATTTCGGAACAGCTTTGCTGAGCAAAGAAGTTCAGATATGATAAGCCGTGAGTCTTGTTGGAAGTCTTCCCATAACAGATTGATGGAGTGTTGAGAAAGAGCTTTTCTGTGTGAACAATGGGCTAAATTCTGCTGTGTGACTCATACACTAATCTAGAATGGCACTGACTCTCAGACAAGCAATGATTTCTGCATACCTCTCCATTTAGTTTAACTGATGTCATGCTTGAGTTACTGGGAAAAAGAATTCAGCCTATATGCTTAATTCAAAAGCAATCAAAATAAGTTACTCAGAATCACACCTGTAATCAAAATGGTGACTTTCTTGAGTGTTACGCAGACAATCCATGTACTAATCAAAATACTAAGGTAGAACCACAGAATCTCAGATTTGGAAGAGACCAGAAAAGTTAGCTAGTCTTTTAGCACATAAATCTTTTATTTAAATCTACTAAGTGCTGGGGATACAAAGAAAGGTGAAAGACATGCCCTGCATTCAAGGAGCTGATAATTCGCTTCCAGGTAATCTCTCCTTCACTAGCCACTCTCTCCTCTCTTTCCCATCTTGACCATTGGTAAACCAATTAAACTCCACACTGTTCTCCTTCTCTTAGTCCCTAGCCCCCTTGTCATTTTGCCAATTACATTCTGCCAAGCCTCAGCCTTAGATCATTCGCGCCATTTACCACCTTCACTCCTATACATAGGCTGTTGAACAAAGGTGGAGAAAATCATGCAACTATTCTCACTGAGTCCACTACAAACTTATATTAAACAATCTCAACTGGACTTTCACTCCTGCTACCCAATTCTATTGTACTCTCCTTACAAACTCACTGTCCTACTCCCCACAGAGGCTCTTCCAAACCTTTTTTCACCTTCTTCACACCTCCCATAACTCCCCTCACTACTAGCCTTTCAGTTGAGATCTTTACATCATGTATTACAGAAAAAATTGAGGCCATTCACAATGAGCTCCCTTTTCTCTCCTCTTCCTTCTCCAATCACTCAGATTCTTTCTACTTATCATCTCTTTCATTGCTGTCTCAACTGATGACATAGCCTAACTCCTTACCAAAGTTAACTTTTTCTACATTTTCTAATCTTTTCAAGAAATCCCATTATGTACAATTTTCTCCAAAAGATCACTCCTTCTGTCCTGCTCATTCTTTCACTTATTTTCAAATTCTCCCTATCTACTGGGTCATTTCCTACTACCTACAAACATAGCCTTGTTTTCCTCATCCTGAAAATGAAACAAAACAAAAAACAAACCTTCACTTGATTCTTCCATCACTGTTAGCAGGCAGTCAACTCAGAGGCATAATCTATGCTGCATATTAAATATTGAATAAATAGTTGAATAGACTGAAGGAGGCCATTACAAGCACATAAGGAAAAATATGAAAAAACGTTATTCACCAAAGGTGAAATTACTTTTGGGGTATAATGTCATCAAATTTCTTTGGATTACATGAAAGGGAGTAGTAAAAGATAAGACTTTGGTACTTATGAACCAGATATGAAGTTCAAGGTTTTATATGGATCCAATGTTCTCTTGGGGGTTTCTCAGTATTTAACTCTCTTTGGCTCCTTTTTCCACTTATGGTTTCTCCAAGAATCATACCTTGTATATGTGTCTCCACAACAGAAAGGGAAACAATCTTCAGCTCCCATGCAAGCATTATTCAAAGAAAAAATCAAGTATAGGACAGACTTTGTTTAATATCCCAAAACTTCAGAGATGATTTACATCCAAGTTAGTAATTCTTTTCCTTCCCTCTTTATTGAGTTCTAACTCTCTACCTCCCCAGAGACCTGAATATCCTTGATAATTAAAGCATTACAATGTGGTCACTTCCAATCCACCAATGAGAAAAATAAGTAGGATTTGTTAGAGAATGTAGAAACCCTTACCTTTAGGGAACACTACCTCCCAGGAACATATATGATCCTAGACTTAAATTACTACTGTATATTTCATTTCCTCTCCAACAAACATACAAGCACTTTGGTAGACTTAACTTCTTTCCTCCATTCAATTTGCATAATTCACAGTAACAGTGAAGGTATGGGTTTCATTGTTATTCCTTCCTTTCAATTCCTTCTTAACCCAGGAACTGTTATTCTTCCATAGGTTCTCTCCTGCTCCTGCCTCACATTAGGGTAGTTTCCATCTTAACATTTTGCAATTCTATTTCATTTGATCATTGACTCCATGTACTGCTAACCCTAAGTTGTTGTTTTCAGGAAGAAAAAAAAATAGAATAAAAGCATAGATTTTGAACTCAATTGAAGTCATCTAGCTCAATAGTCTAATTTTATAGATTTAGGAAACTGAGTCTTAGAAAATTGAATTTGTTTATTCAAAGTGAAAAAGGAAGAAAATTTCAGAATTGAGATTTGAATGCATGTTTTCTGCCTCCAGATTCAGTATTCTTTCTGCTACAGTATCCTTGGGTCATGTGGGAATTCAGGCTTCCTTTTCATGAAACCAAGTCTATGTGAATATCACTCAAGACAGTATATGATCCTTCCCCACAACAGTGGGATAGTACAAATGCTCTACACAACTGTAATATCATAAGTTTATGAAATTATACTTTCTAACAATGCAAGACAGAGATTAAAAGCACAACAGCATATATTTCCTTTCCCAAGGACTCCTATGGAATAGAAAGCATTAGCTTTCTCTCTAAGGAATTAAAGCATCAATTTTTTAGAGATATAAAACTATTTTCATATTTCCTTTGGAATGGAAGGAGAGAGCATGTATACGTGATTTTTAAACCTAGCCTAGGTCACATATATATCATTTCTGCTAGTTAGACGTTACCTAACATTGATGCCTAGTGAAAGTTTTGATTCAGAGAGTGAGAAAGCTAGTTGCAGTTTCAGATATAGGTTTAATATCAAAGGAACCAAGGCTAACAATCATCACACTAGAACATTTGTTGACACTTGGGCTTTGCCTAGAAGTCTTCCCTCCCACATTCCCTTACAAAGTGGGAAGGAGAGAGACAGTATCAGGGTTTGTGTTGTCTGCTATTCTTTCTCATCTAGAGCAATAACAGGGTCTTTGCAACCTCCCACTAATGTGTGGGAAAACCTTCTTATGTTGAATAGGTGGAGGAGGACAGTCTGGCGCCTTCTGTTATTGCTATATACATCCCTTCTGCTGGGCCGACTGAGATGTTAATCAACACTAGGGCAAGCTGGATCATTTAAGATTAGAAACTAAGAAATGTTCTGGTATTCAGATAATACAAAACTGATCTTATAGCTCTTCAGCAAGATCAAGAAGAAATCTGGGACATGCAGACAGGAGCAGTGGAATTTAGAAAGAATTAGCTAAAATTTCCTGTAACTTTAGGACTATTACTGATGGACCATCCTAATGGTTGACAACTTCTGAATTAACCTTGATTCTTCACTCTTATTCCACCCCACATAACCAATCAGTTGCCAAAACTCTTTTCTACTCCCACAATACCTTTCTCATCAATTTCCTTCTCTCTGTTTACTTGGCCACCCTCCTAGAATATATAGACGCCTGTCACATTTTGTCTAGGCCACTGCAATCACTTTCTACTAATTGGTCTACTTATCTCTCATATCTCCCCACTACAATCCATTCTCAAGAGAGTTGCTAATGTAATTTTCCTAAATCAAAGGCCTTTCCTACTTAATAAACTTCAACAGATCCCTATTGACATTAAGATCAAACACGAGTTCCTCTATTTGGCTTTTAAAGTCCTTCATAGCTTAACCCCAATCTATATGTCAATCCTTTTTCACTTCAGTCTTTTAAAATCACTTATTTCCTTCAAAATTCAACTCAAAACCTACCTTCAATGTGAAGTGTTGTCCTGGTTCCCCTAGCACTTAAGGTTTTCTTGTATACAATTACCTTGCATGTACTTAAATATATATTGTTTTCCAGTGAAATTTAAACACTTTGGGGTCATGGATTATTTTATTGATTTTTTTGTATTCCAGAGTCTAGAACAATCCTATCACTAAAATTAAAAGGATAGAAGCTAGAAATGATTTTATTGATATTCCTGAATGAGGAAACCTCATCACCTTCTCTGAAAATTAAATTCTTAGAGGAATGTTGGGTGATCCAGCCAATGTGACTCAAAAATAGATTTTGAATCCAGTTCTTCATGTCTTTGTGGCCAGTGCAATGACCAGTACACTATGCTGCCTTTCACATAGTATGCCCTTAATAAATGGTTGTTCATTGATCGATTGATGAATGATGTAGGTTTTCCCTCTTGTCCTGGTATTTGGTAGTAAAGTCTCTGAAACCTGTAAGGATTATACCCTATTTTCAGGGAGTCAGAGAAGGACACTGGAAAAGGCCATTGTCTGGTGCCTTAGGCTAGACTCCATAGTATTTAATCCATTTTAAAAGGAATGGATGGTGTCACCAAAACATCAGGAGGAGCCCAGACCTGGTTGTGTTCACCAAGTGTGAGTTCACTAAGTGTTGTGGTCTCATAATGTCTACATTTACTTTAGTTTAGTTTATTTACCTAAGCTAATTGTGTCTCTACAGAGGACCAACAATTTAGTCTCTCTTCTTGAAACCTATATGTATCAGTTTATATATCTTACAGTAAAATGCATACTAGAAATGTCATTTAAGATAATCAAGCTGAAAAGGTAAGCCTTTTCACCTTTTTACTCTGGTACAAATAATCTAAAAGTTAACATCGTACAGCTCTGAGATTCTGACATTATAGTCAAAAGAAATTTTCAACTAGCTAAATGAAAGCTTTTATTTCTTTCTTATTTTTAACTTAGTATTGCCTTTGGCCTGAGCTCATTTTCATTTCTGCATAACCTTTTTGTGCAGTTTTAAGTAAAAGAAATTTTACCTGGTATTCCATTGCATTATTAATTTTCTGTCAAATATCAGAATGTCTGTTCAGGTAAGGATCTGCTAATCAGTTGCTATTGTTCTGAACATGTTTTACAGTAGTTATTTTCTAAAAATTCCTATTTAAAAAAAATCTACATTAATATATTAATTCCTATAATAATTCATGCATGAGTAGAAATTGCTGATATAACAATTATTCTTTTTTACTAATATTAAGATTGCTTTTTTGTCCCATCTTTGTAAGTTCCTTTATGCTGTTTAAAATAATGCCTTTGGGGTGGTTAGGTGACTCAGTGAATAGAACACTGGCCTTGGAATCAGGAGGACCTGAGTTCAAATCCAACCTCAGCCATATGACCTGGGGCAAGTACTTAAGCCCAATTGCCCTACCTTCCCCCCGCAAAAAAAAAAAATTAAATTAAATAATGCCTTCTCTGAAGAATGGGTTTAAATAACAGGGTTATTGATAGCTCAATAGCAAATAATAAGTCATTCAAAAATGCATTTTAGAGCTCACAGGGACTTTAGTACCATTTGAACCAACCCACTAAAAGAAAAATCCCTACTACAAAAAACAATTTGCTTGAAGATAGTCCAGGAGGAGAACTAATTCCCTTTCAGACCAACCTATTCCAAGGTATGGTTGATTAGCCAGAATTAAAAAAAAAAAACAGAGATATGATCATTGACAATTAATATATATAATGAGAAGCAATATGGATAAGGAGCTAGCCTTGGAGACATGGAGACCTAGGTTTATATCCACCTCCTCTATATACTTACTGTGTGACCCTGAGAAAACCATTTACTATCTCACTCTGTAATTTGTAAAGACTATAGATTGCAGAGAGAAAATGCTAACCTGAATTGGTAGAAGTCTCTCACTGGGAGCATGATATATAAATGAAATAAGATGATCTACCCCCTGTCCATTATCTATTTTGTGCAAAATACTATGAGAATTATAATGTTAGGGTAAATTATAGTTATTAGATTTAGTCCCCTACCCTAAGAAGCTTATGTTCTAACTAAGGAGAGTTATAGGTAAAGGGATATAGATATACTAAGCCACATTTAGTCACTTAATCAAATAGGTCTTAAAAAGCAAAGTCAAGTTAGAGCAAGTTAAACCAATGTACAGCAGCTTCTTTCCTGCTATCAAACGGGTAGCAATCATATAGTATGGAGGTGTCCAACACACAGCTTGTGCACATAAGATAGCCTGAAATACTCCTCAGTGCAAATCAAATTTATATGAAATTGGGAAATATTTAACAAAATAAACCAAAAATGTAATATAACATTAGAATCGGGAGAACTGAGTTTTAGTCATATCTCTATAAGTGAGGAACAGTGTAACATCACCTCAATCATTTCAACTCTTGGGTTGCTCTATGTCCTTTGATGTATTTTACTGAGATGACTTCTGGAGTCCCTTCCAAGCCTAGTATCCTATGTCACTAAAAAAAAAAAATCTTGTTTTCCAGTAATAGGAATAAGATACAGGAGAACATCTTCTGTATTTGGTGCTATTTGGAAAAATAGAGTAGTTGGTGTGCAAAAGTGAGGAAGAGAAAGCAGTCAATCAACAAGCATTAGCAAAACATTTAATAAGCACCAGTTTTTAATATGTGCTAAATAGTGATGATACAAAGAAAGGCAAAAAAAACCCCATTAACCCTGCCTTCAGAAATGTCACATTCTAATAGGTGGGACAACATGTAAATAATTATGTATATAGGATTCATGTATGGAGGAGACCAAAGATAATCACTGATGGAAGATACTAGCAAGAGGAGAGAAATTTTGGAAAGTCTCTGGCAGAAGGCAAGATGTGAGCTGTCTTAAAGGAATCCAAGGAAGTCAAGAGATAGTGATGAGGACAAGAAGCATTTTAGGCAGAGGGGACAGCCAGTTCAAAGCAACAGACTCATGAGATGGAATGTCAGGTGTAAGCAACATCAAGTAGGCATACTTGGCATGACGTGGAGAATAGTACTGAAAAAGAAACTTTAAAAGGACTGATCAGTCATGTTCCAAACAAACCAGAAGAGAGAATTGTTATGAAAACCTGGAGAGGAGGGTATATACAGAAGAAGATGGAGAGTGTCAAAATCTGTGGAGTTCATAAAGAAACAAAGGGGCAATAGAAGATCTTAGAATTTTAGATTTAGAGATGTTCAGGGATTTACATATGGTCAAATGATCTTGTTATTGTTCACCTTTTATTCTCAAAGAGGACACAAGGGTGATGTTTTGACTTATGTGTGAATTAAATATCAGTAGGGCAGAGTTGCCCAAAGTGATCAGCCTCCCTGTCTCCTCCAGAGTCATAAAAGTCCAGCAGTAAGACAAAGATCAAGATAGTCACGCAGGTAGTAAGCAACTGAGACCAGAAACTTGAACTCAAGATGAGTCTTTTTGACTATTACTGTATCCACTCCATCACTTAGATGCCCTCATAGAGCACATACATAAAACAGAAAAGTAAAAGGCTGGAGAGGAAAGTGAGGAACAGACTATCGAGGAATTTGAATGCCAATTCACAGAGTTTAGATATTCTCATGCAAGCCCTTGGGACTCATGACAGGTTACTCAGTAAGAGATTGATGTGATTAGCATTGGACTATTGGATGGGAGCTGACTTCAAGTGTCAGAGGTGAAATTTGAATCCAGCCTTCTTAAATCCAAGACCATCATTAGATTACTATAAGGTACCGTTTGAGGTGATTTCAAGAAGTAAGGCCACATCATAGGCTTCTCAATCTCTCTTCAAGAAAGTTAATTTCACATAGGCATACCTTATTCTAGTTATAGCCAGAACCAGGCTTTTGTATGTCTGTATGCCAGTAACAAAATTTGTTTCCTTTCATTTTATTATGTGGTGCCAAGATGGCAACCTACATGACTCACAAAAATAAATACCTGTGGGCATGGAGAGAGGGAGTATCTTTTGTTTTTTTGGCACTTAGGATATATGTATTTATAAGAAGTAATATTCTAAGTGTCCCATGTTACATCTTCCTTTGTATTATATCCTAAGTGACAGTCTACCTTGAGTACTCCTAGGCACGGCTCTGACCCCCTCAAAAAAAATAGAAAGGAAATTTTAGTGGAGAATGTGCACACACATACCACATACCCCCCACACACATACACTGTATGCAAAAAGTTAAGTGCTTGAAATCTGATCTGAAATATTAAATGAATACCTTTATAGTGTTTTGAAGAAGTAAGAAATATATACAAGAAAGCTTTTACTCTATAAATAGTATTTTTCTGAATTTTACATTGGCATCATTTCTGTCTTCCATATATCACACAATGATGTACATCACTGTTTACTTTTGTTCTCATTTAATTCTGAATCTGTTATTCATAGAGGCATATCTAGTGGTTTCTGGGACATTGAATTGCTCCTTCAAGGGAATTTCATCCTTTCATTTCCCCAAGAAAATAAATAATGCAATTGGAAATGCATTTTAAGGATTGATAGTTTGTTTTCTTTTCCATAGCCTGTGTAATCTGTTCTTTTATCTCCAAATTTCCTATTCCTTTTCAATGTATTATTTTACTGAAGTTGGATAGATGCAGATTTATAAGCCCATTATAGCCAGACCCTAGAGTGAATTCTATTACTGTGCATTCAAAGGGTAAAAAGGAGTGAGAAAGATGCCCTGACACCATGACAACAACAAACCATGAAAACAATATTGAAGGCCCTAAAAACTCACCTCTTGACAACAAGAAGAAACTGGAATGATGTGATTGATTTTAAATTCTCAGGGTGATCTAACATATAACTTCAACAGTTATCTCAAATACTGTTTAAAAGGTTAATATCAACTTCACTCCCATAACCTCAGAATTGGAAATCTGTGATACTCATCAAATAAGTCCATTGTCAAAACTGTTAGCTTGACTATGTGCATTTTTATGCAGATTCATGGAAAGCAGTGAAATAGTCATTTTAAATAGTAAATTGTCAAAAACTTACAATCCTTTGGAAAGAGGAAGAAGAGGGCATGAAGACTGCAAAGGCAGTGGAAAGTTTATGGTGTGGTGGACAATTCTGTGGAGATGGTGCCTTTTGGAGGGGAGGAGGGATGATGTGTTCTGCATAGTCTGAAGGACAGTTTTAGTGAGCTCTGTGCCCCCAGAAGACTTTGATGTGTTATATGGTTCAAAATATTCAAAGGGAAGAATCCTGAAGGGACACTCAAGAGTCAATTCAATGGAATAAAGTTATCTTCTCTAAATATTAGTTTTGGCTTTGCCTTAACAAGCTTTATCACTTCCAGCCAGTTCCTTCAGCTTATCACAGTGAGGAAACTATTTAACTGAGAGAATTGTTAATTTAAAGAGATCCTGTGAATTTGACATGATATGTAAGATGATAAAATAGTGATTTTCACATATTTCTACAGCTGAAAAACCTCAAAAAAAGAAGTATTCGCCAAATTTGCAACACTTGAAGTTCAATTCCCAGGATAAAAACTAAATAAGATAAAAGTCTCATGAAATAATATTAGTGATATTAAATTCTTAAAGTTATTAGTCTGTCAAAAAAAAATTTTAAATGTCACTATATGCCAGACTCTGTGGTAAGCGCTGGGGATAAAAATACAAAACAAAAATGACAATCCTTGCCCTCAAGGAGCTTACTATATAGTAGAGGAAGACAGCACACAATACAAAGCTGAAAAGTGAATTGAGAGGGAGGAAAAGAAGGGGAGATAGATACCCTGTGTCAGGTATCATAGGGAAGTCCAAAGAGAGTGTAGCAGAGGAAAAATAGGGAGAAGACTGTGCTGAGCCCTTTCCTCAAATGAAGGATCTGAACCCATGACTTTGCCCTCCAGTCAGAGGACATACTGTCCCAACCCTGAATGCCAGGGTATAGACTTCTATAGTAAAGCAAAATTGACAGACTTCTATTCAAAGAATGTGGGAGAGGCCCACTCTGCCCTGGCTAAGTCAGTCTGAACTCCCCTTTTTTATGCCAAAAGAAGAAGAAGATGTTGATTTTTCCTTGTCAGGGCAGGAAAAGAAGTCTAACTACCGAAGAAATAGAAGGGGTGTGGAAGACCAGAAAATGAAGAGCCAGTTGAAAGGTAAGGGCTTCTGTGCATAAGGGAAAGGGGACAGGAAACCTAGGAAGGGATAGTGCTTTCTGTCTCAGAAATTAGCTCTGAACAGGTGACCCAACCCAGTGCATCCTGAGGTAGCTAGGTAACACAGGCTTTTTCGAGTCTGGAAGACCTGAATTCAGATGCAACTTCAGATACTTTGTAGCTGTATGATCTTGAAAACAAGACATTTAACTACGGTGGATTTCAATGAGAAGAAATGACTCATTGAAAAAGACATTGATGTTGGGAAAGACTGAAGGCAAGAGGAAAAGAGGACAGCAGAGGATGAGATGGATAGGTATTTTCATGGAAAGAGTGAACATGAACTTGGATAAATTTTGAGATTAGAGGATAGAAGGTTCTTGTGTGCTATGTATTCTTCAACAGGTTATGAAGAATCAGACACAACTGAACAACTGAACAAGTGAACAACAAAACAACAACAACATTATTTTCTTTTCTAAATTTTGTGTTCCAAATTCTCTCCCTCCTGTTCCTTATCTACCCACTGAGAAGGCAAGAAATATGATATCTATTATACATGTGAAACTATGAAAAAATTATTATCTACACTAGCCATGTTAAAAAAAAGGAAAAGAAAAGAAATGAAATTTAAAAAGAGAGAATTATATTTCAAATTGCATTCAAAATTCATCAGTTCTCTCTCTAGAGGTAGATAGCATTTTTTTCATCATGAGTCTGAATCTTAAATTATCTGACCTTGAGCTGTTTTAAAGGTAAATTGTTTTTTATATGAGATATTTTACATTTTTTTCTTTATTTTCTCATTCTTTTGACTTCGTTTTTAGAGAATTCTTGTTGTCATTTGGAGTCTTTAATTTCCATTTAGTTTGTTCTCAATTTTTAGTTGTTTTTTTTTTAAGTTGGGTTTTGTATCTCTTCTTTTATATAGTTTATTCTTTTTTTTTATAATTTTCTCCTCCATATCTCTCATTTCTCTAATATCTATTAAAACCTCTTGCATCATCGCTTCAAAGAATTCTAAATGTTCTTGCAGGCCAGCTCTTGTTTTTTGTTTTGTTTTGTTTTCCCATTTGAGGTTTTTATTATAAGTGCTTTTGACTATCAATGTATTTTTCTCTTGCCAGATTGTGCCCTGGTAATCACTGGCATCAAAGGCCTTTATTTTGCTTTTTGCTCATTCATTTTTTAATTATCAGAGTCCTCAAGAATTGAGTTTTATATCCCCCTCAGCCTTCTACTCTGGGTATCAAATCAAGTTGAGGGCCTTCCCATTACTTGTGGCCTTTTTTTTTTTTTTTGGAAGGAGGGAAGGCGAGGCAATTGTGGTTAAGCGACTTGCCCAAACTCACACAGGTAGTAAGTGTGTTAAGTGTATGAGGTTGAATTTGAACTCAGGCCCTCCTGACACCAGGGCCTGTGCTCTCTTGACAATGTGCCACTTAGCTGCCCTATTTGTGACCTTTCTTTAAGTCATTCCTTCTCCACAGAACCCAAAATTCTCTTCACTAGTGATCAGCATTAAAGGAATCTCTTTACTTTCAATGAGGAGAAAGAAAAAGGAGACACTTTGCCTTGAATCCTGTATTAAATGGACAGATGCCCTTCTGTGATGGTAGAGAACTACATGAGGGGTATAAAGAGATAGCTTGAAGTCTTTCTATCATTTTTTAAAAAATTGACTGTGAACCTAAGCAAAAACCTTTTTTCCCCTTAAAACTGAGTATTTCCCTAATGATAATAATAAATATCATTATGTATATAATTTTATGACATTTCACCTTATATTTTATTTTTTAGTCTTAGCACCAAAGTTTTTCAGTTTCACTTTAGTGCTCAAGGACTTCTTTTCTTCTAAGGCAATTGAGACTTTTAAAGACTTTCACTTTCATATTCATTTCTATTTTCACTTTCATTTTCCTGCCACAGAAGATATCTTACTTCTGAAGTCTGACACATTTTGATTTCATCCCAAAGAGGATCTGCATCATATTTATTGCATGTCAAAGGGGTCAGTTGTTTTGTAATCCAGTTCTCTAATGGTAGGATAGAACTGACCTGTACTGTTTCCATCTGCTCAGCTAAAAGCTGACATGGTCACCTGATGCCAGAACAGTTAATTGGAAAGGATGAAAGTACTAAAAACAAATTGAACAACTCTGATTAAATGCCAAAATAGAAATCCTGAACAATAAAAAAGAAATTAACAAATGAGAACAAAAAACAATTAATAAAGAAAATTGGAGATTTTTTGCAATAAAATAAAGTAGAAAAGCCCTAACAAATCTGATTAAAAAGGACAAAGAAAATCTAATTATCAGTATTAAAAATTAAAAAAAGAATTTTCAACAAATGAAGATGATATAAAAGATATTATTAGAAACTACTTTGCCTGATTATATACATACAAAACCAACAATGCAAATAAATAAATACATACTTTTAAAAAAATTAACAGAAAAAGCATAATTTAAATGATCCAATTACAGGAGAAGAAATTTAAAAAGTCACAAATTAACTAAAGAAAAGAATTCCATCTCCCAGAAGGATTCAAAAGTATACTCCATCAAACACAACGAACAGTCAATTCCAATAATACATGTATCATTTACAAAAAATAGCTAAAAAAATAATTCTACCAATTTTTTCCTATGATGTAAACATGGCCTCAAACTCAATAAAGAAAAAGAAAACAATAGATTAATACCTGTAATTAAATAAAAAAAAATTATAAAGAGGTCTAAACAACACATCATAAAGTTGATTTGCTGTGATGAGCCTGTATTTATATCAGAAATTTAGGATTATTAGGAAAACTATAAGTATAAATAGCTATATTAGTAACAAAAATTCTCTGAGTTAGGTAATCAAGTAATATCTCCCCTCCTTTTTTTTTTCCTTTTTAAACTTGTTTTGTTCATTGGTTTTTAAATTTCTTGTGTATATCTTTTCCTAAAGAAAAGTTTTCTCATTTTCTTCGTTCTTTAATGATCTTTTTCTGTGTATTTTTATTCTTTGATTCATGATTCTTATGCTAATAGA
>CM053583.1:343488337-343504960 GCA_028627135.1 Pseudochirops cupreus | reverse complement strand
CCAGGTATCAGTTATCTATTTTGTCCACAATTATGGTGGGAGACTCTTAGTGAATGTGTTTTAAACATTAAGACATACTACCTACATGTTTCTTGCTCTAGTAACTGAATTTAAAAAGGAAAGAACTTAGGTCTTGTACTTGTATGACAAAGGTCAACTTATTCCCTGTTTACAAAACTTCCAAATGAGAAAATCAAATTAAAAAAACTACTAGGTATAATCCATTTATGAAATTAAAACGTTTGCCTTTTTTGTTCTTTCTTCCATTTTTTTCTTTTATTTTTAAACTTTTTCATTTATATCTTTTAGGATAACTTTCAATTTACGTTATTCATATTTTCATGTATCCACATTTCTCTTTAGTGAGCCTTCCCTTGGAATAAATAATTTATACTTATAGCTTCAAAGAAGAAAAAAAAAGTCATTCTTAATCAACCAAAACACATATTACAAAGCATACAATATTATTTATTTATTGTACTCCATATCACTAACGAATGGAAGAAAAAACATTTACTGTTTTTTCTCTGGAAAATTGATTCTTCATCATAATTAAGAACTTCAGTTATGTTTTTGTCATTCTTTTCCTTTACATTGTTGTAGTTACTGTACATATTTTTGCCACTTATGTAAAGTTCATTTGTAAATTCCTATCTTGCAACAATATTCTAATACATTATTATCAAGAATTTGTCTAGCTATTCTTCAATGAAGGATACTCCAACATTTTTTGTTACCTCAAAAAGTTTCTGTGATTATTTTGGTACATAAATAATTTTTTTCTTTCTCAAATATCAACTTCTTTTACCATACTGAGCAGAAGAATCTCTGGGCTTATGAATATAAATGGTTTAATCATTATTTGCCTTCAATTCCAAATTGTTTTTCAGAAAGGAGGCGTTTATTCAGAATTCAATCAATAGTGTACTAGTATACTTATTTGCCATTAGTTCACTGATTATTTCATCCTTTATCATCTTTTCCAATTTGTTGAGTGAATTAGAGATATTCTAATTTTCATTTCTCTTATTATAAATTACGTTGAAAAATCATGGTTATCAATAGCTTTTAAAAAAATCCTTCATTTGAGATTAAAAAAATATTCTTTGATCAATTATCCACAGAACAATGGTTCCTGATCTTATGAATTTGTATTAATTCCCTATACAGGTTAGGTATCAGATCTTTATCAGAGATATCTTATGGAAATATTATGCCACAATTGAAATATTCTCCCTTTATGTCAAAGCTGTATTGATTTGGTTGTGATTTTCTTATTTCATGTAATCAATTTTTTAAATCTTTTATGAGTCATTTTGTCTTTTGTTTTTGAAGAATTGTTCTGCTAGCCATATACATGAAATTTATTTATATTCATTTTATTTTCTTCTTTTAAATTAAATATATTTTTTTATATTTGTCAAAATCCTTACGAAATCTCTTGTCATATATTGTGTAATATGAAGGTCTAAAATGAATTTATCCTAAACTACTTTCCAGTTTTCCTAAAAGGTTTACTCAGCTAGAAACTTTTTCTTCAAGTAGTTTAAATACTTGGATTCATTGAAAAAAGTCTACTGTTTGATTGCTTCTATTCCTTTATTATTCCTTAGTTCCACTGATCTACTTTTTATTTTTCCAAGCAATACTAATTAGTTTCAATATTTAATACTTCATGGTAAAGTTTGGAAACTTAAAGCACTATTTCTTTCTTTTTTCTATTTTCATTATTTCTCTTGATATTCCATACCTTTTGTTCTTCCAACTTATGGCTTGAATTATTTCCTTTAATTTTATAAGGTAATACCTCATTAATTTGCCATAACAATGTTTATAATTTAAATGAAATATTATCATCATGTTATCATTTTGGCATGACCCAATCATAAATAATAAATACCCTCAAAATGATTTATCTTCTTTTATGTATTAAAGGCAGTTTTCTAATGGCAATTATATGTGGTTTTGTGTTTTGATTGGTTGACTTCCAGTTATTTCTTGCCCTTTGCAATTTCTTGAATAAGATTCTTTTTCACACCATTTCCTCCTAGTTTTTCTTATTGCTACATTGGAATGCTATGACCTTTTGGAGATTAATATTATATGCTTATTAATAGAAGTGTTTCATTCAATAAATTTCCTGATTTCTGAGATTTTCTAAAGACATAAATTTTTCTAATTATAATGTCATCTATGAATACAGATATTTATATCTCCCCTCCACTGATGTTTGTGTATGCAATTTGTTTCACTTGTCTTATTGTTATTATTAGTGGCAGAAGTATGTAAAATAAGAGAGGTTATTGTGGTCAGCATTTTTTTGCCTCTACTTTTTTTTGGGGGGGGAAACCAGTTTTCCTCCAAAGCAAATAATATTAGCTTTTCTTTTTAGATATATGTGTTTATTACATTTTTAAATGGCCACTCTATATCTTTGCTTGTTTGGATTTTTAGCATTAATTTAGCATGACTGTAGTAAGAAGAATTCTTCCATCAGAAGAATGCTGTGCCTGGATTCAGGAAGATCTGAGGTCAAATCCAATATAAGGCATTTAGTAGCCATGTCACTGTGGGCAAGTCATTAAACCTCTTCCTAACTCAGTCTTCTCAGATGTAAAATAGGTGGATGTAAATAGCACTTGCCTCTGAAGATTTTTGTTAGGACAAAATATGATACTTATAAAGTGCTTACAAAAACCTTAAAAAACCATAAAAATGCTAGCTATTAAAGACTACTATATTTTGACAAATATTTTTTTTATCTACAACATTTGTTCTATGGTTTTATATGTTTTTGTTTTGAATGTAATTAATTTAGCTAATTTTCTGTTATTAAACTTTCCTTGAATTCCTAAATTCGATTTAATTGTAGCGTAAACCAGAGAAGTCAAACATGCAGCCCTCGGATCACACGCAGCCTATAAGATTCTTTAGTGTGGCCTAAACCATATTAAAATGCAATCCAGAAATATTTAACCAAATAAATTAAAAGTAAAATATGTTAAAATATATAAAATGTTTTAAAAACTAATTTACTATGTGGCCCACATCAGTGTTTTATATATAGATAAGTGGACTCTATTTGGGTTTGACACTATTAGTATAAATCATTTATAAATTTTAACAGAAACCTGCCCCTTAACCTCACCTCAGGTGGTTATTTTATTACTTGCTCAATTTCACTTTGGAGATTTTTGTTTTGTTTTCTTTTGTTGTTAGTTTTTCTTTTCCTCGTTTTAATTGAGGTATTTTATGCTTTTTGTAGGAAGGTCTTCATTTATTCAAAAGCCTATTTTTGCTAACATGTAATTGAATATAGGAGGTAGGTGCCAATATAAATACATGTGTGTTACACAGAGATGTCTATGTGTGTATATACATCATATATACACACACATGCATATATAAAATTTCATCTTTATTGTGAAGTCATTCAACAAGCATTTCTTGAGGTCTCATTTAATTTTTTAGGTAATTTAATTTTCTCTTTCAAAAATAAGTTTAGGAAAATATTTATTAATCTAGTTAACTTTCACAAATAAGTATTAGTTCATTTTATTTTTAGCTTTTGATTTTCATTTTATCCACTTATACTCTACTTTTCAAGATTTGTGTGTACTTGTTCTAGCTTTGTTATTTTGTTGACTTTCCAGCATTTTATGTATTGGAAATTATATGCTTTAGTTCATTATTCCTTTTGATAATATCTTCTTTAAACACGCTTCTAGATACACATGCACATACATGCATGACATAAATGTGTATATGTTTATATATGACACAAATATGTATGTATATTTATTTCAGAAATGTTTTATTTTCATTCTGAAAATTTTGGCATCTTTTCCCATTGTATCATTTGTTTTTTCAAATCATTATGAAATAAATATCTGCATGACTTGTTCTCTGACCTACTCATTCAGGCTGTCATTTTTTATTCTGCATTTAGATCTATAATTTTGTTTATGTTCTTTAATTACTACTTTTATCATATTGTCATTTAAAATATATCTCTGACAATGTACATATATTTATAAATTCTCTATGAGATAATACATAGTCTCTTTTTGTTAAAGTGACTCAGTGGGGAAAAAATGGAATGTAGCCAAAATAGATCTCAGAAGAATAATATCTTTGAAAACACATATAGAAAAATTATAAAAAAGAAGAATGGTTCACTTATGTTCACCTTCTGAAGATTCTAAAAGTCTTCCAAAGCTAACTTTTTGAAGAATCTGTTCAGTTCATACTGTCTTTTTTTCCTTGTTGAATCTATTCACCTTTGAGAGAGGAACATTTAAGTCTATTACAATTATTTTATTACCTCCTCTTTGTCACTCTAGTGCTTATTCTTTAGATGAAATTAGATTTCTTACTTTATCCCTGGGCATTTAATAATGATATTGTTCATTGTCTATAGTCCTTTGAGCACTACGTGGTTTTCCTTTTATCTTTCTGGACATGACACATTTTTATTTTTTGCTTTGTCTTACAATGTGATTTCAACTTCTGCTTTTGTGGAATTGTCTCACAGATTTTTGCTTTGGTCTAACATTTTCATACTTTATGTGCCAATATCTTTTAAATGTGATTCCTATATGCGATGCATTTTGGGATTTTATGTTCTTTTTCTGCAATTCTATTTTCTTTTATTTGATAATTTAATCTATTCACATTTAAGGTAATCATTGTTAGGTTTTTGCTTTCCTCAATTATTTCTTTTGTGAAGATTTTATACTTTCCTCTTTTAAGAAATGGATTTCTTTCTGCAATTAGTTTTTATTGGACTAATTACATGCTCATCTATTCCAAGGAGTTCTTGTTTGTTTATTTTCAATGGTTTCAATTAATAAGAATTTTTCTCTTCTTCCTATCTCTTATCATTGAGAAAAGAAAAAAAAAGTTTTCCCTTCCATTTCTCCCTTTATTCCTGTCTCAAATTACATAAATTTACTTGTATTGATAACTAAACTTTCCTTTAATTTCTTTGTCTCTCATTTTTGTACATTTACTTTTTTCTGAATAGAATGGTGTCTGCTAAAAAAAAAATAATCATCTCACTTAGATATTCCCTGTACCGCCTTTTAAGTGACATACCTTTTTTGGTGTTCTTTTGTAGGAAACATTCATTTATTTCTTGTTTATATCCTTTTCTACACTATTCTCAATTCTATTTTCTCATTCATGAGATAGATCACTACATATTTCTTTATTCTTTCTATATCCTTCATCAAAAGCAGGGCTTCCAGAGTACAAGAATTAAATTTCTTCCTCTATCTACTTCTTTGTTAGTACTTTTGTAAATTTCAACAAATTCTCCCTTCTCATCCAATGGATGTATGTATTCAAATAATAATAATAATGATAATAATAATTGTTATTGTAATTATAATAACAATAATATCATTTATATAGTGTTTTAAAATTAGGAAGCTTTTGTACATGTCATCTCATTTGGTTCTCACAATAATCCTGTCAAGTAGATGATATTATTATCCCACTTTCATAGATGATGAAACTGAACCTGAGAGATGCTAAATGACTTGCTTAAGGTCACACAGCTAAGAAAGATGCTAAGCCACAATTGGAAGTCTAACACCTTTCCCATTGCACCACTTGTGCCTCTTTTATTGGGGCCTTCTCTTCATAATTTCTAAAAATAATATTTTGTAAAGGAGGAAGTAAAGTGTGTTTATGGAGTTATAAGACATGAGTCATTATTGAAAAGAACAATTCATAACGAGTGAACCTTCCACCCACACCCTTACCAGAACAAAACATCTTACTTTTCATCTGTTTCTACTGCCACTTTGGGACCTACTCCCCCAACCCTTTCTCTTCCCCATCCCTACCCCCCCATGTAACTTTAAGAAGCACAACAATTGTTCATAATAGCTGACCTCCCAAAGCACCTATTCTCTCCATAAAAACAAAAAAAACCAAAAAAGCTATAACATGTATGCCCCTCCCCCACTAACCCAAAATGTGCTTAATAGCATTGTTTTATTTCCCTTTTTAGCATGAGATTAGACATATATTTCTTCTAATCCCAATCACTCCCTCCACTGTACTTTCCCATGACTTACCATTCTTATGAAGACCTATTGGAATATTACAAAATCTTCTTTGTTTATCTTCCATTCTGGAAGGGAATGTATATCTGGCTCTCCTCTGTCTCTTGCCTTCCCTCTACCTATTTAAATAAATTTTCAATTTATTGTAACCTCCCTCACTTATCACAACAAACACACATCTTCAGTCACAGGAAGTTACTGAATCACTTTTATGGAATCATACTCAATCTTTTTGTGTACAATGACTTGATGTTTAGAATAATTTTACAACTAGTGAATAGAGCAGTTTTGAACAAAAAATCTGACAAGTTGAAAACTGATAATTTTTATAGAAAGAAACCATCAAATTCTGAATGATAATGAGATAGTTAAGTTTTCCCCCTTTACTTAATAATTAGGAGCCATCTCATAATAAAAGGTTGTTGAAACTTTGTAAAGCACAAAATTGGCCACCCTTCAATTTAAGCATTATCTGCCCAAAGTGGAAACTATCCAAAGTGAAAAATGTGACTTCAGTTTCAAACAAGCTAGCACACCGACCAGGGGATATAATTTATTAGGCAGTATCATGTGATTAATGGTGCTGAAAGGTTATCATAAGTCACAAATGACATTTCAAGTTATTACTACATAGTTTAAAAGACACGGCCTCTTAAAAGTTAGAAAAGAAAAGAATTGGGTTTATAGTTGAATTGGAAATCTTTGGGGTGTATCCCCAAACTGTCACACAGTAGACCATGGACCAAAGACAATGAAGGACACTGAACCATCTTCTTTTATATGTCATGGTTAAGAACAACATGAAACGTGAATAAATGTTGACTAACATGCCTTTTGCTAGCTTAAGAATTTCTGATGGCTAAATAGTCAAATTTAGAAGATAAAAAACCAGGGAGTAGCTAAAATATTCAGTTTGAAATGAATGCTGATTATAAGCTTTGAAAAATTTCCCTGTTGTGAGATCCAATATTGTTTTACATGTACATCTGCATTATGAACAAGGGTCAGTATTTGAGAGTATCAAAAATGAGCAAGGAGGATATGGTGGGTATTAAAAGGATGTTCACTTCAGGTGAGCTTATAAAAACCTAAGATATATGAAAAGAAAATGAGGGGGACAGAATTAAAGATAACCTTCCTGATTAAAGAAGCCCTTTAGACTTGGAGTAATAAAGGGACAAGACAGTCCAGCATCATTTTCACAGATTCTAAAAGAACAACAAGATTGCGAAGAATAAGTGTCATGTTTGGAGACAGAATGAAATGCAATGAAAATACCTAAAAACAGTATAGGAGGTAATTTTTTTTAAATCATAAAATTATGCTAATTATAGACATAAAGCAATAGACACTCTGATATGGTGAAAAGAAGACTTGATTCAGGATCAAGAAGACCTGAGTTGAAGACTTGCTCCTAACATATATTAAATACCTCACTATAAGCATATCACTTAACCTCTCAATGTCCTGGGTATCTAAAAATAAGTTAGAGATAAGCTTGTGATCTGCATCAGTGGAAGGAATTTCTACACTAATATCTTCTCCATAGCAATGAAATGACAATTTTGGGTGAAAACATTGTTAACATTACTTTACTGATCTTTTTCAACCCTCAATTTACTGTAGACAACTAAAAGATCCAGTCATACATCTTTCTCTTGAATAATGGCTTCTACAAAGTTTTTGAGATTTGTAAATAATTTAAAATGCTAGAAAATAAACACATCCAGAAATACAGAGGTGTGTGTGTGTGTGTGTGTGTGTGTGTGTGTGTGTGTGTGTGTGTGTGTGTGTGTGTATTTTGCATTGGGGTCAAAGTATAGCACATTACCAAAGACAGACAGTCAGAAAGGAAAGCTGCATTATGGGAATTTTATTCACAGGCACATTCTGCCCAGATTCTCAGCATTGTGGGGTCATTGTGGATAGACAAGGAGAGTGTTATGGCTGAGAGAAAAAATAATCTTTTGCACGTTCTTCCAAGTAGCTGGTTGTTCTGATTGTACAGGCTGAAAATCATCTACTCCAAAGGAAACTTATCAAATTACTTACAGAACAGTTGGATCACTTGATTATAAATGAGTCAAACATATGGATTGGGCAGCAGTCTGCCGTACTCATTGAGCTGCTGGGGCTGATGCCAAGCTAAAATCAATTCCACACTCACATTTTAGTCTCATAGAATTCATACAATTACAAGAAAAGTTCTTTTTTAAAGTGATAGTTTTTTTAATTACTTAGATCATTTAAAGTACCCATCAAAAACCAGAAATTATTTGTTTGAAAATCCCATTTTACACAAAATTCAAATAATTCAAATAGAAGAGTCCTTTGAAACTAAGTCCCCTGAATGACAGCAGCTACGGAATTAAAAACAAACAAACAAACAAACAAAAAAAACAACTTGAGATAAAGGAGTTACTTCAGAGCATTAGCACAAGCTCTTTTCCCCAACAAGAACATTGCAATTGAGTCTGGTATGCAAAAGTATACAAGAAGGCAAAATATTTCTTAGAATGTAGCCAATAGAAATCACTACCTGATGATTCATCTTGTATGTATAGTATGTAAGATATAGAAATTCAATATGTTAGAGACGGAAAGAACCTCAGAGAACATCTTGTGAAATGTGCTCATTTTATAGAGGAGAACATTGAGATCTAGAAAAAAGGAAGTTTCTTTTTTGAGGTCTTTTTACTCCAAATATGAACAAGATAAACAGAGAGAATGCTTAAAAAGCTAGAAAACAGAATCTACAGATAATAGCTAAATATGTTAAAGATTATGATTCTAGTAAAAAAAAAATGAATTTTGAGATGTAGTCAAAGCAGTCCAAAGAATAAAAGAAAATTTCATTCTTAGCAATTTTGTTTTGTGGTAGCTGGAAAAAAAATACATACATATATATCTATATCTATATCTATATATGTTTATACATATATATCTCTATCTCTATATCTATCTATCTAAATCAAGTAGAAAAAGGTTGTATAATGGTTAAACCAATTTTGCAATATGAAGATACTGGGAAATTATCATGTTGTATGCAGTGAAAAATACAAAAAATGCAGAGAAGCATAAGAACTTACATGATCCTGTGCAAACTGAAGTAGAACTATAAAAGCAATGTCTGTGACAATAAAAACAGAAAGCAAAATAAAACAAAACAAAGTTGACTGTTCCATCATGATAATTAGCACACTTGACTTGAAGAAGAAAGAGGAAAATGCACCCTCTGTTCTTCTTTGATGAAATGGGCATAAGGGGGATGGAACTGCGCATATTCTGTCATAATCAATAATATTAATATTACTATCCCTGGACTGATATTTCCCTTCTTTCTTTCTTTTTCATTCTTTGTTCTGAGGAATAGTAGAATGGTTCTTTGATTAGATGTAGGATGAGAAAGAGAGGGAAAATATATGGAAGTGGAGGTAATTTAAAACACATTACATGCAGTCGATTGATTGATATGTGGGGGTGGTAAGGGATAAAAATTAGGCACAAGTCCTTCTCCTCCCAGATCAGTTCATAAAATAAAATGATATAATCAAAGATGTTTCTGTGATACTGTGTTAACCAGGTATTAATTTTACTTAATTCTTTTGTAAAATAAGAAAACCTTTCTCACCTAGTCTGGAAAGAGTAATGCTAAATCAGTAAACAATCGTGGACTATGCCCCTGATAACTCGGAAAGATACACTTGAATAGTTTAATACAATAGGTAGACCAGGGTATGCAGAGCAGTAAGAAATCTTTCCAAAAGAGAGAATTACTCTTGGGAGCAGAACAGGATTTTAATATCAGTCATGCCATTCTGAAGTAGGGAATGCAGTATCACGCAGGAAGCAAAAGCCCTGGAACCCTAGCTGAGCAACCTACCCAAAAGAGATAATCTACCTAAGTGGCAACTTTAAGAGGAGTACACTAGGGAAGAAAGAGCATAAAGGCCCTACTGTTCTGTAGTCATGAATTGTCTTGGTCCCACATCTAAGGTAAACATTTTCTTTGTTACTATTATACTCTACGATGGTTCTTATTCTTCCCATGTATGCTGTGTATATTCATGGAGCAGTATACCCAGGTTTAGGAAGGGAATATACTATGGTTACTGTTCTTAATATGAAATCTCAGTAAATGCCTTTGCTAAAAGCTAATCATGTCTCCTTGATGCCTGTAAATGAGAACCATTAATATATGGGTTAGGGAATAGAGAATAATAGACATGAGTAAAAATAGTAGTAGAGTGCTGTTCACCTGCTCAGTCATTTCTTACTCTTTGTGACTCTATAGACCATACTGTTCATGAGGTTTTCTTGGAAGAGATACAGGCATGGTTTGCCATTTTCTCATCCAGTGAATTAAGGCAAACATAGGATAAGTGACTTCCCAAGGATCACATAGCTAGTAAGTTTCTGAGGCCAGATTTTAATTAATGCTTTACTGATGCTAGTCCCAGAAATCTATCCACTGAACAATCTAGCTTCCCAGATATAGATACACAGCGTACCTTATAAGCAAGGCAGCAGCCATCCCCTGGGGACTCATCCTGCCATTGTGAATGCCAAGCTGAGGCAGTAGCTCAGAAGTTTTACTGCAATTATAAGTAAGAACTTAATAAATCAAGACTGAAGAGGGTAGTGTTAAAGACATTAACTGACAGCTGAAAAATGCCATGAAAATTATCTCTTTCTCCAGAATTTTGTACGTACATGTAGTAACATGATTTGACTTAGTTGATCTTTTGAAGAGCAAGTGGACAGTATGCTTTCTGTGACCTTCTTTTAATTAGATGCTTCACTGTTAAAGAAAAAGAGATGAAAGATAAAGGGTCAGTGACATCCAAATAAGATATTAATATTTATATCAATTGCCATGAACAACCAATAAATATTTATTTGGTGTTTTCCACATACCCACAACGATAATGGAATTGAAAAAAAAAATCTCTACCTTGAAATTAATTTTGATTGATGAAAATGACATCATGTAACTTAAATAGTCACTTACAATCATATCACCCAAAAATATATAGATGACCAGATTTAAAACCATAATCAGTATCCATATCTTCATTTTTTCTTGAGAATGTTGAATTAAATTAGGAGAGAAAAAAAGAACAGGATTAAAGGGCAGACTTTTTAAATTGGTTAATAAAATTACATGTAAGAGATATTTAATCCAAAGTTTTAAAGACATTATACCTAAATAATACAGGTAAAGTGGTATATCCCAGTGTTAGGGAGAGGAATATTTAACAAGTAGCTTTTATTAAATGAGGTCAAGTTAACTGTGAAAAGGTAATGTATAGAAAAATGATAGAGTGGGATTCTCAGGCAAAGCTTATTAAAATGAAGAAGTTATCTTTTTTTCTCTTCTATCATCAACCTAGCAACAGATTTAATGGAATTTGAGTAATTACAATTAGATGAAAATCTCTGCTTACATGGAACAAAGATTTTAAACTATGTGTCTTTTTTTTGTCTGCACATATATGTATGCACACATAATGCACATATGTTATGCATGTGTACATGTATATGTGTATATATGATATGCAAATTATTAATAATAATTTCACTTCCATCTTTGGGTATAGACCACCAATACAAGACAGTAAACACTATCTGAACTAAGGAATGGTTCTCACCTAGATTAATACATTTATTCCCATTAAAAATATGACTTTGAGCAACCTCTTCCTTTGTTTGAGCTATTTTTAAAAGCATTAAAGAGACTACAAAGGTTAACAGAAAAAGTATTGGACTTGGAGACCTAGATTTGAGTCCTAGTTCTTCCACATCCTAGCTTCCACTTTCCTAAAGTGGCTTTTAAGTCAATCTTCTTCCATTACTTTGAGCTCAGAGAAGAGTAAGTGATTGAAGAACTTTGTAAAACTGTTAATTACTAGATAAATGAAAGTCATTAAACTCTCAGGACAAAGACACAGGCAGTTTGTGTATCACCATTCAAGTTGGCTGAGATCTTAGGATTTTGGTCATAAGTGATTTTCATTTTAAACACAAATTGGGCAGTAATTGTGGATTTTGGCATGTTGCTATTAGAATTTTCCAAAATCATCTCTGTAACCCTAACCTAGAATAGATTAACACAATAAGTGAATAGAATGGAAATGAAGAATCTAGTACAACATAAATCACTCCATGATTGACAAACTTTAGTAGAACTATTACAGGTAGCAGTACCACTTCTTTTACTAGTTTTTTGTTGGACAGCCAATCAGTAATTCTTCCCAAACTCTAAAAAGTTTTTTTTTTCTTTGTATGCTCCTGATAACTTATATTCTGTAGAATAACAGCATTTCAGAAGTGGAAAGAACCTTCCCCAAGGAGATATAATATTCTCAAAATATCATATTCAAGTCTTCACATGAGAATTTCCATTGAGGGAGGACCCACTGCTTCCCAAGGCAGCTCATTTCAATTTTAACACTATGTTTCCATGTGTGGTTATGTGTAGTATCACGCATAAATTTATGCATACATACACATATATACATATGCATGTGCGGATGTCCACGTTTATATGTATATTTGCATGTATGCACACACATATTCCTTAGATCACATTGAAATCTGGCTTTCTCTACCTTCTACCTATTACTTTTTGGCGTCAATTAGAATAAATCTATTCCCTCTTTTTGTTAAAAAGTCCTTCAAGTCCTTGAAGACAAGTATAAAACCCCATTAAGTATTTGCTCTCCAGAAATATAGGATTCCTTTAAGCATTTTTCATATGTTATAATATGCAAGAGTCCTAGCAGTCTTCTAAGTACTCTTCAGCTTATTCCTCCTAAAATATGGAGGCTAGAACTGAACAAAATAATCAAGAGGTGCTCTTACCAGGGTAGAATACAATGGGACTGTCCAGGGTCACTGAGACATTATTTGCATATTAATGGACACTAGGATTAATGATGGTAATAATAATCATTCGGCATTTATAAAGAATTTATGTTTGCAAAGTCTCTTGCACAATTTAACTCATTGGTGTTCTACAACCCTCTGAAGCAGGTGCTACTATTGTCCCTATTTCAGAAATGCAAAAAGTGGCACTCATATAGGTAAAATGACTTATCACCGTTAGGCACAATGAAACAATATTTTAAACCTGGTCTTCCTGACTCCAAGTCCAGTCTTCTATCCACTATGCCATGCTACTAATAAAGCATTAGTTTCTTTTATTTATGTGTTTTTGGCTGTCATATCATACATTTATTATAATAATTACATTATAGTTCCAAAATAGTCACCCACATCTTCACAATATTTGGCCTCTTAGTAAATTGTTAAAACAAAATCACTTCCACAATCACAGGAGGAATTACTTCATTTTACATCAAAGTTCAAAAGTGACCTTAATTTGGGGAGCACTTATAGCAGTGTTTGGTACCTGTTAAGTATATAATATTATGCCAAACAGTGTACTCTATACCAGTCATTCAGGAAGTGTTAGTTGAGTTGAAATGATTTTAAAGTGGGGGAATAGAAAGAAGAAAAGATGAGCATGATGCATAAGAACAGTCTAATTAAGCTCAGAATGACAATCTAAGTGAAATTAAGAAATTGAATTCTCAGAATGGGGCCACCATGGCAAGGCAGATTTTCTGCTATCAGGATCCTCAGCTCTTCACAAAATATTCTATAAAAGCTACAGTGGAGGAAATTAACAGAACATTGTGTTCTAATCACTGGCCTTGATTGACATCTATCAGGGATCAAGCCAGAAGATACTTGAATAAATAAATATGTTGTTCAGTCATTTTTCAGTCATATCCAATTTTTCCTGGCCCCATTTGGGGATTTGTTATAGTAGAGACACTGGAGTAGTTTTCCATTTCCTTTTTCAGCTTATTTTATAGATAAGGGAACTGAGGCAGTGTTAAGTGACTTAACCAGGATCATACAACAACTAAGTGTTTGATTTGAACTCTGGAAGATTCATCTTTCTGACTCCAGGTTGGTACCTTATCCACCGTGACACCAATTTGCACATAAATAACTCTATTGTTAGCTAAATTTCGGTACTGATTTTATTTATACCAGTGCCTTAGGCCTATTCAGATTGTTTGTTCTAGAAGTAAAGGACAAACTGAGAAGCAATCTTGAAGCAGCTAGCATGCAGTTTATATAGTTTAAAGTCTCTCTATGCTACCATAATCCCATTTTCTTTAAGAATGAATAGGAGTTGGGCAGCTAGGTGGCACAGTGAATAGAGCACCGGCTCTGGATTCAAGAGAATCTGAGTTCAAATCCAGACTCAGACACTTAACACAAAAACTAGCCTTGGGACCTTGGGCAAGTCACTTAATCCCAATTGCCCTCCAAAATGCAAAAATTTAAAAAAAAATTAAAAAATCGATAGGCATCATCCTGGGGGGGGGGGGGTGTGGAGCCAAAATGGAAGTGTAGGAACACTAGAACTCTCCCAGCTCCCCCCAATACCACCTCAAATACCTATAAAATATGACTCTAAACAAATTTTAGAGCTCCAGATTCCACAAAAATGACAGAGTAACAAAACTCCCACTGAATGCAGCCCAACAGGTGATCATCACAGCAGAGTCCAGCCCCATGTGATTTCAGCCCCAGGGCATCCAGGAGAATCCAGGCTGTAGTGTTCAGGAGTGCAGATCATCAGCAGCGGGGGCGATTTCAGAATCACCAACCCACAAGAGCCAAGGACAAAAGGAAAAGGTCAGTGGAACTTGGCTAAATTTGGGGAAGAGGGTCCGGCCGAACTGCCTCCAGAGGCAGCAGCAGTCTCAAGTAGGGGCCCTGCAGCTGCCTCCATGTGGCTGCTTCAGAAGCTCCCAACCTGCAGATTGCAGGGGGGCCAAGCAATTATTTAGAGGCTAAGTGCTCTTGCCTACAGCTGCCTGGATCAGATCAAAGTCTTGGGTGGTGGTGCAGAGGTGCATTTTCAGTGAGCCAAAGCTGGTGGGGACTGCAAAAAACTGTGGCCTACTAATAGCTCTGGCAGCTATGAAAAACCCATTGATTTGGAACAGAGCTCCCACCTCTGAAAGCAGAGTTTTACTACTGAGCCTAAAAGCCATGATAACATGAGCAGGCAAAGGAAGCAAAGCAACCCCAGCAATGCAACTTTGGATTCCTTTTTTGGGGACAAAAAGGACCAAAGCATGAAACGGGAGGAAGACAACACAGTCAGAACTCCCACACCAAAAGCTTCTAAGAAAAATACAAACTGAATAGAGGCCATAGAGGAGCTCAGAAAGGAATTTGAAAACCAAATAAGAGAAGTGGAGGAAAAATCGGGGAGAGAAATAAGAATGATGGAAGAAAATCATGATAAAAGGGTCAACAACCTGACTGAAGAAAAGAACACCTTAAAAAATATACTAGCTGAAATGGCAAAGGAGGTCCAAAAAGCCAATGAGGAGAAGAATGCCTTAAAAAGTTGAATTTGCCAGATGGAAAAAGAATCTGAAAAGCTTGCTGAAGAGAATAATTCCTTCAGAATCAGAATGGAGCACATGGAAGCAAATGACTTTATGAGAAATCAAGATACTATTAAACAGATCCAAAGAAATGAAAAAATAGAAGGCAATGTGAAATATCTTATTGGAAAAAACACTGATCTGGAAAATAGATGCAGGAGAGATAATTTAAAAATTATTGGACTATCTGAAAGCCATGATCAAAAAAAGAACCTAGAAATCATCCTTCAAGAAATTCTCAAGGAAAATTGTCCTGATATTTTAGAACCAGAGGGCAAAATAGAACTTGAAAGAATTCACCAATCACCTATTGAAAAAGATCCCCCAAAATAAAACTCCTAGGAATGTTATAGCCAGGTTCTGGAGTTCCCAAATCAAGGAGAAAATACTACACGCTGACAAGAAGAAACAATTTGAATACTTTGGAAACACACTTAGGATAATCCAGGATCTAGCAGCTTCTCTATCAAGTGACTGAAGGGCCTTGAATATGATATTTCAGAGATCAAAGGAACTAGGATTAAAACCAAGAATAACTTCCCCAGCAAAATTGAGTATAATTTTCCAGGGGAAAATATGGTCATTCAGTGAGGTGGAGGACTTTCAAGCATTCTTGCTGAAAAAGAACTGAAAACAAAATTTGACACTCAGATATAAGAAGCATGAGAAGGTAAACATGGAAATGAAATCATAAGGAACTTATCAAAGTTGAACTATTTACATGCCAACATGTAAAAATGAGAATTGTAACTTATTAAACTTTTTGCAGTAAGAGGACAGGTGAAGAAACTGCCCACCCAAGATGGCGGCGTAGAAGCAGCAACATATTGCAGCTCTCACATAGCCACCCCAAAATACCCATAAAATAGGACTCTAAACCAATCCTGGAACTCCAAAACTCACACAAAGATACTTCCCACTAAAGTCAGCTCGGCTACGAGGAACCATATCAGCACTGCGAACCGAAACCAGCCTGGCCTGAAGCCGGGGCTGTGCCCCGGGGGCGGCTGGACGGGAATTGCTGAGAAACTTCAGGTGAGCAGATTCGGCAGCTGTGAATGGGATTT
>CM053583.1:343470778-343487837 GCA_028627135.1 Pseudochirops cupreus | reverse complement strand
CCCCCCCCCAATGGCAGATATGATGTGAATGAAGATCCATCAAAGAAGAGTGAGAGAATTCAGACAAAAAAAGAGAACTAGGAGAAGTCAATATCACTAAAGTATAGACAGAAGAGAGCATAAGAAGTGGATCATGGCTAGTGTCCAATGCTGAAAACCAGTTAAGAAGAATGAGACTTGAAAAAAGGCAATTAGATTTAGAGATTAAGATATTACTGGTAACTTTGGAGAGAACAGTTTCCAACTGGATGATGAGATCAGAATCCATATAACAGAAAATTAAGAAAAGAGTTGGAGAATAGGGAGTAGTCCATCAATTTTACCCCAACTTCTCAAGTAGTTTAGCCAGAAAAAGAATGGGAGATGTAGGTGCCTTATGCAGGTACACTAATTTACTACAATCTATGAAACAAGATGGTACTGGTGGCATTCCAGGCATATTGCTATCTAAAAATGCAGGTTTCTTTGGAGGGGAAAATAGATTATTGCTAAGTATATAAACCTTTTCATCATAGTGTTAAAGTGAATTTCACCTATAAATTTTACACAACAAAGAGGAAAGATTTAAAATAATTTGGCGGTTTGATGTTAGGCTTTGCAGCCTGTGAAAATGCTTACTGTTATATTTTCCTGGTTCTGATTGCCATATAAAATTTTATCTACCCAATGTTTTTCCTCAATGGTTAGGTGGGTGCTGGGTAAAAGCATTGTCGTCTATGTAGTGGGAAACCTAATTTGCTTATTTCCACAAGCAGATAAGCTGCTTTATGCCAAAGGCTTAGGGCAGCAATAAACAACTGCAATTGCTGACTAAAGAAATCATCTGGAAAAACAAACCTGAAGGAGGAGGCAGGTTCTGATAGGTGAGAAGAATTACACAGGGGAAATTAACAAACTTTGGAACGTAGAATTTTCACACCCTTACAATGCCATCTTCTGTATCTTTGGGCAGGGGGAAAGATAATTCTGTGTGTACTATCTCTTAGGATATTAGATCTAGAACTTGAAGGGACAAAGATGTCATCTAATCCAACCCCATTATTTTACAGATGAAGAAATGAGGCCCAGAGAAAATGAGTGACTTACTCATGGTTACTTAAATAGAAAATGGAAGAGCTAGGATTTGAACTAATTTTTGGTGATGTAGAATGTTGTGTTAGTTCCTTTGTAACACACTGTTTCACAGGATTTGCATTTTTTGTTGTTGGTGGTGATGGTAACACAAAATTAGGGAGAAAATAAATATTATAATTGTTTAAAAAGTGGTTCTAGACAAAGAAAATAATAGGTTCCAAATATACTATATCTTCACATATTTACAGATCTTAAGAAAAAGCTGTGGAATGGTGGTATGGTAATAAAGGAGGGAGTTTAGTTGATAGCAGTAAAGTTTGTTTGTTTTTTAATCAAACAGGAAATATTTATAAAACACTTATCATGTGCCAGATCCTGTGCTAAGTTTTGAGGATACAAAAAGAATAACCCTTACAATCAAGGAGTTTACATTTAAGTGGAGGAGAAAACACGTCTACAGACTCAGAATTTTCTAGTTACAAGGTTTACCAAACAAAGCAGAAAATGAACAAAATCAGAGCATATCCCATATATTACAGATTGAAGCAGGAAACAAGTGTAGTAGTAAGATGGAATTACTGGACAAAAGTCACTTTATCCTTCTTTGACTAAGTCAATCATAACCAGGTATGAATATCAAGTTTGGTTCAAATGTTAAGCAGACATTCACTGAATCAGTGGTCTAAATTTTGGGCAATTGTAGGATGCTTCATTATAAACAAAAGTTCAACTCAACCTTTATAATAGTATTTTGAATGATTTTATAAAAAAATATAATAATGCCAATAATCAACATAGAGTTTAAAAAGAAAAAAAAGTTTGCATATATTCTGAAAATATACAAACAACTGCCTTAGTAGCATTCATTTATGTTGTTTACCCTCCTACACATATAAATACACACATGTCACATTAGTAATAAGAATGAACCCCAAAATCTGCATAGTTTTAGAAGGAAATTTATGTAGTCATTTAGAAAAGGAAAAATCCAGAAGAAGGCTTCCAGTCTAGTCTCCTTAAGGTTTACATTATATAGAGTTCAGACAGGATACCAGAAGTAACTTCATGTACAAGAAGCAAAGATTGCTGAAGGGGATAGTTCCCAGAAAAGGTTCATATAGAGGTATATCAGTAAGTACAGATCTTCAAATAAAGGCTGATGGAGATATAAACATAAATATTCAAATTTGAAGAGCCCAAAATGCAAGAAGTGGGTGTATCCAAGACCCGCATGGGATTCAACCATTTCCTACAACCATTGGCTTCCCTAGAGCATCTCTGAGGTCAACCTGACTTCCACCATGACATTTTGGTTTACATAATTTCTATCCACAGGCAGTTAATGTCAAATAATAATTAATTAATTGCTAATCAATGAAATAAATGACGAATAATAAAGCATTTTCCCAAAGTTGGCCTAGAATGAGCAAAAATCATTCATCTCTTTTAAGCCCTGCCTTGGGGGTTCCTGATAACTATTTATTTATTCAAAATATATTGTATATATGTCCAAAGTCCCTTGGTATGGGACTTTCATCTTATTGATTGGGATGAAGGCCACGGACTACTTAAGGAGTGGGGCAGAGTCAGTGAGAGATGAGAATTTCAGTTCTCAATCAGTTTCTTTTGAGACTCTTCAAGAGACCAGTCTTCTATTTGGGGACTACCAAGGGAAGTGTTCTTTGAGTATAACACTGAGTCAGTTTCTAACTTCAAGAGAAAAGATGAAAGATGATAATCCCATTTCTGGTTGCTGAAGGAAAAGACTCTAGGAAGGCATGAGAGGATCTGGAAATCTGTACCATGTTCCTATTCTCAATTTGCTGCTCTAGAGACTTCTGGGATTTTACTCTTGGGTGAAACCAAATATTTTCTCTCTTTGATGAGCTGAGTTATCAATACTCCAGATGGGAGAGCTCTTTTACTCTCTATTTATTGTCTTGTCTATATTCTAAGTACACCTTCTCTGATTTGTTTTGCTGTAATTTGGATAAATTGGTTTCCTTGCTATTCATTGTGTGTTCACTGTGTAATTGATATTAGGAGGGGAAAGGATCAAGCCTTGGATATTGAGCCTAGCATCCTCCTTCAACTCCTCCCCAAATGTCAATGTGATCAAAATATAGATGAAACCTGATCATATTTCATAAATAAACTATCTACAAAGGGAAGATAGATATACTTCTAGTCCACTACCTTTTCTCTTGGAGTAGAGTAGCATGGTGGCTTCCAGCTTCAACTTCCTGCTACTATCCAGAAAGGAATGAAAATTCCTTTGGAAAAAGAAGGAAGCAAAAGAAGCAAGGGAGTGGTAAGTGTTAAAGATAAATTTGTGTAAAAATAAAAGTTAATCCTTAAGGAACCTACATGTTCTGTGTAGATTATTAAAATGCGTAACATCCCTGCACGCTCTTAAGGTTTATCACCTAGCAAATACCTACCAAACTCTGAGCTGGTAACAAGAATTAAAGATCTGAAGTTCTGTATCATGGACAGGCAGATGGCAATGCTCTATACTACAAACACAGATCTCAAAACTTCTGCAAATTACAGCATGAAGCTTTCAAATTATAGAGACCCAGTAGAGGAGATAAAAATCATAGGTGAATAGGATGAAGCGTATATTATCTTGTCATTCAATCTCCTATTAGAGTTGTCCCCAAAATGTTTTTTTTTAAGTTACCTTTATCTAACTATTCATTTCTATCTGAACATTTCTGGAAAATATGAGAACATTAAAAATAAAAATGATTGATAATCCATGAAAATTCAATAAACTAATTACATTGGAAGTGGTGCACTATAAACTGTTGCCAGAAATTGCCTAAAATTGATCCCCATCTTCAAATTAAAAACTTTTTAAATACAGGTTGTCAAATATCCATAAATGCCAAGACATATGGAGTAAGAGGCTTTTTTTTAAGATGTAGAGACCTTCCAGAAGAAATCAAAATCATATAAGAGCAAGATTAGGTTAATATTACCCTTATTGTCCTTTCTACAAATGGAGTTGTGCTGAAGGTAAAATACATCTGAGTCTAGAGGAGATGAGCTTTAAAACCCAATACTTTTATCTAACTATAAAATTGGTTCTTTTATCCACCTGTGTACCAGGGCCATTTCTTTCTAACTCCATCAAAAAAGATACAAACAAAAGAAATAACAACAATGAGAAAACCTGATATTTTACATGTTGCTTATACAGTTTTGCAATGACCTTCACATATCTGATTTTAGTCAATGTAACACATCTGTAAATTTATCCTCATTTTGCATATGAATAAACAGGAATAGAGAGCTTGTCAAACTTTCTTATGGTCACATAGCTGATAAACTTGAAAAGCAAAGTTTGAGCCCATGTCTTACTCATTTTCCCCTACATTCTTTCCATAGTATCACTGGAAATAATTTAAAATGCATATCACAGAGATGGTGGGTCAGCAATAGCATCTTCATATACAAAGCACAGTATGTTAGCATTGCCCACTGGGACAGTAAAAGGATTAATTATACATGTCTTTTTAATGTTTTTTACCACCTCAAAGGGAAAATGATATATTAATGACTGGAATTATTCAATATGATTGCCTCATTACTTAGGTACTAAATCATATCTCCTGATTAAAAGCTTGTCCAAAAGAAGTAAGCTTCCTGTCCTATACAACGCAGTAGTGCCTTTCAAGACTACTTTACTTTTCCTGAATTGTGCTAGTATAGAATCTGTAGTATTATCTAGAAAGGAATTGAAATATCCACTTTCATGTGAAGAAACATCTAATCAGAATCCCCTTTTACCAGGCCCCCCAACAATATCTGCTCCAAATGAAATGTCTCTGCTTCCATTACGTCAGTATTGTGAGTTTTCTCTCATTCAGCATTCTTGGGATAGAGTACAGATTCTGTTTATGGCACTTGGTTGACTCCAGGTGACGTCTCATTACCCAGGACCTTCAGAGGGATTAATAAATTTGCTTAGCATATTGCAGATTCAGGACACACCACCCACCCAGTCTTTTCTAATAAATAAAGCAAAGTCCCAGGCATCCTGTCTCTGCTTTTCACCAGTTAAGAAAGACACTACAATTAATGCCCTAAAGTAGCATTCTTAGTATTCACTTGACAATTTTATTGCTGCTATATGGTATGGGATGAATTGTACTAGACTGACAATTAGAAAATTTTACTTCCAGTCTTGAATCTGCCAATACCTAGGTATAGTACCAGGAGAAAATAAGTCACTTACTGCTCTGAGCATAAAATGGGGATCATACACATAATGCTTATGTTGCTGATCTCATATAGCTCTAGTGAGTATCAAAGAAGATCAGGTTAGGGGAATATGGACTTGTACTGTAGAAAGATTATTTTGGCATTTCTGTTGCGGATGGAATGGAGTGGACAAAGATTTGAAGGTGGGAGTCCAATTCAGACGCTATTGCAATATTCCAGGTAAGCGGTAATGAGAATCTGAACAAAGGTAGGGCTTCTATGAGTGGTGAGAAGGGGCAGAATGAAAGATAAGCTATTGAGGTAGAATTCATAATATCTGGGAACTGGGTGGGTTTAAGGAAGGAGGGAGAAGGAAAAGTTCAAGATAATTCTGAGATTGCAAACCTGGGTAAATAGAAGAATACATTGCATTCCATAGCACATATAGGTTTATTTATATGTGAATGTTATATATTTTATCTCCTCAATTTGACTTTTGGGTCAAGAGTTTCTTATATTTCTATACACCCTGTAATACCTAGCACAATGCTTTATTCATAATAGATGCTCAATGAATGTGCCATTGGGAAGATGATAGTTGGCCAAGTAATACTGAAATTTCTAAGAAGTGAATGGGTCCTCTGTTCTGTGGTTAAATGGATAAATCAGATGTGTCTTAATTTCTTTTTCATTTTTTTTTCCTTTTTCCATTTTCTGAACTGTAAATCTGAAAAGAATTATTTAAGGTAAAAAAAGTGATTATGTAAACCCAAATGTTAACCAATAACTGAGGAAATAAAATTAGCAGGGACCATTTTCTGCCCACTGGACATTGAAATGGTTAGGCAATTACTCATGTTGGGAAAAGCAATGAATTATATAATTCTATTTGTTTGAGAAGTTAGGGCTAGTGATGAAAAGGAGTGCCACTTATTAGTTACCTTGCTCTTTCTTAGAAAATACTATTTGGTCACCATTATTTTGATGACATTAGGAAAAGAACTCCAGTATCTTTCCATCTTCCAACCTTAATTTCATGAGTTGATAATGAACTTTGATTATGTAAGAATGATCAAGCTGTGCCCTGATTTAGTTCATCTCAGATAATATTTTGTATTATTTTTATGATAAAAGGTATTTGTACTGTGTGTGTGTGTGTGTGTGTGTGTGTGTGTGTGTGGTGTGTGTGTGTGTGGTGTGTGAGTGATGGGGGGAGAGGACAGGACAGGACAGGAAAGGAGAGGACAGGAGAAGAGACAGTGTTGAGATATTCAGAGAGCCTGACAAAGAGAGATGGCCTAGAAATGATGAAGTGCTGGTCTTAAGTTTTGCCCCTGACACATACTGCCTGTGTGATCCTGAGCAAGTCACTTAATTTTCCAATGGCGCAAGCAACTAAAAGCATAAATTGAAGAACAGTGATAAATTTGCACTAGTAGAGTTCATTTCCACACCAGGAATTCTCTATATCAATGAAATAAAAGTTTGACATGATGAGACATTCTTATTTTTAAATATATTAAACCAAAAATCACTTTTTACTTTTGTCCACCTCTGTACCATCACATCTGCATTTCTAGTAACTTGGAAAATAGGGGACTCCAGTGCCTTATATCATAGGCCTTGATAAGTGCTAACTGATGAATGAATGTCTATGTGTGTGCCCTGAGGCAAATTCTTTTAGTGGTTTTCATTAAACAAATAGGCAAAGAGGGGTGTGTGTGTGTGTGTGTGTGTGTGTGTGTGTGTGTGTGTGTGTGTGTGTGTGTGTTTCAATTTTTCTTTGAGGAAAGCTTGGATCAGTTGCCACAGAAGGGAAGATAAAACAAGAGAGAAGTCTCATCCTTCTGCTTCCTCATGACAATAAGAGATTTTGAAATGCCATGTTAGATGAGTATATGCTCTGACAGGTCCCATCCAACAGAAATATAGTCCTGGAGATAGATTATACGTCTGTCACCTTAGGACCAGCCTTGAAAAGCATAGATAGACTCATCCACAGAGAGCTGGAATCTAAGTAATGAAACTTGTGTCACCCTAGTTTACAAAGAAAGTCTACTAAGATGCAAGGAGGGCTTGTGATCTGTGGAGAGACTGGCCAGAGGGAGAAAATCATGGATCCTTGAAATATTGAAATAAACATTTTTTAAATTAAATTTTATGTTTATTTTGAATTTACATCATTCATTTCCACAGATTTTCTCCCCCTCTTACCCCAATCACCAACCCAAAACAGTGATCCCACTGTATACCCCTTCCTGCAATCTGCTCTCTCCTATATCCTCCCCCACCCCTCCTCCCACTTTCCAGTAGGGCAAGATGGTTCTCCATACCCCAGTGCCTGAATATCTTATTTCCCTGTTTCATGTAAACAATAATAATAATCATTATTATTATTATTATTATTATTATTGAACATTTGATTTTATAGAGAAATAAATATTTTTTTAAAAAAATCTAACTTTTGTGTAACTTTATAATTCAGTCACTTGAGATTGCCAAGAGCTGAAGCCTGTGGAAGGAGATGACAAATGTCTTCGTGATCCTCCTTCCTTAGGTTGTCTATTGCTGCTAGGTGCATTGCATTGGTCTTCTGGGAAATGCACCTGAATCAAAGTTCTGAAATATAACATAAGACAAGTAAACACAGAGAAGAATAGTGGAGACAGCACAACTTTCAGAGATGTTTTTCTTTCTGTCAGATGAGATAATGAAAAATAATTATAGAGCTAAAAGATTTCTCAGAGGCAATCAACTACTTATTCTTTATTTTATAAGTGGAAGATCCTGAGTTGCAAGGAGGTTATAAATTGGTCGTTATCATAACGAAGTAAATAGTACAGGTAGGTTTTGAATCCAGGTCCTTTGACTCCATATCTGGTGCTCTTTTCACTTCATCATTCTGTTACATCATTATAAAAACGTTGCTTCTGATCTTTATCCCAGAGCTGAGTTAGAGGGTTTTCCACCAAATGATGATTTGGGGTTTGTTTTTTGTTTTTTTTTTTTTTTTTTGGCCTGAAGAACTTATGGAATCATGTGTAAATTGTTGCCCTGAGAGTAGTTCCATATTCAGTACAATGGACAACATGGTGTCTGTGGCTTCAATCAGCAATTATTTCACTAAGAATGTATTTATTAACAGTCAGGTAAAAGAGGTCCTCAAGGATATGAAAGCTTTTTTTTTTTCAAAGAGGTTATATGGAATCCTCAAAGGCTTTTTACTCAAATCATCAGAGCAGTCCTTTCCCATAGGGCCCATAAATGGTTTCAAGTCCTTCTGGGAGCAAAGTAAATCCCAACTGTTCCAGTCAGTTCCACAGAGTACTTACACTCATACTTTTTGGTGCCAGGAGGGTGGATGGGTTAATCCAGATAGCCAATGTCCACTAGCATCCTGTGACAAAGCAGCTGTAAAAAGGGCATGATTGAATTGTTTGGAGGGGGCTATAAAAATGTGAACAGTGTCATGCACACAGTAGTGATTAGTAAAGTTTATTTAATGGAATACAATACACATACATAATGAAGTATAAAATTATTATTTTAATTTGAAAGTATAACACTTCATACTCATTCCCCTCCCCCTTCAATTTCTAATGCTCATTCCTATCATGTATGTCCTTTTGATACCTGGAGCTGTATGACAGGAGAATGTTATTCCTCTCACCTGTCTTTGATGGTGCCAAACCCCAGACAGAACAATAGAAATAAACTTTCACTTTCGGTCATTCCCTCCAATGAATCAGCTGGAAACCTAAGCAGTCATCTGTTTAAGTCAAAAAGAAGGTGTTTATTCTATGAATGATTATTCATTGGTTTGCCTCCTTTTACAGTATCACAAAGTATAATTGAAAAGATATTTTTGACAGCAAAACATATTTAGTAGATTTTAAATGAAATCAATCAATACATATTTAATAAGCACCAATTATGTGCCAGGCACTGTACTAAGTAACACAAGGGGCTTACGCTCTATCGGAGACATAGTAAATTCAAAAATTTCAAAACTGAATTCATTACCTTTTTCCTAAACCTTCCCCTCTTCCTAACTTCCTTATTATTGTTGAAGGAACTGTCATTTTCCCAGTCACCCAGGGTTGCATTCCTGATATTTTTTTAACCATTTCCATTTTTTCCTTCCTTTTATTTCTTTTTTTCTTTTCTTTATTCCTTTTCTTTTAATTCCCTCCAATTATAAGAGAAAAAGAAATTCCATATCAATTCATAGAAACTGTAGAATGAGAGAATCTCAGAGTTGGAAAGGAACTGCAAAGTTGCTCAGTTCATCTTAAGCAGAAATATCCTCAATGTCAATTCAGTCTTGAAGTTCTTTAGTGAAGAGAAACCCACTGCCTACTAAACCATACCATTCTATCTTTCAAGATTTCTAATAAATAGGAAGCTTGCACTTACACTGAACCAAAATTTGGCCATCGGGGGCCGCTAGGTGGAACAGTGAATAGAGCACCAGTCCTGGAGACAGGAGTACCTGTGGTCAAATCTGGCCTTAGACACTTAACACAAAAGTTGCCATGTGTGCTTGGGGAAGTCATTTAACGCCAATTGCTCTACCTTCCCCCACTCCAAAAAAAAAAAAATTCTAGCCATCTACGTTTTCCACTCATTTTATCTACTTTTGCCTTGGGTGACAAGTAAAACAATTCTAACGGTTAATTCATCTACATGAAGGCCTCTATCATACTCCACTTCCTCATTATCTTCTCTTTTATTTCATTTTTTAAATTAATTTATTTGTTTAGCTTTAGTTTACAAGATTCAGTTCCACAACCCCTTGAGTTTCAGATTTTCTCCCCCTCTCTCTTCTCCTTCCCCCCACCCTCACCATTGTGGCATGTAATCAAATATAAGATCTGCAAATATCTTCACATTAAACATCAGTCAGGTTGTAAAGAAGGATTATAGCCAATGGGATGAACAATGGGAAAGAGGAAACAAAACAAAACAAGAAAGAGAGCCAGCAGTTTGCTTCAATCTGCATTCAAATTCTGTAGTTATTTCTCTGGATGTGGATATCTCTTTCCATGCTTTGTCTTTTTGAGTTGTCTTATAACCTTGCATTGCTAAGAAGAGCACAGTCTATCAAAGTTGGTCATCACACATATGTTGTGTACATATGTTCTGTAATCATGTACACATTTCTCCTGGTTCTGTTCTTTTCACTCAACATCAGTTTGTATAAGTCTCTCCAAGTTATTATGAAGTCGGTCTGCTCCTCACTTCTTATAGCACAATAGTATTCCATTACATTCATATACCACAACTTGTTTAGCCATTCCCCAAATGATGGGCATCTCCTTGATTTTCAATTCTTTGCGACCACAAAAAAAGTGCTGCTATAAATATTTTTGTACATATGGGGCCTCTTCCCACTTCTATGATCTCTTTGGGATGCAACCGTAGAAGTGGTATTGCTGAGTCAAAGGGTATAGACTTTTTTATAGCCCTTTGGGCATAGTTTCAGATTGCTCTCCAGAACGGTTGAATCAGTTCACAACTCTATGAAAAATACATTAGTTTTCCAATTTTTCAATATGCTCTCCAGCATTTATCATTTTCCTGTTTTGTCATCTTAGGCAATCTGACTGGAGGGATGTGCTACCTCAGAGCTGTTTTGATTTGCATTTCTCTAATCAATAGTGATTTACAGCTTTTTTTCATATGCTTATAGATATCTTTAATTTCTTCCTCTGAGAACAAAGTTCATATCCTTTGACCATTTATCAATTGGGGAATGACTTGTATTCTTATAGATTTGACTCAATTCTCTATATATTTTATAAATGAGACCTTTATTAGAGACACTGGTTGTAAAAATTCTTTCCAAATTTGCCACTTCCCTCTTAATTTTGGTTACATTGGCTTTGTTTGTATGGAAACTTTTCAATTTAATATAATCAAAATTATCCATTTTGCGTTTTATAATGCTTTCTAACTCTTGTTTGGTCAAAAAAATCTCCCCTTCTCCATAAATCTGATGGGTAAACTATTCCTTGCTTTCCCAGATTGCTTATAATATCGGACTTTATACCTAGATTGTGCACCTATTTAGATTTTCTAGCCAGTATATCTCCATCCTTACTATGAAGCTGATCAAGTGTCAAACTTTGCATTTCTTCAATACAATTTCATTTAACTAAATGCGGCCCATTTTTCCAACCAGTTAAGATCTTCATGGATCCTATCTCTGCCATACAATGTTATTTGTCCCTCTAAAGCTTTAAGTCATTTGCAATTTTGATAAATATTCTACTGAGATTTTTATCAATATCAGGGCTGGGGGTGTGGGGAGGAAATTGGAGGGTAATGGAGGAAAGAGGGGAAAAGATGGAAGAAAAGACCAGAATTTTTATAGAAACCTGGGCAAGAAGAAACATCTAGTATTTCTTTTTCTTCTCTTCATTTATATTCAGTCTCTAGTAATACTGAAGTTTCATATGGTTATCTGGCAGTCTATATAGTCATAGTCTGTAATTTCTCAAAACATATTTATTAGAAATGTTTGTTGTGTTATGATGTTTTTTTATCCTTTGCAAGGTCATAGCTATATTTTCTGATCAGGTTTCTCTGATTTATGGGCTGATTTGTCATTTTATTTCCGGTGGAATTTTAAAATCTTCCTACCTTTTAAGATATCAAAACAAGGTGTGCAACAGCCAGCATCAAGAATGCCAAGAGTTTAATACTTGCAACCACATGTTGTCATATTTTGCTATCTGTAAATGATGATGAAATCACTGAAGGAAAGAAGCAAAATACTGAGGAAATGACTGTACTGGAATATATCTAGTTCATATTTGAATGTGAATATTATAGACATGTTGAGCATTAAAAGAAAATAACACAGCTGGGTAGATTGGATTTCTCAGCAAGGTTTCCCTTGAAATGATTATATATGTCATATCTGGCTGACACTATTAGGCATGTACTCTGTTCAATACTGGGATTGTACCTTCTCTACTATTAGTGCCATTGATGTGGCTTCCCAGGAAGTTTAGATTAAAATCATAGATATTGACAATGAATGGTATTTACAGAAATCTCCCAGGATATTCATTCTCACTGGAGTCAGGCAAATCTATACTTGGCCACAAAATTCAGAAGCTGAGTGCCATCTATTCATGAAGCACCTTTAGCAAAGAGGTAACTTTCCAGCATTGTCTCTAGGAGTCTTTTTCTCCCTTTGTAGAGCCAACTTGAAGTTTCCTCTAGGTGAACTAATGATAGTTCCCTATCTTTGTACATTTAGTTTGAGCCCACTTTCTCTATGGATCACATATGTATAGGGAGAGAGTACATCCCATACTGGACAAGAACATTTTATACCAACTATTCTTACTGTATCACCTAAGAGAAGACTGTGAAAAGCTTATTGAAGTTACTGAGTAATAATCAATGGGAAGCACATGGGATAGGGGCTTATAAAATACTAAGCCCTCATTGACTCATGGTTATTCCCTAGAAGTTTAAGGAGGGAAGTAGTCATTCATCTTCTGGGGACCCAGACCACAGTTGTGAACGGGAATTGAAAAAGTAGCCTATGAAAGGACTGTACCCAAAATAATAATAATAATAATGAGCAGAACATGTTCAGAGGTTGTGGAGGGTTAGGTAGGTCATCTTGAGAGAAGTAGAGGTTAAGTATAATGAGTAAGGAGAAATACAGTTTTACAAGTATGGAGGGATTCACATTAGAAAAGTCCTCACATTTAATAGGGAGCAAAGAAACATTTTATATTTTCCTCAAAAGTAAAACTTGTGTACCTAAAGGGTAGTCTCAAAGACAGATAACATAAAGGACAAATTTGAAATTTCAAGAAATTAAAAATGAAAAGGGTGAATTTATCATCAATGAAAGTAAATTAAAACAATTATTAAGAGCTATTTTGCTAACTACATGCTCCAAAATCTACAACCTAAGTCAAATAGATGAATATTTATAATGGTATAAATTGTTCAGATTAACAGATGAGGAAATAAAATACTCAAATAACCCCATTTTAGAAAAAAGAAATTGAAGAAGCTATCATTAAACTTCCTAAGAAAAAATCCCCAGGGTCAGACTGATTCACAAGGGAATTCTACCAAATATATACAGAACAATTAATTTCAACACTATATGAACCATTCCGAAAAATAAGTGATGAAAGAGCCCTACCAAATTCCTTTTATAATACAAACATGGTTCTGATAACTAAATCAGGAAGAATAAAAACAGAAAAAGAAAACTATGGACCAATTTCCTCAATGAATATTGATGTAAAAAAATTACACAAAATATCAGCAAGGAGATTACAGAAATATATCATGAATCACACACTATAACTAGGTGGGATATATACCACGTCTGGTTCAATATTAGAAAAACTACCAGCATAATTGGCCATAAGAAAACCAATAGCAATTATATTATTATCTCAATAGATGCAAAACAAAAAAGAGAAAACCTCTGGGGAAATTCAAAACCCATTCTTATTCAAAACAATAGAGAGCTTAGGAATACAGGGAGTTTTCCTTAAAATTCAATGTATAGTGTCTCTGTAAAAACAACAGCAAACATTATCTGTAATAGGGATAAGTTAGAAACCATCCCAATAAGATCAGGGGTAAAGAAGTATGCCCATTATCGCCAATATTATTCAATATAGAACTAGAAATGCTAAGTATAGCAATTAGAGAAGAAAAAAATAGAAAGAATTAGAATAAGTAATGAGGAAATAAGGCTGCAACTCTTTGTAGATGATATGATGGTACACTCAGAGAATCCCAGAGAACAAATAAAAAAAAAACTAGTTGAAATAGTTAACAACTTTAGCAAAGGTCTAGGATATAAAATAAGTCCAAATAAATTATCAGCATTTATGTTTATTACCATCAAAATTCAGCAGAAAGAGATAGAAAGAGAAATGCCAGGTAAAATAACTGTAGACAATATAAAATACATTGGCATCTACCTTCCAAGACAAACCCAAGAATAATATTAACAAAATTACAATACTTCATATTAATAAAGTCAGATCTAAACAATTGGGGAAAATGTTAAACGTTCATGGGTAGACCAAGTTAATATAATAAAATTGACCATTCTACCTAAATTGTTATTCAGTGCCATACCAAACTACCAATAATGATTTCATGAAGCTAGAAAAAAATTTTAAAAATCATCTCAAAGACAAAAGGTCAATAATATCAAGTGAATTATTTTTTTTTTAAGTGAATGGAGGTGGTGTAGCCATGCAGATGTCATACTGCAATATAAAGCAGTCATCATCAAATCAATCTGGTACTGGGTAAGAAATAGAGTGGTGAATCAGTGGAATAGATATTAATAAGACACAGTAATAAATGACTATAGTAATCTACTGTTTGACAAACTCAAAGACCTCAGCTTTTGGGACAAGAACTCACTATTGGACAAAAAACTGCTAGGGAAACTAGAAAGGAGTGTGGCAGGAAGTAGGTATTAACCAACATCAACACTGTATACAAAGGTAATGTCAAAATGGGCACATGGTTTAGACATAAAGGGTGATTCCATAAACAAATTAGGAGAGCAAGGGATAGTTTAACTGTTACATGTGTAGAGTAAGGAAGATTTTATAACAAACAAGTGACAGAGAGCAGTATGAGCTACCAAATGGATAATGTTGATTATATTAAATTTAAAAAGGATTTGCCAAAATAAAACCAATGGAGCCAAGATTAGAGGGAAAGCAGAAAGCTGGGAAATATTTTTTACAAGAAGTATCCTAGATACTTACTCAAATATATAGAGAACTGAGCCAAATTTATATTATGTTATACTATATTATAATATACTATGTTATGTTATGTTATGTTATATTACATACATTACATTACATTACATTATATTATATTATATTATAATTATATTATATTATATTTCATTCCCCAATTGATAAATTCTCAAAAAATATGAATAGGTGGTTTTCAGAGAATGAAATCAAAGTTATCTATAGGTTATATGAAAAAATGCTCTAGATCACTATTGATTAGAGAAATACAAATTAAACAATTTTGAGTTGCCACCTCACACCTTTCAAATTGGCTAATATGGAGGAAAAACAAAATGATAAATTTTGGAGGGAATGAGGGGAAATTGGAACATTAATACACTGTTGGTGGAGTTGTGAATTGATCTGACCATTCAGTAATTTGAAACTATGCCCAAAATGCTATAAAATTGTGCATAACCTTCGCTGCACACTACCACTATCAGTTCTGCATCAAAAAAAAAATTGAAAAGAAAAAGGAAAATGACCTATTTATTTTAAAAAAACACTTGTAGAAGCTTTTTTAGTGGTGGAAAAGAACTGGAAATTGAAGGGTTGTCTATTAATTGGGGAATGGCTGAAGAAGTTGTGACATATGATTTTAATGTAATATTATTGTGCTATAAGAAATGATAATGGCTTCAGAAAAACTGGGAAAGACATATGAACTGATGCAAAGTGAAGTGAACAGAACAGTAGAACATTGTACACAATAACAGCAATATTGTACAGTGATCAATTGTGAATGACTTAGCTAATATCAGCAATGTAATGGGCTGAGAGAATTCCAAAGGACTCATGATGAAAAATGCTATCAACCTCCAGAGAAAGAAGTGATGGATTCTGAATAAGCATACCATTTTCATGCTATTTTTCATGTTTTTTTTTAATTTATGTATTTTTTCCACAACATAACTAATATGGAAACATGTTTTTGTATCAGTAAGCACCCTAACATACCCAGGATGGTTGGTAGCACAGGTTCTTAGATCTGCTTTTCTAAAGGAAAGCAACTCAAAATATGTTAACAATCTTATTTTAATCAATCAAGCATATATCATTTACTTAGTTCAGGGTGAAAAGTCAACACCCTGAACTTCAGAGAATACAAACAGAAATTACAAGCAGACAGAAAAACAGATCAGCAGACAGGCTTCCAGGCTTCTGACCATTACTTCCATATCTAGTCAGTTACCAGAGAGGGAAGCACCAACATCTGGGTTTTCAAAGCCAGGGGGCTCAACGGCTTCCCAGAGTCTCATGTAGCCAAATCGCACAACTCTTCCCAAAGTGGGCCCCAAAGCAAAATCTCACATCAGCAGTATATATAGCCTTCTCCTGGATCAGAGAATGTCACAATCCTCTTGACCCACTGTCCAATCACAAAATAATAAAGTGTGGGCATTCCTGAAGAACAAGCTTCCTGCCACAGGCTCCATGTGACCATATTCAGCCTATTAGAGGGCAGAGTATATTTTCAAATCAGGGAAGGTTCCCAGAGTCACTTAAGCCTATCAAAGGGCCTAGGGTCAGGGAAGATCTTCAGATTTCCGTAACAGTTTTACATGGTTGCACATGTATAATCTACATCAAATTGCTTACCATGTCATGGAGAAGGAAGCAAAGAGAAAGAAAGAGAGAATTTGGAACTTAAAATCTTTAAGTATAAATGTTAAAAATTGTTTTTACATGCAATTGGGGAATATAAAAATTATTTTTAAAAAAGTAATTTCAAGAGAAAAAGGAATGTGGTTCAGAGTCTTGATGAAAAAGAATAAGAGAGGTGATGGCAAGGAGAGTTTTCCAAACTCCTCAGTGCCTTGCTTATGAATGTTGAAAAAGAATAAGAGAGGTGATGGCAAGGAGAGTTTTCCAAACTCCTCAGTGCCTTGCTTATGAATGTCTTTTGCATTTTTGTTGGGTTAATTGAAGCCTAGACTTCATCTGGTTTCATTTTGACA
>CM053583.1:343448764-343470278 GCA_028627135.1 Pseudochirops cupreus | reverse complement strand
GCATGATCATAGAATCATGGATTTAGAACCAGAAATTAGCTTAGAGGCAGTCTAGTCCAAACTAGAAGAAACTGAGGCCCAGAGAGATTAAATGACTTGTAGCATACCTGAAAATCAAACTTAAGTCCTCTGTCTCCAAATCTAGCATCTTTTCCATTATACCGTATTGCCTTTCCATTAGTCAATATGCATTCTATTTCACCTTTTTATGCATTCCATGTCTCCTTTATTGCTACAGGGCCCCACTCATTAGAACACAGAAATACTGGATCTTAATGTTGAAATCATCTATATGTTCCCTCTACCAACCCAGTTTCATCAGATTATGAGCTCTGAGTGCAGGGACTGTTTTCTTTTTCTTTTTATATCCCCAACACTTAGCACAGTACCTTGCACATAGTAGACATTTAATAATTATTTAATGAATGAATGTGTTGAATGAATGAATGATGAACTCATTGAAGTACAGAGAAGTGAATAGACTACTCAATTTATTTCCTTCAATTCATTTTTCTTTGCTTTTTCAGTCATCATATTTACTCCCTAAACCATAGCACTATATTTCTATACTTGGAGATCCCAAGAACCCAATCATTCCAAACTCCCAGAAAATAGAGAGCCCCCTTTACTACCCTTCAACCAAATACCATATTCAATGGGTCTGCTAGCTGGGTCCTGTTCTTATATACCTTAATGTTTCCCTTGAACTTCAGTTTTGTTTTGTTTTTATATCAATTGTACTTAACAGTTTTCTACCTTCTTCGACATTTAGCCCCCCTTTTTTTTTTGTTTTTGGCATACCGTGTCCTGGTTTGTTATAATGTAATGTGTTGTAATTGAATATTATAAGTATGTTTTGTTCAGTAAATTAGTTAATATTGTGAAACACCCTGTGGGTCTGATAAATATTAATTGATGCTGTTGATTCTGCAGGTCTCATTCCCTTTCCCTGAGGTTTCTATTGTCCTTGCTTGAGTCTCCAGGCAGCTGTGACTCAATTCAGCTCAGCCTTCATTAATTTACACTCTGAGAAGTTTAGTGAGAATTGCAATTTAAAAAGGAAATAGCCAGTTATCTTTGTGTGAAGCTTCATTATTTCTAGGGTACAATCTGCACTGCTTGTGAGTACTTAACAAATTCCCTCTGGGATTATAATCAGGTGTAATAATGATGATTATCATAGGCTACCTTTCTTTCACAAAAATGATGCTATCAATGCACCATTAGAAGGATATGCACTTGAAGAGTGTGTGTGTGTGTGTGTGTGTGTGTGTGTGTGTGTGTGTGTGTGTGTGTGTGTGTGTGTAGAGAGGGATGAGGGGGGGTGTATTTTCCCCAGGAGTGAAGTGGCAATGGATTCATGCTGATCTTTCCTTTTTTGGACAGCTTTTCTTGCCAAAAATGGCATAAATCTGCAGGATCACCAGGGAATATGAGAGCAGCAGTCACTGGTTATAGAATAAAACAAAACTAATTCTCTTACTTGGGGGATTAAGTATATAAAATTAGCCTTACTTGCAAAATGACCAATTGGTGATGACAAGGTTACTAATTTTACACATATTAAGCTTGTGTGATGAAATTGTTGCATATTATTGCTTTTCTAAAACCTCTGTGCCTTTGTTCATCCTGTCGCATAAGCTAGTACATCCTCTTCAGCTCATGATCTCCCTCCTTGAATTTCACATGCTACTTTGTTTCACATTTCTCTAAGACACGAATCATACAAGACTGTATTATAGCTACCCATATTGGTATATTATACCTAAACACAGACTATCAGCTTTAGGACGGCATAGATTTTTTTCTTACCTATATCTTTTACTTTGACCTCTACCCAGCACAATTAACCGCTCCATATATAAACAACTTTAAAAATATGTGATTGATGAATGAATGAAATATTTTGCCTTTTATCTTCACTTGTTGAAAACCTCGCAACTTTGAAGTCCCATATGGGCATCCTACCACTTCCTTCCCTAAACTCTCAGCCAGATATGATCTTTAACTTTGTTTGTATCTCCTACATTTCAATATTGTTTTCATTTTTCTTGCATCCATTTCAGTACATTGAATCCCATTTGTTAGATGGTAAGCTCGATGAGAGAAAGGACCATGACACCTTTGTTTCCTTTAGTCTCTAGTGCATAGCTCTATATATCACAGTCACTTACCAAGTGCCTATGGAACGGTAAATTTTTCAGTAACTGACTTCCTCATCACACTCACATGGGCATTCTATTTTTAGTTATCTTCAAACTGCATTAGATGATTCTTGTTATAAAAGAAAATTTCAATTCAGCACTCAACTTTTCTCTAGTTCACTTTTTTACTTTCATTGAAACAACTAGGAGATGCAAAGCCTAGGATTTGTATTCATTCATTCTTTCATTTATTTGTTTATTTTCGTTTGTTCCTTCATTTTTTGTTTCTTCTTTTCTTTCTTTTTCCCTAGATTCCTAGAGCTGTAGAAAAGGACCTGATGCTGTTTGGGGACACAATGAACATAATTATTGAATGATAGTGGTTACATCTTCCTAAATTACTTTTACCAATCTCTGGGTCCACCGACATTCAGGGGAAAGGTCCTGGAAAAGAATTCAAGAAACATGAATTTTCATATCAGTTCTTTCACTAATTGGTTTGTGTGGATGTTGGGCAAATCACTTAAGTTCTCCAGGGCTCAATCATTTTGTGTAGCAAAAGGATATTATACTTCATGATTTCCTCCTTTTACACAAAATAAAATTAAAATCTGGAAACTTTAAATGACGTGTCCAATGACTTACCCAAAAATGCAAGTATCTGTTATTATTGTCCACAAATATTTAATTTTGCCTTATTTGCCCTTGCTATTCCCACATCCAATGTATTGCTGAGAGCTAAAAAGTCCAGAAAAATCCCTTATATCATCAAAGGAGCATCATGGTGTTGTTCATTCTTCATTTTCAAAAAGGACTAATGACATCATGGAGTGATGTCTTGATTTGCCCATCAATTGGATTTAAGTGAGGCAGAGTTGCACAAAGTCATCAGCCTCACTTTCTCTTCCAGAGCTATCAAGGTCCAGTGGAGGGACAAGAATCAAGATACCTGGCAACAGTCTGGGAATCAATGAATGATGTTGGTGTCTTTGATGTCTGACCAAACTCTAAGTGCCTCATAGCACCTACTTCAGCTGCCTTCATGGCTATTGGAACAAATTATTCTCTTATGCCCATCCTGCTGTGGAAAATATTCAGATACTTGGGGTAAATATCTCTCTAACTCAGAGATGGGTTTGAGGCCTATCAGTTACTCTTAAGCTGATTTAGCCCATCTGCTGAGATAGTTTTACCAGAGTGTGGCTGCTGTACTTGCTGCAGCTTCTTGGAGCCACAGGTAAAAGTTGGGTAAAGAGTAGACACTGAAGGTGGTTGAGAAGACCTGAAAAGGACTTGGCAAGTCCTCATACCAAAGATATTTACTCAGGTATTTACTAACCATACAACTATGGATAAATCAATATACCTTCATTTCCTCAGCTATGAATTAAGGGTATTGAATTTTATTACTGCTAAGTTCCGTTCTATCTCTAAATCTTATTATCTTTGAAACTGAAAATTAATTTCTGATTCCAATTTGCTGAGACTAAATCAAGGTATGTTCAATATTCTCCTTCACTATTCCTTACTCTTGCAAGTTTACTCAGATAACCTCAGGTCACTTGAGTCACAATTCTATTCTTGCAACTTGTACCTCTACCCTGGTAACTTCCCCCTTCACCCACATTCTTGGGAAACTTCCTTAACCTAAAGGTCAAGCTGATTCAATCTAAGCTATTGTGAAATGCCCAAATTTCCCAAATCACATGTTTTGTTTGTGGTTGAGGGTATTTAAGAAGGGGTGGACCAAAAGTTTATCATCAAGCTGACATATAAACTTTTTTACTTAGAAGTTAATCTGAAGATACACCTATGCTGATAGAGATTTTGCTCTGTCACCTTGTTAATCACTATTAAAGACATTCTCAGCCCTTAGTATTGGTCTATGGTCATTGAGAGACCTTTGACACCCCCCCCCCCCCCATGGAAATTGCTAAACTTGCTAATAAATGGACTGTTTGGAACTTTGTCTCTCAGAATTTCTCTGGACAGGTACTATAAACATGATATTCAAAATGAAACAAAAAAGCAAAAACATAATCATTCCTTGGTAAGACAGGCACATGAATAAATTTTATGATAACTGTATCTAGACTACTCTCATAAAGTATATCATGTGATTTAATAGAGCCAAAGAAAATTCTGAATTGGGAAAAAGAAAGGATAAAAGAAAGGCTGCTGGAAGTCTAGCTAGCACCAATTAGTCCACAAGGCAGACGTTAAAAAGGGATCTAATTAACCCAAGAACTTTTCAAGGTAGAGGTAACACAGACTTTTCGGCCAGATCCCAGTCAGAAGTAGAGTTTAATACTTGAATCTCAAATAAAGTAAAATCAGAACAAAAAGTTCCACTTTACACAGAGGTAAATAAAATGAACATTACCTTAAAAGGTGGTTCTGAAGGGTTAGGCTCTGAAAACTGATCTAATAGTTTAAAAAACTATTGGCGTTTGTGATTGAGATATACTCTCATACACAATGCTTCATGGGACCTCTGCTGGGGACAGCATATTAGGATGAACATGACTCTGGATCCAGTATGGTGGCTCTGCTCTTTTGTGTCCCTGCTTTGACCATCTTTCCCCAGGGGTTTAGGCCAGTGATCTCAAATTATTGAGCTTTCTCCATGATTGGATTAATGTTTATTTAATTTGATGGCCTCTAAGCCCATGCTTTCCATTTATTTCCATCTGATCAACTCTTCTCAAGGGCTTTATGGCACATATTCATACATTAAAGTGAATTTGAATTTACTTCCAAGAATTGTTACAGATGTTGATAACTGAAATAATTGAACCTAAGTTTAGTGTCACATAATATGCAGTCACTTTACTAGTATAACCTAAACATGTGCTTTTAGCATATACACTGAAGTTATCCCACTAATGCAAGTTTCCATGGAAACAAGAGGAAAATATAAAAGACTGGGGATCAGGTATAGTAAATTTCCATTAGGCCTGTTCTGATTCTTAGTATAACCCAGAGTGTCTCGAAGAACCTGTTCAAGGTCACTCTTCCATAATAGTATAAGTGGGATTACTGCTTTTGACCCCTCATTCTCTAGTCTGCTGCTCTATCTATTGAGCCATACTACCTTCCAACTGTTCAGTTGTTAACAAACCTTACAAGAACAGTTGGTAACTCCCAATGGACCACTGTTACACGTCCAGAGCAATTAAAGCTAAAAATTGTTATCTATAGGAGGAAATTCATCCTGTATCCCTAGAGGCAGTTGCCAGGAAGTGAGTGGATTTATGGAAATCTCCCTCAGGTTTTACATTCAAGGAGAGGCTGACCTGAGTACAAAAAGCAGAGAAGATACTATCAGGCATTGTTGTTGCGACTTGGAAAAGTAACAATTATTATTTCCAGGCACTGAATACCCAGTGACCACAATACAAATTGTAAAAATATAGTACAGATCTCCTATTTTACACTTACAGGCAACAGCTTTTCCAAAGGTACTACAGTTGCAAGGGTGACCAGCCCAATACATGAATTGCTTTGTTGTCTTATACATGAATTGCTGGCTTATGTGGGAACTTTTGGTTTCACCTACTCATTCACAGAGTTAGGTTGAAAAGAGAGCTTTCAGGAGTTTATTGAGAGAGAAGGCTTCTTAAAATCTTCTAACATAAAGAGAAAAGTCATATAAGAACAAAGCTATGTTTCATTTCCCCCACAGAGACTTTGGACAAGAGATTTGGAAACAACAATGACTAATGTGAGAAAATGGGGAAATGAATGTATTGCTTAAAAAGTTTTAAAGACATGCTTAAAAAGATGGATGAGAGAATGTATTACAACAGAGTTTGAACAAGTAGGAGGAGTAAAAACATAGAGATGAAGTGGTTGACGGAGAAAAGCAGATTATAAGAGAATGTAGGTTCCTTGAAGTCAGGGACTGTTTATTTTTTGGAGGGCAGGCATGAATTTTGTATCCCTACAACTATCCAAATGCCTTGTTTACAGTATTTAATAAATGCTTCTTAAATAAGATTAAATTACATTCTAGCTTTAGTCTAGCTATTCAACTAAATTCAACAAAGAATTTTCAGACCTTAAATACCTGTAAGACAATGGAGTAGGCACCTGGGTTTTGAATGGTGCTTTTAACAAGATAGTACTTGGCTTCCAGAGGTTTATGCTTTAATAGTGGAAGCTACAACTTGTACACAACACAATCTGACAAAAAGTTTTAATGTAGTTGAAACGAAGAAAAAAGAAAGTACTAGAAAAATTAGGAAAAAAAGTTACTTTCAACTGGGAAGATGAAAAATAATTCATAAAGGGGGTGTCATCTGAGCTGTGCCTAGAAAGAATTCAAATAGTTTAACGTAGTGATTCTCAACCTTCCTAATGCTGTGACCCTTTAATACAGTTCCTCATGTTCTGGCGACCCCCAACCATAAAATTATTTTCATTGCTACTTCATTGTCAGGGTTCAGCAGCCCTGCCCTAAGGGGCAGAAGGTACTTACCTTTTCAATGGAGATGAAGCTGGTGTTTTCTCCTTAATGAAAGTAATCTCGAAGGATAGGTGTTTTTAAGAGGGTTTATTAAAATTACACCCGGGAAGCCTTACCGCAGGACTGTAAGGCCGCCTGCCCCTTCAAGGCTTGGATCCTTTTATCTACCCCAGATCCACACCCTACACATGACACAGCCCAGCTGAGGGGATTAAGAAAGGGTAGGTAAATTGTAATTACAATGGTATAAAGACCCCAGGGTGTGGAGACATCAATCAGGAACCTCAGGCATCCCACACAAGAAACTTCTGAGCAATGCAACATCTGCTGGCCAGGGACTGCAGCAATATGCTCTGACCTCCATGTGACCCAACTAATTCCCAGGCCTCAAACACATCCCTGTGTCTCAACATTACCATTTGCAATCTGGCACTTATTTGTGACCCTTACACTTCATAACTGTAATTTTGCTACTGTTATGAATTGTAATGTAAATATCTGATATGCAGGATGTATTTAAATGGAACATAACCCACAGTTTGAGAACCACTGGTTTAACAGATGGAGAAGATGGAATGGGTCTCTGATTTTAAAAGGCAAGAAAGAGTAGAGTCTGATCAAGGAATGGCTATTAGTCCAGTTTGTGTGATGCACAAAACTTCTAGGACTTGGACTACAGATTTGACTGTAAGAAAAGAGATTAATGCTATGAACTATTATAACAGATCATGTAGGAGAATCTGATAAGGGGCCTGCATTGATGTCAGCACATTAGTCATGTTAAGGTATCCATATGCTAATGGGCTTCACAATATTGCTTCTCTCATAAGCACCCTAATGCAATTATTTTATAAATTTATTTATTCTGTGAATTCATTCACTGTTCTTTTTATAAAATACCACATTCATTTGTGAAGTTTTGAACAGGGGACTAGCATAGAAGCCATAAAAGGGATTTCAGTGCAATTGTGGTAGGAGAAACACATAATTACAAGGACCTTGGCATTCTCAAAAGTAGTCAAAGGAGCTAGTGATGATAAATGATGCCCAATATCTCAAAAACAGTTGAATGGTTTAATTTATTTCATCTCTCACTCTAAAATTTATGAGCTACAGTTGAGTTTTATGATATTTTGGACCAAATGCCAGACAGGATTTTCCTCCAAGAAAGGTTTCTCCTCTTAATTGGTCCTAAATAGATAGAGTACTTTAATATTTTTTTTTTCTATACAGAAGGATACTTCTCTATGCCCAAGATGTAGCTGGTCTTTTTAGAAACCCAAAGGGATTATGTGCCACACCTTTAAGAAGAAATTGTTACAGCATATGTCTTAAGGGAAGATATTGATTGTATGAGGAATGTTACACAAAAAAAGCTCATTGAACAACCACAACAAAAAAGAGATTAACTCCTTCTTGCCCATATTCCCCTAATTTCATTTCTATTACAAAAGAAGAAGAAAGAGGGAGAGAGGGAGGAGGAGGAGAAGGAGGAGGAAAAGGTAGAAGAGGAGAACTTTCTACAAGTGAGGAGACAATATTTGGTTTGAAAAAAGCTGATTTTCTAATCAAGTTCCACAAATTCCCCTTTCCCTTTTGTGTATTTGCCTTTGGAATCTAGCCTCCAATAATTAAAAGAGATCTTTTGTGACAAGGTTAGTGAACTAACTTCATTTATTTCACCATGTAGAGAACTGCTTTAATAATTCATTTAAACTTAAGTCCATGGCTGAAATAAATGATAAGATTCTGGTTGCATAATTATTTTAAAAAAAAATCTAACCTGTACTATTAGAGAAGCAAAGAACACTCCCCACACATACCAAGCATGGAACATTGTATGTTCTAGGGAATTGGTTATTCTCAACATTTCCCATATAGATTTCATCTGTCAGGCATCAGTGTCATGTTTAACATGGAAGAGAAAGAGAGAGAGAGAGAGAGATAGAGAGAGAGGAAAAGAGAAAGAGAGAGAGAGAAAGAGAGAGAGAGAGAGAGAGAGAGAGAATTTTTTCCTCTTTTTAACATCATCATATGAACCACCTTTGCTTAACATTGCCTCTAAATGCTACATGTATATGACATGTCCTTTGTTATTTTGTGATCTATTCAAAGGTATCAAGCAGATATTTATTCCTCTGCTCACTGATTACTTAAGTACTATACCAAGATTTGTAAAACACGTATATGTGAAATCTATTGACTATTGGCATCATTTAACCTCCACTTAACATTTGCTCAACCCATCAACTGAAGAAAATACTTCTCTATTCTCATTTATCCAGGGGTGTTTACAAACTCCAAGGTCAATTTATTTTTTTCATTAATCAATAGGTGTCCTCACCTAGAGCAGAGCTTATGAATTTTGGACAAGTGGAAGTATTTTGGATTTGAGAATCGGGGATCAGGAGACCAGCTCGAATGCTTGTTCCACTCACAACTAGGTGTGTGAGTTTGGGCAAGTAATTTGATCTATCTCAGCCCCAGTTTCCTCATGTGTAAAATAAAGATGTTTGGACAAATTCCCTTCTTGCTCTAGGACTCAATGATCTGTGAAACACAAGGATCAGAATAAAAACTGTAGGACAAGTGCTCATAATAATATATTTGGATCTTATTGAAGATCTGGTTTTCCACACAGAGTTGAATACTGATGAACTGGTTAGAAACTTTGTGATATTGTATAGCAGTAAATGACAGGTGACTAGTTGAAATATCATATTCTGACCATTGATCAGCACATAAGCCTGACAAATGAGATGTAAAACCTCTATGGGTTGTAAAGAAGTTAACTTCAATGATTGGCTTATAGCAGTTATTAAAGAACTTATATAATGCTTTAAGTTTCATCAGTTTATATAGATTACCTCATTTGAACCTTATGATAGCTTACTTTCAACCTGCCATCACAAATCTATCAGGTTTTCAAATTGAGAAGGAAGAATCCTTAATAATGGAGGAAGTAGAGAAGGAGCAAATCCTCCTTTAACCAAATTTGCTGAATATCTATGAGAGAGAGAGACAGAGACAGAGACAGACAGAGAGACAGAGACAGAGAGAGAGACAGAGAGAGACAGAGAGAGAGAGAGATAGAGACAGAAAGACAGAGAGACAGAGAGAGACAGAGAGACAGAGAGAGAGAGAGACAGAGAGAGATTTTTAAGATTTGTTCTTTCATAGAGAATTACTAGGGATGAGGATCATGGTGAGTGAGTTTCATGACATGGCTTGGAGCCCAGTGAAACCTCCCTTGGCAGTTAGGGGAATCAGAATTTGAACAAAACTTGCCAGTTTTGTTTTCAGTGCTTGATCTGCTATATGGTTTATGCTAAAGCAAAATTTAGTGGTACTGGGACCATATACAATAAGATCAAAGTTATATGCAAATTCAAGTCATCAAATTTAGATGCCTCCTTTTTATCTTTTTTTTTTTCTCTAGATTCTGAACATTTATTTAATGGAACTTCCCTCCTTGCTACAGTGTTAATCTTGCTAGTAAATACTTTATAACATTTTAGTGTGATACTGTAAAAATGTTCATGAACTCAAGCAGACCCAGTGGAAGCAATAGATTTGTATTCTATCAAAAGTCTTTGAACAACTACATTCAAATATTAATTTGTCATTTACTAGATTTGTAACCATATAGAAGTTATTTTGTTTCTGTTTTCTCCTCTATAAAATATGAAGTTGGAGTAGGTGATTATTTAGGTCTCTGCTAGGCCTAGCATTCTGTGGTTCCGTTAACAATAATTAAATTTTATTGGGGTAGGAGAAACATATTCTGAAATGATCAGGTATCTCAGAGTTTCTAGGACCTTCTGGAAATTACCAATGGAAAAAAGAAGAATGCACTATCAGAATTATCTTTCTGTACCTGTACCTGTAGAAACCTGATTCTGTCCTGGATATACATCCCATTGGTCAGTGTTTTTGTGAGCTATGGTAAACTCCAGTTATGACTCTTTGTTCCTTTGCAGTGCTTGTAATAACTTCTACCTTATATAAACAACAGTATCATAGAGGAATAAGGATATATGATTCCAGGAGTGAGGAAAGGAACTTTTTTTTAGAAGAACATCCACATTTAAAAATGGAATATGAGGAATGGAATGGAATTTTTAAGTATATGAGGAGTTCTAAATATACCCCAGGGGAGGCAGATCCAAGATGACAGAGAAGAGGCAGCAACTCAGTTAAACTCTCTCAAAATTCCCCTCCAAAAACTTCAAAATATCACCTCAAATTGAATTCTGGAGTGCCAAAAACAACAAAAGGTCAGAGTAAGACATTTTCCCAACCCAAGACAACTTTAGTGGTCAGCAAAAAAAGATCTATAACACAAGGTCAGCCTGGAGTACACTACACATAGCAGCAACACTAGTTTTGAGAATTGAAGGCAGTTGCGACACTAGGAAAAAATGTTTTAGGAAATCTCAGCCCAGAGATATTAAGGGTATTGCAAAACTGATCAGAAAGAGATTATAAGAGATGCTTTGCTGCCACTGAGTGAAAAACTTTTTCATTTCCCATGTACAGTTCCAAGGTAAAGAGGATCACTATTAATTTCAGCCTATAAGAAACAGAAACCCTGTTCAAAATTTTAAGGCAGAAAGAATCACTGTTGCCTACAACCACAGGAGATCAGGGGTCCAAGTCATATTTCAAAGGGAGAAGAATGCTTATGCTCTCCTTACAAGGAAGCAGTGGTCCCAGTCAAAAAAAGAGCAGTAGCACATATGGTTAAAGGAGAACAGGGTACTTTGGCACAGTTCCAAGGCCAAGAGGAGCACTAGCAATTGCAACTGGAGGAAAGAAAGGTCCCTTCCTGGGTAAATACTAGAACTCAGGCCAGGAGACCAATGACCACACCTCTCCTTAGATCATGCCACCTTGGAACCACCAAAAAACTTTAAAATTCCAAGAAAAAGCTCTGAAAATAGTAGCACAAGGAAACTAAAGCTTGGAATAATGCCCCTCCACCTGGAATCAAAGACCAACTTTAACATAAAGTTAAAAGTAAAGAAATAAGAAAAAATGAGGAAAAACAAAACAAAATAAAAGGAAACTGAGCATTAAAAGTTAATATAGTGACAGAGAAGATCAAGACACAAACTCAGAAGACAATGATGTCAAAACACTTACAAGCAAAGCATTAAAGAAAGTATGTAAATTGGACGCAAGGCCAGAAAGCAGTCCTAAAAGAACTTTAAATTACTTAAAAAGCAAGCAAAAGAAGTAGAGAAAAAAACTGGAAAAAGAAATGTGATAGAAGAAAATTACCTAAAGAGTCAATGAATTAGCAAAAGAAGCGCAAAAAAATACTAAAGAGAGTTCTTTAAAAAGCAGAATTGGCCAAATAGGAAAAAAAAAAGTTCACTAAATATAACAATTTCTTAAAAAACAGAGTTCATGAAGTGAAAGCTAATGACCCATAGGACATCAAGAGACAATAAAATAAAATGTACAGAATGAAAAAATAGAAGAAAACATGAAATATCTCATCAAAAAACCAACTGATCTGGAAAACAGCTTGAGGAAAGATAATTTAAGAATGATTGCACTGCCTGAAAATCATGCCAGAAAATTTAAAAAAAAAAAAAGATATCTTTGAAATGAAGGTTAAAAGAGAAATTGAAAGAAGCCACCAACTATCTCCTGAAAGAGACCCCCAGGAAGATTATAGACAAATTTCAGAGTTCCTAATTGAAAGAGAAAATAATGCAAGCAGCCAGAAATACACAATTCAAACATCAAATAGCCATACTCAGTATTGCAAAAATAAAAATAAAAATAAATTGATAGCTTCCACATACTATGAAGAGAGGGCTCAGAACATAATATTCTGGAAACCAAAAGGCCTAAAATTACAATCAGGAATAAATGAAATAAAGGACTTTCAAGCATTCACAATGAAAAGACCAGTGACAAGGAGTAAACTGGACATTCAAATACAATATTCAAGAGAAATGTATAAAGGGAACTGAACCAAATTCTTAAAATATAAGTCATTTTCCAATTAATAAATGGTCAAAGAATATCAACCGACAGTTTTCAAAGCTACCTATAGTCATATGGGGAAAAAAATGTCCTAAATCACTACTGATTAGAGGAATGCAAATTAAAACCACTTTAAGGTACCTCTTCACTTCCTTCAGATTGGCTAACATAAAAGGAAAGGAAAATGTTAAATACTGGAGGGGATACGGAAAAAGGGAGACACTAATTTATTGTTGATGGAGTTGTGATGTAGTCTAACCATTTTGGAGAACAATTTGGAGCTATGCCTAAAGGGCTATAAAACTGTGCATACACTTTGACCCAGAAATTCTACTACTGGGCCTATATCCAGAAGAAATCAAAGAAAGAGTAAAAGGACCTATACATATAAAAATATACCTTGTTTGTTCTTGCAAAGAATTGGAAATTGAAGGGATGCCCATCAATTGGAGAATGGTTTAATGAATTTGGTATGTGATAGTAATGGAATACTATGGTGCTATAAGAAGTGAGCAGGATTGTTTTAGAAAGATCTTGTAAGACATGTGAACTAATATAAAATGAAATGAACAGAATCAGAAAAACATTGTACACAGTAACAGCAATATTGTATAATGATCAATTGGGGAAAAATTTAGGTATTCTAATCAATACAATGATCCAGGACAGTTCCAAACTACTTAGGATGAAAAGTACTATCCACCTCTAGGGAGAAGATTGATAGAATCTGAGTACAGACTGAAGCATAATATTTTTCATTTGTTTTTTTTTTTTCCACCTTTTTTTTGCAACATGGCTAATGTGGAAATGCGTTTTTTCATAATATGCCATGTATAAGTGATATCACATTTCTTGCTTTCTCAATGAGTGATGGAGAAAGAGAATATGAAACTCAAAAGTAAAAAAAATTTAAAAATAAATCACAAATGTCTTTAAAAATAGATCTCTTTCTGTGAAAATCCTCTCTTTCTCTCTCTCTCAATATATTACATACACACATACATGTAGATATATCAAGATATATCAATATAATTGGTTTTCTTTATGATCCTATGGATTCTATGTATTTTATTTATTGTAAAATATTTTCCAGAGAAGTCTATAGGCTTCATCAGACCCCCAAAGAAGTTTGTTGCATCCACACATGCATAAAAGGTTAAAAATATTTACCTTACACCATGAGTTATAGATGAATAGAAATTAACAAAAGCATACACACACAATCATCAATACATATATGCACATGCATAGATATAAATTTATATGTGCATGTATATATGTGTGTGTATATAGATATATATACACACATATACATATTCATCGCTTTCTGCACATATGTATACATATGCACTGCATGTACACCACACATATGTACATAATTATTACATTAGCCTTCATTTCTACTGAATACATATTTATTTTTGCCACTCTGAAAGTGACATCATAACCTTGGACATATGGGGTAAGATTGTGTGCACTGAGATTAAAGAAGGAAAAAGGAAAAACAACAACATTTATGTTTACGTGACTCATTCCAGCCTTCTCATTCATGCTATTTCCACTACATGGAATAACTTCTTTCTCACTCTACCTTCCAGAATCAAAACTGATCCCTCTTTTGTCAAGCTTCCCCTCACTGTGCAGGCCTAAGTTGATTTCTTCCTTTTACAACTCAGAATCTTAGATTCATAGAAGATTAATAAAGGGAAAGACCTCAGGGATCACAATGGCTTTCAATCTTTGTGTAGCAATATATGAGACCCATTACTTAAAATATACATTCCTTTAAAGGGAATATTTAAATGTCTATAACTAGTCACACCATCATATTTTTTTCATATTTTTCAAACCAATTCTATGCTGAATCCAACAATAACTTAGTGAGAGGGATATTCTTGTTTGGTATCAGTGCAGTAATTTGATTTAACAAATGCTTAAGTACACACTTTGTGCAAGACAAAGAGCATAATTTATAAACTACATCACTGATGGACACATGAGAAAAGAAGATTGAGAAAACAAGGAAAGAGGTCAGTCTCAATTAAAACTACTACTTGGAACAGACAGTAAGGTTTTGAAAATAGTATGCCACTAAACAGCAGAAACTTCAAAAAATTAACCAAAAGGTTTTTTTTGGGGTTTTTTTTTTTAGTGTAGGAGGCAGAGTCAAGATGGCAGAACAGAAGCATGAACTTTTGCGAGCTCCTCCATAAATTCTGTCACTAACCTCTAAAAAGTGAATCTGAATGGATTTTAGAGTGACAGAATGCATTGGGAGATGGAGCGTGGCAGTTTCCCAGACCAGAAAATCACCCACGTAGGTCTGGGCAGGAGGAGAGCAGAGCACACAGGGGCTGCACCACCACTGAGATGACGGCAGAGCACAGCAGAGAGAGAGTGAGCCCCAGCCAGCAAATCCACCCACCCCAAAGGCAATTCACAGATGTCTCACTGCCAGACAGAGGATTGGTCAGAGCTAGGTAACAGAAAGCACAGGGCCCATGATAGCAGCTTCTCCTGGGGCTATAAGCCTACAGCCTAGCTGTCTAAAATTGACTACCTGAACTTCCAGGATCCAGGATGGCAAAGTAAACCCTAGTTGCTCTAATCCCCCTTCCTGGCCCTGAAAACCCAGAGATTAATGCCCCACCCAATATAAAATACTGAAACAGTGGAAACAGCCTCAGTCTTGGGAGTCATAAAGGAAGGGTATGGCTGAAGTTATGCCAAGCCTGAAGTGAAGGGTGGGAGGCATCCCAACAAGCCCCTCCTTAGCTATCAGAGGGAGACCCAGGAGCCCAGGGGGTTGGAACCAGCAAGTGCTAACAAGAGAAGCCCAGATGTGCCTTAGCACCATCAGGGAAATCTGCAGACAGCAGCACTGCTGGCTACCAGCTGCTGAGGCTGCCTGAGCTGTAGCCCAGGGGAACAGGGGCAGAAACCTGAAATGACCAAACCACCCCTCCCCCACAGATTACTCTGTGAGCCTCAGGGTAAACCAAGGGAAATACTGAAAGTCCTGGCTTTGGCCTGAGTCTAGATAACCAGGGGTTACATCACACAAAATCAACAACCAAGCCCCAAGCTCCGAGCCTGAGAAACATGGGTCAGAGCTCTTTGTACCCCAGAAGCAGAAATTCACTCTAAAAGTCAGGACATAGGCAATCACAGTGGGCAAGAAGGACACTGTGAAATGAAGAATGATACAGACCTATTATAGCAAGCAAGAACAACCTAATACAGAGGACAACGTGGACTCTATACTCACACCTGAGACTACAGAAGGAAATATGAACACTCAAAAAGTTTTCTTGAAGGAGCTCAAGAAAGATTTTAAAAGCCAAATTAGAGACATAGAAGATGGATTTAAATCTACATTGAACAAATTGGAAAAAAAAATCTCACTGAAGAAAGCAAATCCTTAAAAAAAATAAAATTTGTGAACTGGAACAGGAGGTTCAAAATCTAACTGGAGAAAATACCTCCCTAAAAAAAGAGCTTCAAAAACTAACCAAGGAAAATAATGCACTAAAAATTAGAAGCAGTCAAATCAGTCAAATAAGGACTCTATGATTCATCAAGTCAGTCAAACAAAACATAAAGACAGAAAAATTAGAAGAAAAGTGTAAAATATCTCACTGGAAAAACAACTGACTTGGAGAACAGATCCAGGAAAGACAACCTAAGAATTATTGGTCTGCTGGAAAGCCATGATGAAAAAAAAACAGCCTGGACAACATCCTCCAAAAGACTGTAAAACAAACAAACAAACAAACAAACAAAAAACCTGTCCTGAGGTCCTAGAAGCAGAGGGTAAAATAATTATCAAAAGAATTCACTGGACCTCTCCTGAAAGAGATCCCAAATTGAAAACTCCAAGAAATAATAGTAGCCAAATTCCAGAATTACAAGGTCAAGGAGAAAATATTGCAAGCAGCCAGAAAGAAACAATTCAAATATCGTAGAACTACAGTCAGGACTACACAGGACCTAACAGCTTCTACATTAAAAGATCAGAGGGATTGGAATTTGATATTTCATAAGGCAAAAGAGCTAAGACTGAAACCAAGGATCAACTACCCAGCAAAAGTGAGCATAATCTTTTAGGCAAGGAGATTATCATTAAAAGAAATAAGAGATTTTGAGACTTTCTCAATGAAAAAGCCAGAGCTTAATGGAAAATTTCATCTCCAAATACAAGACTCAAGAGAGACATAAAAAGGTAAGCAAGGAAAAAAACACTGAAACAGACATGCGCACACACATATACACACACACACACACACACACACACACACATACACACACATAACTTGTGATTCAATAAGAGCAAACTGTTTACATCCCTATATGAGAAGCTGATATCTGTCAATATTGACATTTATATAATTATCACACCATTTAAAAGGGATATACATATATAGAGGGTATGGGTATAAATGAATTAATCTGATGGTAAAAATAAAACAACCTTATTAAGAAGTTTAAAAGGATTGTAATGTGAGAAAAGGAAAGGACAAGGCAGAAAAAAGTAAACTATAGCACACAAAGAGGCATAAAAACATACTATAGTAGAGGGGAAGGAGGGAGGGAGATGAATATCATATGAACTTAATTCTCATTGGTTCTGGTTCAAAGAGGGATCAGCATAATCAGTTAAGTTTAGGACTCTAATGAGAAAAAAAAATAAAAAACTCATTATACTACAGGGAAAGGAGGAAGGGAGAGGAGCACTGTATGAAGTTCACTATTATTGGGTTGGGTTCAAGGAGAGAATAACATACTCAGTTAAGTATAAAAATCTATTGTGCCCTAGGCAGTAGGAGGAGTAAGGGGGTGGGGTGGGATGGGGAGGTAGATAGAATGGAGAGAAGTAGTAGTAAGTGGAAAAGGTAGGTAAAGAGAGGGGGACACAGGGTGGGAATACTTAGGGAGGTGATGGTCAAAAAGAAAACTCTTAAGGAGGGGAAGGGGGACGGAAGAAATAAAAACATAAAGAGGGGAAGGAATAGGACGGAGGGAAAGACACAGATAGTAATCATAATTGTGAATGTGAATGGGATGAACTCACCCATAAAACAGAAGCAGATAGCAGAATGGATTAAAAGCCACAATCCTACAATATGCTGTCTACAGGAAACACATTTGAAAAAAAGGGATACACACAGGGTAAAAGTAAAAGGTCGGAGTAGAATAAATTATTCTTCAGCTAAAGTGAAAAAAAAAAAACAAGCAGGGGTAGCAATCCTTATCTCAGATAAAGCAAAAGCAAAAATAGATCGAATTAAAAGAGATAAGGAAGGAAACTATATCTTGCTAAAAGGCTCCATCAAAAATGAAGCAATATCATTATTTAACATATATGCTCCAAGGGGTATAGCATCCAAATTTCTAGAGAAGAAGTTAAGGGAATTTTAGTAAGAAATAGAAAGGAAAACTATACTAGTAGGGTACTTCAATCTCCCCCTCTCTGAACCTGATCAATCTAACCTCAGAAAAACAAGAAAGAAGTTAAGGAGGCAAATAAAATTTTAGAGAGTCTAGACATGATTGACCACTGGAGAAAACTGAATGGGGATAAAATGGAATATACCTTATTCTCAGTGGTACATGGCAAGTACACAAAATGGACCATGTATTAGGGCATAAAAAATGCGCATTTCAGTGCAGAAAGGAAGAAATATTAAATATATCCTTCTCAGATAATGATGCAATAAAAATCATATGCAATAAAGTGCCATGGAAAGATAGACTTAAAAATAATTGGAAACTAAATAATTCAATCCTAAAGAATGAGTGGATCAAATAAGAAATTATAAAAACAATCAGTAACTTCATTCAGGAGAACGACAATAATGAGACAACATACCAAAATTTGTGTGATGTGGCTAAGTAGTTCTTAGGGTAAGTTTTATATCCCTGAATGCATACATGAATAAAATACTGAAAATGAAGGTCAATAAATTTGGCATGCAACTGAAAAAGCAGGAAAAAGAAGAAATCAAAAATCCCCAATGAAATACTAAATTAAAAATAATGAAAACCAAAGGAGAGATTAATAAAATTGAAATTAAGACAACTATAGAATTAATAAATAAAAGTGAGTGGTGGTTTTATGAAAAAAAAACAATAAAATTGATAAACCTTTAGTAAATATGATAAGAAGAAAAAAGAAAAGGGAGAGGGGGTGGAGTCAAGATGGTGGCTTAGAAGCAAGAAAATTCCACGGCTCCCCCCACAACCACCTCAAATACCTATAAAATATGACTCTAAATAAATTTTAGAGCTATAGAACCAACAAAATTACGGAGTAACAAAGCTCCCTCTGAAGGCAGCCTGGCAGGCTGAATGGAAGGGGTTCATAGCAACAAGTCGGGAGGCCAGACCAGAACCACATGAATCTGTGGTGGCAGCCCTAGGGAGGCCAGAAAAAGCCGCTGCTGGAACTTTCAGGATACCAGATCACAAGCAGCTGTGGTGGTTTCCAGAATTATCAATCCATAAGAAACAAGGACTAAAAAAGAGGTCAGTGGAACTCAACTGAATTTGCAGGAGAGAGTAAGGTTGTTTACCTCCAGAGTAAGAAGCAGTGGCAGTGGCTGCTGTGACATGGCTGCTTAAGAGCTCGGGGCCTGCAGATACCAGGGGGGCCAAGTGATCATTGAAAGGCTAAGTGTTCTTGCCTTAACCAGTTTGGATCAGGATCCTGATCTTGGGTGGAGGTTCAGGGGTGTGTGATCAGTGAGCCAAAGCTGGTGGGGGCTGCAGAGATAGCGGCTTCCTAATAGCCGCAGCAGCTGCAAAAACCTCAGCAATTTGGGACAAAGCTCTCCCCTCTGGAAGCAGAGTTCTACTGAGTCCAAATGTCAAGTAATTGACTGGCAACATGAGCAGGTAAAGGAAGCAAAGCAAACTCAGTGATGCAACTTTAGATTCCTTTTTTGGGAACAAAAAGGACCAAAGCATGGAATAGGAGGAAAACAACAAAGTCAGAACTCCTGCACCAAAAGCTTCCAAGAAAAATGTAGACTGGTTACAAACCATAGAAGAGCTTAAAAAGGATTTTGAAAACCAAATAAGAGAAGTGGAGGAAAAATTAGGAAAAGAAATGAGAATGATGCAAGGAAATCATGAAAAGAGAGTCAACAACCTGACTGAAGAAAATAACACCTTAAAAAATAGATTGACTCAAACAGCAAAAGAAGCCCAAAATGCCAATGAGGAGAAGAATGCCTTACAAAGTCAAATTTGCCAGATGGAAAAAGAATCTCAAAACCTTTCTGAAGAGAATAATTCCTTCAGAATTGGAGTGGAGCAAATGGAAGCAAATGACTTTATGAGAAATCAGGATACTATTAAACAAATCCAAACAAATGAAAAAATAGAACGCAATGTGAAATATCTCATTAAAAAAAAGATTGACCTGGAAAATAGATCCAGAAGAGACAATCTAAAAATTATTGGACTACCTGAAAGCCATGATGAAAAAAAGAAACTAGAAATCATCCTTCAAGAAATTCTCAAGGAAAATTGTCCAGATATTATAGAACCAGAGAGCAAAATAGAACTTGAAAGAATTCACCAGTCACTTCTTGAAAAAGATCCCAGAAAGAAAACTCCTAGGAACGTTATAGCCATGTTCCAGAGTTCCCAGATGAAGGAGCAAATATTACAAGCTGCCAAGAAGAAACAATTTGAATACTGTGGAAACACAATCAGGATAACATAGCATGTAGCAGTTTCTATATTAAGGGACCAAAGGGCTTGGAATATGATATTCTGTAGATCAAGGGAGCTAGGATTAAAACCAAGAATAGCCTACCCAGCAAAACTGAGTATAGTGTTTCAGGGGAAAAGAGGGTCATTCAATGAGGTGGAGAACTTTCAAGCACACCTGAGGAAAATCCAGAACTTAACAGAAAATTTGACGTTCAAACACAAGAAGCATGAGAGGGTAAACAAAGAAAAGAAATCATAAGGAACTTATCAAAGTTGAACTATTTATATGCCAACATGGAAAAATGAGAATTGGAACTTGTGAAACTTTTCAGTATGAGGATAGGTAAAGGGAATATAAATATATAAATGTATGTGTATGTGTGTATGTGTGTGTGTGTGTGTGTGTGTATACATATATTTGTATACACATATATACATACACAGATATACACATATATATGTGTGTATATATGTGTACATATATATGTATACACACATATGTCTATATAGGAGGATATATATGCATATGAATACATATGTGAGTGCATGTATTTATGTGTATGTAGACAGAGGTCACAGGATCAATTGAATAGGATGGGATGATATTTTAAAAGGTATAATTAAGAGGTGGGAGAGGAATAGAATGAGAGGAGACAGAGAGAGACAGAATGGGGTTAATCCTTTCCTATAGAAGAGGCAAGGGATAACTGTTACAATGGAGGGGAGGACCAGGAAGGCAAAAAAGGAATGGGCTAACCTTACTCTCATTGAATTTGGCTTAGGGAACGAATGACATACACTCTAAATTGGGTATCTTGGCCTACAGGAGAGTAGGGGGGAAGAAGATGACAGGGGAGAGGATGTAAGATAGGGCAGGTTGGGGAGGGAGGGTTGTTAGAAACACACACTTCTGTAAAGGGACAGGGACAAAGTAGAGAATAGAACAAGTGGGGGGCAGAATAGGAAGGAGGGAAATATAGTCAGACTTTCACAATATGTCCATTGTGGGCATGTTATGTAACTACAAATGTACAGCCTGTATTGAATTGCTCGCCTTTCTAGTGGGGGTGGGTGACAAGGGAGGAAGGGAAAGAATCTAGAATTTAAAGCTCTAAAATCAAATGTTAAAAATATCCGTGTGTGTGTGTTTGTGTGTGTGTGTACATACATATATATATATATA
>CM053583.1:343426377-343448264 GCA_028627135.1 Pseudochirops cupreus | reverse complement strand
GCCTGGCGCCACAGGCTCCACATGACCACATTCAGCCTATTAGGGAACAGAGTATACTTTCAAATATCCAAGGGTCCTCAGTCACGTAGACACTTTAGCAAAGGGCCTAGGGGCAGGGAAGATCTTCAGATTCCCATAACACATACATGCACACATATATCATCTTAACATATATATGTTTGTAACACAAAATGTGACAAGTTCATTTAATATATTAATAATAAAATACTGAACAATATTTCTTGGGAAGAAGTTAAAAAAAAATCCAAAACAAAACAAGCAAACAACAACAACAAAACCCATTGTCCTGGATGTTATTTCTCAGTTAGAAGGACACCCTGCATGGCTTGTGCTGCTAGGATCCATGGTTCTATATCCTCCCTTTATAGTTTATTAAGTCTTCTGTTGTTAGACTCTCCTCATCAAATGGCTTGGAACTGCTTCTTGCTTCTCCATCCTAACCCTCATCTGAAAGAATCATCTTTAGATGTCTTTGGTACCAAAGAGCTGAAGATAAATTCAGAGGTAAGAGAGTAAAGATTTTTTCATTCTTTATTTTGTATCCCTAACCAATAGCACAGAACCTTTCACATAGGAGGCACTTAATAAATACTTATTAACTGATTAATTGATGTAGCTGTTTATTGATGATTTTATTGGAGAGCCAAACCAACAACTGAGAGCTAGAGCTCCATGTTAAATGGAGGGGAGCAGGTGAGAAAGAGATAGTGACAAAAACAGAGAAAGAGACCTTGACAGAGACAGACAAAGATAGAGAGGCAAAGACAGAAAAAGACAGAGACAGAAAGATACAGGGAGAGACACAGAGGGACAGAGAGATATAAAAACAGAGAAAGTTTAAATTTATTTTTTACTATTCCTGAAAATTCAACCTGCCCTTATTAACTTTAATTTTGGAGTCATTATAAGTCATAGGAAAGAGGGAAAGGGAAGATGCTATTGAGAAAAGGAAAGAAGTAAATAATTATTTATTAAGTGACCAGTATGTCACTATGTTACACACTTAACAAATATTATCTCATTTGAGCCTCCCCACAAAGCTGGGAAGTAGCAACTATCATTTTTCCTGCTTTATATATGAGAAAACTGAGACAGACAAAAGTGTCTTGCCCATGGTCATAGAGATAATATCTGAGCCAGATTTGAACTCAGTTCTTTCTGAATCTGGATCCAGTGCTTTTTTTCATTTCACACCTGAAAACCTCTAAAAATTAGTTATATATCAAAAGACTATGAATGCAAGCCATTCATTCTAAACCTTTAGCATTACAGATTCCATTCGTACAAGATGATACAATGTTTTTTTTTTACTTATCCTCTATTGTATGGTCTTATTTTTATCTTATATATATTTAGAAAAATAATAGAAAAATGAATCATTTGTGTATTCACTTTGTTCTCCTTAAAAATTCTTCTGTACTACTTTATCAGATTTTTTTTTTTTGGTGTGTTCAGCATTTACTTCTTTAGGTATTCAAATCCCACATTGCTTGAATTCTAGTGTATGGCATCTTTAAGCATTTTCTTGCATTCCATTTTTCCTAAATCAGATATGCCCATCAGATTGTGCCTTACTTTTTTTTCCCTTCAGTTCTAAGACACTTTCATCACGTTTCTTCGTGGTTCTCATCATTTCTACTTCATTTCTATTTATTTCTCCTTGTTAGTGAGACTAAAATACAAAATAGCAGTTCCCTTCAACAGTTCACCAAGCTTTTTAAAGGATGGAATTATCAACAACTGAATCAGAAAATTATTTTTGTTATGCTACTTTTGGAAATAATAAATTTCCAGCCAATGTTTAGACAACTAAATTGTCTCACCTCTGTTATATGATGTCTTTTTCCAGGTTTGTAATCTTTTTCCAAAATTCATCATCAAATTTCTTCTACACATATTATCTGTAGTGCATTCTCATAAAAGGTATATTAATGTTTCTTCTTAAACTTGTTTTTAAGAGCCTCCACAGTTGGGTTGTACCCTGCCTTTCCATCTGGTTTCACTTTCTCTCCTTATTGTTTTCTTTATCCATTCTATAAACCAACCAAATAACATTAAAACTATTTTTTCCCTGATAAAGTGCTTCCTTATCCCATGTTTAACTAAATTGATTCTTAGAGGACACTTAAAGCCCATCACTTGATCTACACTAGATGCCTTTTTATCACAGTTTGTCACACTGGAGTAGCCTTTATGAACTCAGAGTGACCTCCATGCCACAGTGAAAAACTCATATACTTTAGGTATGAATACTGTTCTATGGGTTAAAATTCTTCACATATCATCTCCTATGCCTGGAATGCAACCTTCTTATTATTCCTTTGTTCTTATTGTTCCTCTCCAACCTCTGCTGAGGTTGATTCTCCTCTGTGAAGTTTCTCAAAGTTTTTCTAGCTAAGAGCAGTCTCAAATATCTCAAATTTTGCCATTTCAATTTTCATTTGTCTTCTACTCAAATTTTGAATGACTGACATGAATTTTGCTTTTTCATGCTACTCTGTAGTATATTTAATGTTAAGTTATTATGTTGATCTCCCCCTCCTCCCATTTCATATTTAGCTTCTTCAGGAGAGAGATTGTACCATTTTTCATGTTTATATATGCAGTACCTACCATAGGATTTCACACATAAAAGGCACTTAATAAATTTTTGTTGAATTGAATCAAATTAAACTTTTGATTCAAAGGACAAACAAACTTTTGATGTTGAATCATACAATTGAAAGAGTTTTAAATGTTCACATAAAATAAAATTACTTTCTTATGCTAAATATTCCTTTGGAATATTATTGAAATTTGAGTTCTAAAAACATATAAAATTATACCACAAGTAGAATATACCATAAATCATTTCAGTTTCCCTGGAAGTAAGGATAACTGAAGCTTAATCAGGAAAGAAAAATGAATTCTAAGAAATAAATATTCTGTTGGAAATACTCTGCTTGCTAAAATATGCAAATATCTCAATTCTAAATGTTATTCAATAACAGAGGAGAATAATTTTCTGCAGTGAGAGATTGCATATATACTTACTGGTAAATTGTTTCCAACAGATCATGAACAATTTCCCAAATGACTTAATATATAAAGTGCTAAATTGACATTAATTGATAAATACATTCCATTAGCTATTAATTTAAAAATTACCCAGAAGACCCAACTTGGGTAGGTTTTATCTTTGTATGATTTTTCAGAAATTACGCTGATTTTTAATTTTCTCTATTTCATATTGTCTGGTCTGGTATTTCAGTTTTCAGGAGGAAAGTAACATGAAATCATAGGCTCTCAGAGTTGGAAGGGAGCCCAGTGCTCATTTAATTCACTTCATACATGAACCCCAGTCTTTTTGTAACATACGCAAGGAATGGTCAACTACACCTTATTTAAAATGCCAGTGAGCAGGATGTTTCATTATTAGGAATTTTTGCCATGATTGGAAAAAAAAGTGAAAAAAAGGTGTGCAACCTAGTGCACAACCCCAGCATAGAGGAGATGTACCCTGAGATATCTTGATGTTTCTATGCCACTGAAACAGTGTGAGGCCTTTGTTTGTTTTGGAAGGAGACAGTTTCAGACCATTCTGTGAGTCCAGCTGTGGCACTTACACTGGGAAGAAGGGCCTTAGCCGTCCTCAGAAACTCTATAGAAGTACATGCTAAATTTTAGCAACATGGAAAAAATAAATTCTTATGACATATAATGAAATTGAAGTTCAAAAAGGATTTTTTTGGAAGTTTATATAATTGACAAGTGACAGAGACCAAAATGGAAATGAAGGTACTGACTCCAAGAACAGTTTTCCTTCTTCTTCCCCTTGTCATTTCTACTTCCCAATATGTCTTAATATAAATCCCCTCTCTCCATTCACAACCAATAACTTAATTCAAACCATCAGTATCCCTCACCTACACTATTGAAATAGCCTGCTAGTTGGTTTTACCCTCAAACCTCTTCCCTTTCCAATTCATTTTCTATCCACCTACCAAAATGATTCTCCTAAAACCTGAGTGACCATGTCATTCCACTACTTAGTAACCTCTTGTGACCCTCTATTATCTTTAGGTTGAAATATAATTTCATCTATTTGGCATTTAAAGCCCTTCACAGTCGGGGCCCTTCCTACTTTTCCAGGGTTCTTGTTCTTACTCTACTCCAAATATATTCTATGATCCAGCTACACTGGTCTCCTTGACATTTCTCAAACATTATTCTGCTCTGCCTTTATGTTGGTATTTCTCTATGCCTAAAATACACTTGTTCCTCACTTCTGAGTTGCAGCTTCTTTGGAATTCTTCAAGATTTAGCTTAATTACCATCTCCTGCAACACTCTGTCTAGCTCATCAGAAAACAAAGATATTGAAGTTCTTTTTGTCATGTATGCCCAAAACAGGGCCAAATAAGGATGTGAGGGAAGACATAATGTGATTCAACTTAGGTGGCAGGAGTTCCATGTGAATTCAAGAGAATTTGGAAATTCATGGCAGATATGTGTATAGTGAATGATCAGGGGAAAGAAACAAACATATATTAGGTGGCTAATAGCTGTTTGGCATTGCGCCAAGTACTTTACAAATATTATCTCATTTCATATTCACAACAACCCTGGGAGATAGTTGCTATTATTATTTCCATTTTGCGGTTGAGGAAACTGAGGCAAACAGTGGTTTGTCTTGTTCAGCATTGCATAGTAAGTTTCTGTGGATGGATATGAACTCAGGTCTTCCTGATTCCAGGCCCACTGTGCCTTGGTAGCAGCAAGCACCCTAGTATACCCTGGATGGCTGCTAGCATGGGTGCTTTGATCTACTTTTCTAAAGGAAAGCAATTCAAAAAGGGGTCAACAATCTCACTTTAATCAAGAATATTTCAGTTACCTAGTTCAGTGGAAAAAGTTAGCACCCTAAACTTCAGAGAATACAAACAGAAATTACAAGCAGAGAAAAAATACAGACAGAGAAAATAACACATGTCAACAGATAGGGCTTCTAGCTGTCTGACCTTCACATGCCTACCTAGTTAGTCACCAGAGAGAGAAGCACCAACATCTGGGTTTTCAAAGCCAGGGGGCTCAACAGCTGCCCCAAGTCTCATCTGGCCAAATCACACAACTCTTCCCAAAGTGAGCCCCAAAGCAAAACCTCACCTCAGAGATAAATACAGGCTTCTCCAGGGTCAGAGAACATCACAACCTTCATGACCCACTGCCTAATTACAAAGTAACAAGGTGTGGGTGTTTCTGAAAAACAAGCCTCCCCTAAGCAAGCATCTGCTCCGCCCTTCAGCAAACTTATCCAACGATGGGTTTCATGTTACCACCTTCCGTTTGTTAGGGGGCAAAGTATATTTTCAAATCAGGGAATGTCTTCAAATTCACTTAGGCTTATTAAGAGACAGAGAAGATCTTCAGTTTCCCTTACCATTACACTGTGCCTGCATTAAAATCTGGCCTTGGACGCTAATTAGCTGTGTGAACTTGGACAAGTAACTTAACCTCTATTTGTATCAGTTTTCTCGACTTTATAATGGAGACATTAATAGCACCTACCTTATGGGGGTTTTATGAGCATAAGGTGAAATACTATTTGTAAAACACTTTGCACTGTGCTTAGAACATAGAAGGTATTTAATATATGCCTCTTCCATTTGCCTTCCCTTCCAGGCCCACAAGTGTAGCTCAAAGCCACGCTAGTGACATAACAGCAACCCTTCTGATGACCATCAGAAGCAAAGAGCATTTACTGGTAATCATATAGGAAGCAGACATCATTTTTAAAAGAGCTGGAGCATATATTTCACCACTTGCCATATGATGAAATTATTTTTTTCTTTTTGGTGCATTTGATGTGGGATATTGGTGAGAAGTGTGCGTGGGGGGGGGGGGGGGGCAGGTGTGGGTGTGTGTAGGTGGGAAGGAAGGAAGGGTTAGACCAGATAACTCTTTTCTGCTGGGCATGTCTGCTCTGTACCCCATTCCTCCCCACCTGGAGAAAATCAAATTGAGAGTTTCAACTCTTAAAGAGAATGACTATAGCCGTCAGGATGTTGAGATTCTAGATATTACTAAGGAGAGTTCTAGTTACTCAAGAATTTTGATATACTTTCATTTTCAATTACATTCTGCAAGGGTCTTTTAATCTTTTGAGATGGTATATTCCTTTAGCTTACATGAAGTTGGAAAGAAGATAAGAATTTTAGGGGGAAGGAAGTTTCTACCCAAACAGAGTGGGATTTTGTATATCTTACAAATGATAAAATGAGTCAAGATAGAATGGCAACAGATGCTCAAAGTATTACTGAATGAGGAGTGAGGGCAGACCGGGGATTACTCAGATAATTTTGTACAAAGAGAAGCAGTTCTATGTCTTGGCCAGAGAGAGTAGTGTGTCCAAGTATGGAGGGATAATAGATGGAAAGCTTTACCAGCATGAGCTCAGACTATACTTTTGTGGTTTATTCAGAGACTGATCTCTGAGTATTCCAGCTTGTCCTGTCAAAATACTAGCTTTCCATATCCATTGTTCATGTGAACTCAGCAGCAATAGCCTCATAGTTCTAAAACTGGAAGTCAGAGTTTACTTAGCATGGCACTTGCATTAAAATATGAGAAGCCCAAGGCCTAGAGGACTTAACTGACTTGTACTTAACAGCTTCGTATAAAAAGTAAGCAGCAGAACTAATGTTTCAACCTAGGACTGGTGACTCTAAGCTTACTTCTCCAAGTAATGTTGTCTTTACATTGTGCTATAATGAAAATAAATGCTTAACCACAACGTCTATCTTAGAGAAAAAAGGTTTTTTTAATATTAAAATTAAATCTGCTTTTGTAGTTTCCATTCATTTTTATTAGTCCTATCTTCTATGATTCAAGCAGAACAGACAATCCCTCCCCATATGAAGACTTTTCAAATACATGACCACAGCTATCTGTTGTCCAAAGCCTTATCTTCCCCTCACTAAGAATCTCCATTTTTGTGATCACAAGGTAATAGAACTTAAAATTGGAAAGGATATTGGAAATCAAAAGATCAGAGAATTATATATTTATAACTATTAGGGTATATAGAGGGTATCTACATCTCAATTTACAAATAAGGAAACTAGCATCCAAAGAGACTTGCATTCCCATGGCTATCCAAGATACAAAGGGAAGAGGCAGACATCTATTGTTCTGAATCCTCAGTTTGCACATGGAGAAAGCATGGCCTGAAGTTAATTGACCTGCCCCAAATCACACAAGTCATAAAGAGCATAAGCCAAGGTAACAATAAAGGTCCTACAACTCCAATTCAGTGCTCTCTCCACTCTGCCATACTCTTTTCACCAATATTCTTATCCTGAATATACTTCAGTTGGTCAATACGCTTCCAAAAATATCTTACTCAGAAATAAACAAAATGTTTTAAGTTCTGACCAGGGCAGAGTATAGTGGGACTATTTCTTCTCTGTTTGGATATTATACCTCCATTATGCCTCACTCTGATGATGGAACAGAAGCATAATACAAAGAACACTGGATTTGCATTAAGAGAGCCAAGCTCCTATATTTGCTCAGATATTCATTAGCTTTAATATCTCTTAGAACTTCAGTTTCTTCATGTGTAAAATATAGGCAATTATCATAATTGCACCACCTACCTCTGAGTGTTGTTGTGATGAAAGCTTTTTTGTTATTTTTAAAGTACTATTTAATAGCCATCTATTTTAATTCATCTGACACCCAGAAAAAAGAACTTTACATTTCCCTAAGTCCTGAACTTGTCATTACCACAACATCTTCAAAGCCTGTGGGTCACAGGGAAAGCTATTAGGCTCTTCATATAATTCTATTCTCAAGAATTATTTATGTTTAAAGAAATTACCTTATTGAGACATTCATAATAAAACTTCCAAACATCAGTGTTGAGAAGCTATTATTAACTCAAGTTAATTTGTATTAAGTTTGTGACAAGGCTTTATGTGACCACTTGGGAACCCAAGCTAAAGGACATGATCAATTACCAATGCTTCACATGGGGACTCTAAGGGCTAGACACCAGTCAAATGAAGGACTTGAGTTTGAAAATCATGAATCACTGCCCAAAGATAACAAAAAGAGACAATCCTGGACAGTTAAACACCATTAAAGCTACCAAAGGAAAGATTCTTTCATATGCTGCTCTCCCAACTTCTTCAACCATGCCACAGTTGTTTGTCCTAAAACCTCATAGCAAAGCTGGAATTCAGACATGGGATTTTGTTCCATGCCTGTGTCCAGTCCTTCTGATTTCATAGCTCTTCCAAAAACCTCCATTTAATGAGGGCATCAAGGTCAGTTATTTTTCATCTCTCTTCCAATTGTACTCTTGACTTTCCTCTACCAGGCCTCTATGGTCAGGTACTTTTTCCTCCTCTGGCCTCAGACTCTGGTATAGAAACTGATATGTTACCAACTATTTAAATCCTGTAATTGTTGACTGTTCAGAATCTACACATCTGGATCATGAGAGTGGAGGGTTATAAGTAAGGCTGCATCATGTTAGCTGTTCCTCATGCAACCTGTCTCTAAGGAAAGACTGAAATTTATTAGATGCTGGACCATGCTAATGATGGCAGCAGATTCAGTGATGGTAACCCACCTATCACTAGATCCTTCTACTGAATTGGCAGCTTTGATCTGAGCCCCAGACATCTGGTTGTTCTCATTGATTTTGGAGGCTTGATGCCAATAATGCAGCCAATTAAGTTATTTGGAATAGTGAGTTCATGAGAAGTAGTCTAAGCAGTTGTATCTAAAGCCCAATGGCCTATCTCCTCTGGAGAGCTGGATTTGATGCTACTGTATCTGATGTTGCCATGTGTTTTGGGAAAGTGAGACTGTTGCTTTGCCAACTGGTATGGCTTGGTCTATTCTAGCTGTGGAATGGCATGCTGTGTGGAACTCTATAGGTGGTCCCTTCAAGTCAGGTTTGAGGCAAATAGTAGGGGTGGAAAAAGCTCACACTGTCACTACCTAAGCTATCCCTATCCTGACTACCTGCAAAGATAACTGGATGGCTTAGGATAGTCATGTCCTTCATGGGAGATTCCAACATGACCAAGTTTATCTGTTTAACATGCTTAATGATAGATTGTGGGTTGGCAACAATAGTGCCGCCCCATTCAGTTGAGATTGGTAACATATCCCCTGCCGCCTAGACTTAAGCCTTTTTGCTTTGTCTTGTATCCTTGATCTTGCATCCTCATTTTCCAGTGAAAAGCCATAGTGGTTAACAGAGACCATACTGATTGGGGGTTCTGCTGGCAGTCATATTATTGGTGATAATGCTGCTGATACACTCTTCCAGTTTGTCAATGATCATTGGAAAGGCTTTAAAGTTGTCATTGTTGGGTCTAGGCAGAGTAATTATTCTTTCGGGACAATTACTTTCTGGGATATTGATATGTACATCACTCTCTTCATACATCTTCTTGACCAATTTTCCTTTTTTACAGTAATACTTCCAACTTCCTTTCCATGTGACATTTAATCTACTTTCAACCATACTGGTATCTATGTTGAACTGTGTTTTGGGGATTTGGAGTTTGTACAGTGGTCAAATCTTTGTTCACTCATAGGAGATCAAGGATATGTTAAGTAAAAGAGGGAAATAATTATTATGACAGAGACTGGGAAAACATGAGAAAGTACTGATACCAATAAGGTATTAAAGCAATCAGTATCAGTTTACATGGACTAAAAGGTATAAGAAGTTTTTGTTTGTTTGTTTTGTTTTACCAATTTCATCATACAAAGTCTGTGACATCTCCACTCAACTTTTAAAGTCCTACTAGGTAGTCAAAGGACTCTTTGCCCAGTTAGTTGAAAAGAGCAAACAGTAGGTTTTGAACTGATAATTGACTTATGAAATTATGAAATCAAAGTAGGTATGTCTGGTTCTTTGGGTACTCTTGGAAAGACCATGAATGGCAGCAGGAAATGAGGGAGATCATCACACTTTAATAACCACAGTAGGTGAAAGATCAAAAAACAAAGAAAATACAAAGACAAGCAATGAAAAATGATGATACAGAAGCAGATAATGGAGGGGGGAGGAGATATAAGATTTTGAATGAGGCAGGCATCATGAGGAAGAGGGATGGAGAGGAGATTATTAGTTGTTTATGTAACAATGGATTAAAGTTGAGAGCACTTGAGCAGCACTAATCCTTAGGAGACTGAAGAGGGCCCGGAGGGTAGAAGCTCGAGATCTTATTTTTTATAGAGATTTTTAATTCGGGGAAACAGAACAAATCTCGTCTGTGAAATTCTGGCATTAGTTCATTAATATATCCAAATAATCTTAAGGTTATTGATAAAATTTCAAAGTCATCATTTCAAAGTTATCAGTACTTTTTAAAGTTCTCTTTTTCTGGAGCTGTGGAGATCTGGATTTTGTCTAGAATTTGCATATCACAGAATCAAAACTTTGACAAGTCGTGCCTAGATGGTTTCTTCTGATTTAACCTATATTACTATGATGTGAATTTTGGTTACTATATGATATAATTGCAAATTATGCTCTTTTGATCTTTGAGATGGTTTATACTTAACTTTTAGCTTCCCCATTATAATCCCACTTCATAATAATGCCTTTTTTACTCGCTATCTATAAAGCTTACTTACTTTATTGATTAGAAGGAGGGTAGTAGTCAGGAAGACCAGAAAAAAAGATTCAATTTTAATATAACATTGAATGGAGTCCTGAGTTTGCCTACTAGATTTGCAACCAAATCTTCCCATCTTTAAATCATAGTGTAGTGTGATGAGAAGTATTCCAATAAACCTCCTGCATCCAAATAGATGAAAATGCTTTGAAAAATTGAAGTGGAGATCAATTACCAATCACTGTACATTTTCAAAATAAGGCCTCCTTCTGTTCCCTCGTGGGAAAGATCAATCAACAATAATAAAACGCAACAGCTCAATATTGTCTGAGTTTATAAAGCAAATTTGTCTAAGATCCAAAGCTATTTCCTCATATTATTCCATCAATTCTCACAGTGCATATCCAAAGAATAAGAGCTAGGTTAAAAAGAGAGACTGAAGTCATAATAGTGTTATCTTTACTGCTCCTGTACTCAACGAAAGCCCTCTAATGGTCTCTATATCAGTAGCTAGAAATAATAGCCAATACAACAAATGGAATCAAGATAAATGAAGACCTCACCTAGCTATAAAAGGGGCCCATATCTGTTCTGGTGAAATTTAATAGGTAGAAATGTAATGTCTTATACATTTGTTAAAATAGTCAGCCACATAAATGTAAGGAGGATTAACAAGGATCAAACTGAAATAAGATCTTCAGTTATATTGGACTTAAAGCTCAATTTCAATCAACAATTTGATTTGGTGGCTTAAAATGTTATTCCATTTTCATTAAGAAAGGAACTGATATGCAGAAAGAAGACAATAATGCTGGTATCCTCTTCTCTGCTTAGATCAGAAATGACTTCTTGTCATCATTTCTGGATGCCACATTTTAGGAAGAATTTTGACAATCTGTAGACATCTGAAGGACAAGATAACCAGGACAGTGGTGGGGGACTAGAAACTGCTATATGAGTATGCATTGAAATCACTTGGGACTAGTAGAGGAATCAATATGTACAGTTTATACAAGTTTATGTATCAGAATGTACAGTGCAGTGTGCATAGGTAAGAATCTATCATTTTATTCAGGGGATTTGCTCTATGAAGTCTGGATTCATTCAAAGGGCCACACCTGAGGACCTAGAGGCCCACATGTGGCCTCAAAGCTGCAGGTCCCCTCCCCCTAGACGTATAAATTGCTTTCCATAATAGTTGTACCTCTTTACCTAAGAATGAGCAGAACTAGAAATACAAATTATTCAACAAAAATAGTATAAAATAAACAACTTGTAAAGACTTAAAAAAATCTGGTCAATGTAATTCTCAATCGTAATTCCAGAGGGCAAAAGATGAAGCATGTTGCTAATCTCCTGAAAAATAGGTGATTCATTCAAGATTCTTAATGATACATACTTTTTTGGTCATGGACAATGTAAAGATTTGGGTTTTTGCTTCAGTATTCAAAATTGTAGTAAGGATTTTCTTTTTCCTTTTTTTTTAAATTGGGAACAAGAGGAGGGAGAGAAAAGAAATGTTTGTTATTATTATTATTTTTTAAAGCACTATGAATGTTAAACCTGGAGAAAAATAGACTTTGGATATCTGTCTTACAAAACTTAAAATTTGTAACAGGGAAAATGGAATAATTTTTTTTCTTTTGACCCTGGAGGAAAGAACTAAGAGTAATGGGTGAAAAGTTTCAGAGAGGTAGTTCAGTATAAGGGGGAAGAAAATTAATAGATCTGCCATTAGTGGAATGAGCTGTCTTAGTAGATAATCATATCTTTACCACTAGAGGGCTCCAAACCAAAGCTGGATGGCCTCATATATAGAAATATTACATTTTTCTAGTTATGGATAGGGTGGATTTTATTACCTCCTAAGACCCCTCCAGTACAGATTACATGATTTATGTGTCTCTGAAAACTAACAGGAACTTGGTTTATTTTCAACTAAGAATTTAGTTATACCGAAAGGATTCAGGTATTCACTTCTACCTGGAAGAGCTTTGTAGGAGATATAAAGTTCTCCCTTCCCTTTCCCTTTTCCTTTTCCTTATTTTTTTGTCCCCCATTCATTCCCTTCCCCTTGACTTATAAAGAATCACAGAATTTCTATATTACATATTCTATTCTATATCTATATTACATATTATACCCAAGAAATTATCAGCTACCATCATTTTGAAGAAATAAGGGAGAAACCCATTAGCTGCCAAGGCATCCAATTCCACTTTGGAACAGCTCTAATTATTAACAATTTTCTCTTATATCAAATCTAAAATGTCTTTTTTGCAACTGGCTCCTATTGCAAATGCCTTTCCCTGTAGGGCCAAGCAGACCAAGTTCAACGCATTTCCACATGTCATGACTCACCATATCCTCTGCAAAGTTCTTTTTTGCTCCAAGCTAAGCACCTCACATAGCACAGCTGTTTTCTTTGCAATAATAATTTCTTTTACCAGGATTTCCTTCTCTGTGTTCTTTCCAGATTTTCACTGACTTTCCTAAGATATGGCTATTCAAATGTACCTAGTTCTGCAAGTGTTCTTCCAAACGGCATTAGTATTACGCACTGTTGATACTTAAAAAAAAATCAAGACAGATTATTGTCTAGTCATACCACTCAGTGACTGATTTTTGTGAGTCTGATTGTTAATGTTTGTTCTCAAGAAAGGTTATGACAGAAATAATTTGCACACAAAGAAAACACACAATGTCTATACAAAGCAAATATGAAATAATGGAAAGGGTGAGAACTAACAAATGGAGAAGAGGAGTTAGGGAAGTTTGTAGTATTTAAGCTTAGTCTTAGCTAAGCAAGAGTTTCCAAGAAATGGAGGCAGTTGGGGAGAAATATTGAAGGCAAAGAAGACAGTCTTTGCAAAGTCATTGGTGAAGAAGACAGAACAATGTACGAAGAGAATGAAAAGCAGTTCTAGTTGATAGAAACAGAATAAAGAGGTGAAATAATATGAAATCAATTAGGAAATCCAGGCTAGGACTAGATTGTTAAGGTCTTTGAATGGTAAACAGAGAGATGTGTATTTTTCTCAGAGATAACAGGAGACACTGAAACTTCTTAGGGAGAAGAGTGATGTCATTGGATCTTTGCTTTAGGAGTACTAATCTTGTAGTGCTATAAAGAATTAGAGAGGACAGAGATTGGAGATGGGTAAAGGAGAAGGTTTGGGCAATAGTCCAAGAAGATAACAGCTTTAAACATGGGATGGTGTCTTTATGAAGAGAGAGAATGGGGAAAATTCAAAAAGTTCTTTGAAGATAGAATTGGATATTGACTGGATTAGGACGAATTCGAGAAAAGTTAGAGAAGGATGAGCTGGCAGACCTGATTAAACCAAAGCATGATCAGTTACTCAATCAAGAAACATTTATTAAGCACTTACGACCTTCCAAGCTAAGCTCTGGCAATGCAAAGAAAGGCAATAAATAGCCTTTTCTCTTACAGAGTTCATATTTTAATGGGTAATATGCAATGTAAATAAGTAGGTGTATGCAAGACTTATAGTTCAATAAAAGGTCATTTAGAGAGGAAGGTTTTAGCAGCTGAGGTTACAGAGGGATGTGAAAGGCCTTCTGCAAAAGTTGAGATTTGAGCTGAATCCTGAAGAAAATACAGAAAACTAAGAAAGGAGGAAAGAAAGCATGCCAGGAGGAGAGCCAAGCTATATGGAGGGAGAGCTGGTACATCGACACAAAATTAGGAAAAGGAGTGTCGAATGTGAAGGAAAGAAATGTAGATAATATGGCTAAACCATGGAAGATGTAGAGATGATTAAAATGAAAGAGACATGGGAAGAACCCAGGTTAGGAAGAGGTTTAATTTTCAAATCCAAAATATCTTAGCCTCCCCTACAGACAACCTCCATAGAAATTTAGGAAGATAATTTTTGTCTGTTGCTTTTAGGAAGAATATATATTGAATCATGTTTTTTATATTCTGAGTTAGAATGACTATGATATATCCATATGGAAAAATCCAGCTAGCAGTTGGTGATGTGATGATCTTTTAAGGCAAAAGATGAGATTTGGCTATGTAGATTAGGGAATAACCTGAATAAAATTTGAGTAATAAATCCAGATAATCATATTAAATCATTAGTGATGAATATATGAAAAGAAGAGAGACAAACGATAAGAGATCCTTATGGTACATCCAGACGAGGGAAATAAAACTTGGATTACAATCAATCAAAGCAGGAGAAATTGATGTATAATGGAAGAAGTGTGAAAGTCTAGAAAGTGGAATTGAGGAGCAAGGTCTCCTCCTTATCCTTGAAGTATGTCAAGGGGAATGAGAGAAGGTGCATTAAGTAGTGGGAAGGTTCAGTATAAATGTACTATCTTCAGAGGAAAGCCAAGTTCCCATCCTTGGTAGAAGATAGAGAGCATGAGAGCAAGTTGTGTATTGTGAACATTCCATTTATTAACAATAAAATAGGATTGCAGAGAGTACAATGGAAGAATGTATTAGGCACATTGTATGGAGTTGTAGTGAGGTGAATGGAAAAGAGAGAGTGGGAAGAAATAAAGCGATTCTACCCAGACAACTTAGAATCTGAAGAATCCAGAGAGGAGGAAGAGGAGCTAGCTAGCCTTAGAACAACAGATTGTCATATTGTTCCCAATATTTAGAGCATACTGTATCTAAATGTGCAAATTTCGTATTAATGTGAGGATCATGGATATAAAGTAGGATTCTATGCTAATATTTGTGGTCAGGAGGCCTGATAGTGAGAGGCTGGTCGGTCTGTGTGTCTTTGCTAGTATGGATCAACTGATTTACCCATTCTCCCTTAACTAAAAGAAAAGTTAATTCCCCACTTAAAAGTGGTTTATATTATCACCCTTTAGGTGATAGGTTAACAGAGGAGGAGTTTCCAAGTCTCTTTGTTCCCGGCCCAGTCCAGGAAGTCAAGTGGTTTGGTGCTTTGTCATAAAGCATCCTTCTGAGCTTTAAGTCAGCCACAAATTTAATGAGCAGTCAATTTATACCTCAATCAAGGACATTGATAAAAATGTTAATTAGAATAGCCCCCTGTACACGTCACTGGAGATCTTTTCCATGGTGACCTCAAAGAGTTAATAACTACTGTGTCAGGAGCAGCATTTGTTTTATGTAGGTTGAACTAATCTCTCTTAAAAAGGGCAAGGAGATCATCCTAGGATATGGTTGATATGAGAGAATAGCACCTGAACTACTGGCATTTCTTCCTTATTGCCTGATGCATAAAAAGCCCAGTTTAAGGGGAGTTAGTGTATTTGAGGTTTAGGAATATGTCCACTGTCACATGGAATATATTTCTGACTAACTGTTGCTGCTATACTGAATGTGGAGTTAGAGAAATAATCCATTTTAATTAGTAATTTGATACTTTTTAATCTCTTTTTTTGCAAGTAAATTTGAATTTTACTCTCTATGAGCATTTCAGTAGATTTGATTCCCATTGCTGGCCTAAACTAAGCCTCAAATTAAAAAAAACACACACACAAACAAAAAGAATTACTCTTTGGATCTAGTCATTAAAATAGTTCTAAATCGATATAATTGTATTGTAGTACAGGGCACACCCATCCATCTTGTCTATGGGAATCATATGAGATATTTTGTATTTCAACAAAATATGAGTAAGCAATATGTACACAATACCCTAATTTGTCATTTTAGTAATCCATCAAAAGGGGAAATAGATGAGGTTAGAGGAAATAGCATAAGAAGTAGACACAAAAGAAAGAAGAAATATTACTATAGAGAGAAGAATCAAGAAATGTTCATCTGCAAAAGATGAAGACTTGAAAAGCAGTAGAGTAGCTCTGAATTTGTAACAAATAGTCTAAGCAGAATGTAACTCTGTAATAATCAGGGATGACATCATAATTTTCTGGAAGACCTCATAGTATTTTACACAGTGCTTGGCATATAGTGGAAGTGAAAAACGCTTTTTGATTAATTGATTTCATTTGCGTCTGTGATATATGTTGCTCAATACAAAGGATAACCCAGAGTTAGCTAGAGTTAATTCAATTACAATCTGTTATCTACCATGCATAAATACTAATAAAATGGAATATTAAAGCTATAAAATATATAAATATACCGTAAACAAAGTAATGTCTATATAATCCAATAATTAGTAAAGAACAGTGACTAATCCTATGTCAGAACTGGTAATTGTGCCCCAGAGATTTTAAATGACTTGCCTAAAGTAACACAGGTAATAAATGCCAAGGACAAAAATGAACCTGGCCTTCCTAACATCACATCTAGTACTTATTCCTCTATAGCATTCTGTCAACTTTCACTTGCTATGGTAAGCATTACAGTAGCCTCTCTGTCAAGGCCCTCCTCTATCATGCTAGAAAAGTACATGACTCACTGAAAGTTATTCCAATAGAGAACAAACCTTGGCCGATCCTACTGAGTGTGAAAAGATTTGAGAATAAATTTGAAGGATACCATATTTCTGTTGCATGAGGGTTATCCCAACATAAGTTTAGAGAGGTTGATCATCAATATTTTGGCATTGCAATTTTTTTTTCCCTAACCAAACACGAAATTGGCCACTATCTGAACTAACACATGAGACATGAATCAAATTTCCTTCTGGAACTGGAAAACAAAAGAATAGTATACACTATATTCGATCTCCTTTTCCTATCATCTCTCACAATATCAATCTTCCCAACAATTTGAAGACTACCATATTTAGAGAGGTATAGAATAGGAGGAAATTATTTGTAGGGTCCTTTGAAGATATGCAGATTTCAAGAAGAAAACTATTCAAGGGGACAACTCACTACTAGAATCAAAACATGTCTTTAAATTAAACCCCATATTCACTAATATTTCCAATGATTTAGCACTTCTCAATGACCCTTGTTTCACCATTGACCTGATCTGTCTGTAGTTCTCTCTCAGCTTTGATTCTCTTGACCACAACAACTTTAAAGTGTCTTGTACCCATTAAGAAAATTTTACTGCGACAGGATAAGCAATAGCATATTTGATTTAGCTCCTATTCAGAAGAGAATCTCCTCAACTGACCCTTGGCTTTCTCTCCCTTTAGCTTTGCATACAAATTGAGTTAACACTGAAAAGAAGATAATAAGCACCTTGTTATTGCCTGCTCAGTTCATGGTTTTGATAAATTAGTCTCATTGATATCAACCTGTCTGCCTATCAGAAACCTGACTATGATGGTCTTGAGGAAGGGGAGGAAGACAGGGAAATGATATATTGTCTCTATGTTTGAACAGGAATTTCCTTAGGCTTTTTATACTTTTTTTTTACTGAAGTGGAAATTTATAATTTTATGTGATATACTAATTAGGCATTCCTTTATGTTGGCAATTAAAGCAGTCATAGTAGATGACCCACTATGATCCAAAGGTGTTTGAAAAAACAAAAACTAAAATATTGTGAATATGCTGCTCACAGTATGGTGCAATGGAAAGAAGCAAGGACTTGAAATCAGAATCCCTGGTTATGAATCCTAACTCAGATAGGAATTAACTATATAACTATAGAAAAGACATGTAACCTCTATGAGGCACAGATACGTCATTTGTAAAATGGGATAAATAATACTTTTACCATTTACTTCATATTATATTACTGTGAATATTTACTATTAGTATTAATGATGATGAAAACTTCCATCATCATTGCTAAAATAATATCCAGAAAAAGGATTACTATTTTATACACACACACACACACACACACACACACACACACAGATACATATGCACACACATACATATACACACACACACACATATATACACATGTACATATTGGGTGATTAGTCATAACATAGAGTCTAAGATCTGTTCTCTCCAAATTCTATTAATATATTTTAGAAATAAATGTAAATATACTTTGTCTTTAAAATTTTACATTTTTATGCAATGGCCTTTCATTACACCAATGGTATATAACTTCATTGGGATGAACAATCTCTCCCTTCAACCCAAGTGCATATAATTATGTTTCTATACTTCAGAAACAGTCTGCAGGAGCCTTTCAAAAGTTCTTGGCTATTTCTCAGATAAGAGACATTCACATGTAACTAACACTAAGGAGAGTTCATTCAAAACAGTGCTTTCCCCTGTATGTAATTTTTTCATCCTATGGCTCCTAAATTAAATTATTAGTTTATGAGGTCTAAAATTTGACTATTTTCATTTATTTTCAAAATTAATCATAGTTATTGAGCAGTTAGCATTTATAAAATATTTTATTTGACAAATTAATACAAAATTTTATTTCTTGCAACAAACTTGGGGAATCTATTTTGAAGTCATGCTCCATGTAGAAAAGAATTCTTTTCTTTTCTAATCCAAATCATATGGAAAATTATCAAAATGAAGAAAAGGGTAACTATGGAAACTTCTAACTTGTTGACCTACTCAAGAGATCTTCCCAGTGTCCCAGATTCCCCAATTTGCCCAAAATCATACATAAGCATATAATGAGCTATTTATTAACTTATGGAGATTTGCAATAGAAACTACATCAGAGAGGAATAGATGAATAATATATAGTCTATCAACTTAGTGGAAGAACAGATAGAGGACAGGCCTTCATCCCAGAAGGCCTTGCTGTTGTTTGTCCTTCATTCTCAAAGAGGACTACAACATCAGAGAGATGCCTTGAAAGTGAATTAGATTTTACTGAGGGAAGGCAGTGCAAAGACCCCAGTCTCACTTTCTCTTCCAGAGCTATCTGGGTTTGGTGGTGAGATATAGATAGCATAACTACAGATGTCCCTGGTTGCAATGGAAGACAGCTTTTTTAAGCTAAGGTCTTTAACAGGTCTTAGTTTGACTGGGGGAGCACCCATGCAGAGATTAAGATTAGGTAAGAAATGAGGTAGGGAATGTCCTCTTTGCCTCATCAAAAGCAAACAAACAAAACTGGGTTTCAAGTCAGTCACCTAATATATACTGACTATGTAATGCTGGACGAATCTCTTAACTTATTGTTGTTTGAGACAACTCTCCAAGATTTTACATTATATAGAATGTGCTGAATTTCACTGTTAGAGGGAAGGTTGTCCTTGTACCAATGAAGTTCACAGATCCAATTTCTATCCCATTTAAGTAATGAAATATAATTATAACATATGAAATGACAAACATAAAAAGTTCAAAGATAGATATAGATATAGATATGAAAAAAAAGAAATGTCAAGTAATGCAGAGAAAACAAAAGCACAATCAGTACTGAATGTACACCAAAAATTAGCATACTTTGATAGCTAAGTGTTTTTTGTTGATATAACTCCTTTTTCCCTAATGATAGAGATAATAGCAACAAAGATGAATAATAGCTCATATTTGTATAGCACTTTAAGGTTTGCAGAGTGCTTTCTATGTTACCTCATTTGATTTTTTTTTTTAGAGGGGGGAAGGCAGGCAAATTAAGTGACTTGCCCAAGGTCATGCAGCTAGTAAATGTTAAGTGTCTGAAGCTGGATTTGCACTCAGGTCCTCCTGACTCCAGGGCCAGTGCTCTATTCATTATGCCACCTGGCCAACCCCTTCATTTGATTCTCAAAGCAGCATTGTGAATTGGTCAATACTATTAGCCAAATTTTGGAAATGAGGAAACTTAGAAAGATTAAGTAACTTGCCCATAGTCATACAGTCAATGACTTACTGAGGTAGGTTTAGAATTCATATCTTCCTGATTCCAAGTCTTGTTCTCTTTCCACTCTATTACCAATTTACCTAGATTGAATTCTATCCATACTATCCATGTGAATTAAAACCATAAATTAAAAATCCTCTGTTTGAAGTATGCAGTAGCTTCTTCATTGATTTCTTTGTTTATATTCTGTCCTTTCTCCAATCCATCCTCCATTAAACTGCCAAAGTAGTATTCCTAGATCATAGGTCTTATTAAATCAAACCTTTGCTCAAGAAGCTCCAGGAAATCCCTCTTATCTGTAGGATAAAATATAAATACATCGATTTGCCTTTAAAACCCCAAAGAGTCTAACTCCAGTTCTCCTTCAAGATTATTGCGCATTATTGTTTCTTCTAGCACTCTATGACCTCGTCAAGGCTGCGTTTGCACAGTTTGTACTCAATGACCACAACCCTTATGACCTCTGATTAAATGCTTACCAATACCAAGAAAACCAAGAATACCGAGAATACCAAGAATAGCTGCAGTACTACAGCCTACAAAAACACAATTCTTACCCACAACTCCACTGCTTTGCTAGCCTCTGAGTCAAGAAATTATTTTCTACCTAGTATGTATCATTACTTACATTGTTTTCTCAAAGTTGCTCCTGTTTCCAAATATATAATTTTGAGTACTTTTTAAAAATTATTTTTATATGCTAGAGATTAGTGTAATATAAACTCTGTCATTTGATAGTTACTTAATAAATAAATGTTTATTGGGGGAGGGCGGAGCCAAGAAGGCAGCGTAGCAGCAGCAACATATCGCAGCTTTCACATAGCCACCCCAAAATACCCATGAAACAGGACTCTAAACCAATCCTAGAACTCCAAAATGCACACAAAGATACTTCCCACTAAAGTCAGCTCAGCTACAAGGAACCATATCAGCACTGCGAAGCGAAACCAGCCTGCCCTAAAGCTGCGGCTGTGCCCCAGGGGGCGACTGGACGGGAGAAGTGGAGGAGCCTCTCAGGTGAGCAGATTAGCAGCAGCTGCGAATGGGGATTGCGAAAGAGGGACATAAGCAGTCCTGCGAAAAGGCCTCCAGAGTGGAAAAGCAAAAGGCAGAGGTTTTTCACCTGCCTGTGCTTTGTAGCTTCCCGCCCACAGCCTGCAGACAGCAGGGGGACTTAGTGATTGTTTTCAGGCCAGCGCTTTTGCGTTGAGCGGCCTGGATCCAGATCGCCGTCTTGGGCCTCCGTCTTGGTGTCTTTATTATCCAGACTGCTGGAAGTATTTAGGAAGACTCAAAACATATTCCTGAGAGCTACGGCAGCCGGGAGGACCCCAGCAATTTGGGACAGAGCTATCCCTTCTGGAAGCAGAGCCCCACAGAAATTTAAAAAAAAATCACAGTCTGAAGAACCATGAGTAAGAATAAGCATAAGAAAAAAAGTAAGAACAGTTCCCAAACCCTTGATTCCTTCTTTGGGGAAAAGAAAGATCATGGGAGAGAGAGGGAGGAGGAGAGTGCAGCCAGAGCACCCCCACCAGGGGCCTCCAATAAACATGAAGAATGCCTTAAAGCTAGAGATGA
>CM053583.1:343406044-343425877 GCA_028627135.1 Pseudochirops cupreus | reverse complement strand
AGGAGAGAATAGACTGGGGGAGGGGGGAGACAGTGGGATGGCTGTTTTGGGGTGGTGGGCGGGGGAAAGATGGGGAGAAAACATGTAACTCAAAATCTTGTGGAAATGAATGATGCAAACTATAATAAAATTTAAAAAATAAAAAATAAAAAAAAGAAGTTATCAAGGAAAACTTCACCTATATTGTAGAGCCAGAGGGTAAAAAATAAATTGAAATAATCCACTGTTCACCCCTGAATGAGGTATCAAAATGAAAATTTACCGGGTATATTATAGTCAAATTCCAGAGTTGCCAGTTCAAGGAGAAAATATTGCAAACAGCCATAAAGGAACTATTTTAAATGTTGTGAAGCCACAGTAAGGAAAACACAATATTTAGCAGTTACTAATTAAAGGATCAGCGAGCTTGGTATATGACATTTTGGAGGGCTAAGGAGATAGAATTACAACCAAGAATCACCAACCCAGCAATCATTTACACCCCTAACCAATTCAGCATAATCTTTCAAAGGGAAAATGGATATTCAGTGAAATAAAGGACTTTCAAACATTGTTGATGAAAAGACCAGTGCTGAATAGAAAATCTCACTTTCAAACATAAGACTGGAAAGAAGCATAAAAAGGTAAACAGGAAGAGGAAATCATAAAGGACATAATAAGGTAAAACTGTTTACATTCTTATCTGGGAAGATGATATTTGTAACTCATTAGACCTTTCTCATTATTAGGGCAGTTACAGATAAAGGCTAAATTGAAAAGATGTCAGGCCGTATATTAGGTATTAATCAGTTCAGAAAGAAGGTATTTAATACACTGCTTTAAAGATACTTTTGAGGGAAAAAGTATGGAAAACCACAGATAGGGATTCCAGAAAACCCTAACTGACAAATTGAGCTAGTTAAATATCCTATTTTCTGAAAGAAAAGGTATCCTGATCTATGTTTTTGTTTCCAAATTCTCTTAAATATTTTTGAGGGTGCAGTTGATGTAATTTTACATGATAATCTCAAATTTTATACTTTAAAAGTGTTATAAAATTGGAGCGCATAATTTCATTCAATCCTCCTTGTATCTAGTAATATAAAATGCATGTTTAGGTGAAATATCTATAAATCAGACCTTATTTTGCTAAACTTGAAATTTCTGTATATTAGTCAGAATGAAAAACTCAAAACTAATCAGATCAAGGGATGTGTACTTCACATCCATTACCATATTGTGATAGAGAGTAGATGGGGATTCCAGATTACATAATTATAAACTAGAAGAGTCCTCAAAGATCCTCTCTCAATGCCAGTTGTGTTCTATATAAACCTGAAAGAATCATCAAAATCTCTTCATAGTTTGTAATATATATGAACAATATTATGGTAACATATATGAAAACCTTTTAAAATATTATGGCAAAATAAGTTGTTCTATTGACTTATTTATAACATTAAAATATTTTATTTTTTAAGATTGAAAATTTGGCACAATTATCTCATGAGATTCAAGGAATTGGGATATATTTTCAATATCCTACTATTTTATTGGAAGTTCTGGATTCTCTGATTTTCTCCCCTGAGACTCTGTGCCCTTAATTAACTATTTCATGAGCTTTCAGTCAGATTTATTCTTCCTGCCATTCTTTATTTCATATTCAGGGCTACAGTGAGAATATTGTTTTGGTCTAAAGGCCTTTAGAGTACAAAATGAAAAAAAATCACTAGAAATAGAAATAAGGGATCTAGTCTAAAAGTTTGTATTTTTAAACATGAAAATTTCTATGTGGTGATGTCTAGGAATGTGTCTTATTCACCTGTTATATAATTTGTCATAATTGATGGATAAGAAACTAACATTTATTAGTAATAATTACATTAAAGATGCATTACACATGTAGGTCAATTTTCTTAGGAGAAGTTAGAAGTAATTACACATCTTTTTTCTCATTTTCCTCAACAATTCCCACCAGCAGGTGGGGACAGGAAGCCTATTATGTTTTACTGAATAGATTACCCCCAATTTTTTTTTTGTTAAAAATTGAAGAAACTAATTTTACTGCAAAGTATGACTGCTAAGTTATTCCAACATGATCAAATTAATTACATTCACTATTACCTATGGATTAAGGCCAAAAATTCATAGACAACTTGGAACTGGGAGGAGTTGAGATATCAACTAATATTACCCAAAAGCATGAATATAGTTTATAATATTACCTGAAGACTTCCAAAGATGGAATAACCCATTATATCACAAAACCATTCTATTTTTGTGTAATTTTAAATGTTAAGAATATATCTTCCTATTAAGCAATTCTCCAACCAGCATTTTCTACTTATTTGGTCAGACTATGAGAACTATGAACAGAAGCCTCTAGTATCACTCTAATGTTTTTGGAAAAAACAACGAAACTCCATAATCTGGTATATATTCTACCAGGGGCAGGAATGGAGAGAGTGTTTTACTTGGAGTCAGAAAGACATGAGTTTGAATGTTGCCTCAGACTTAAGAACTGTATGACCCTGAGAAGTTAGTTTACCTCTACCTGATTCAATTTCTTCATCTATAAAATAGGAACAATAATTGAACATACTTCAAAATAATATGGTGTGAATTAAATGATATGATTTTTACATATACATATATATACATATATATGGCATTTTGCAAAATTTTAAGTACTATATAAATGGTATATAATTATCGGTGTGTACCATAATTGGGCTCCATTAATATCTACTTTATTCAAACTTATTTCACACTAATACAATTTATAAATATTTTTTATCTCCCAGTTAAACTTGACTAGTAGCTATTCTGGATATTATCGTGAATTCTCCCATTTATAGTTTACATATTCAGAGTAAATGCTTGTTGACTGTATTGTACATCTATAGTACCTAGGCCCGATACCCTTCTCTACTCCCAAACACTACTAGATGCAGGGAAGCTTATGTTAATCTTCCCATCCTACTACTTCCCATGGTTGTTGTGAGTCAGGTTACTGTGGAGCAAACATGGTATGGTAAAATTAACTTTTCCCCCAGGCAGATTTATCGATAAACCATCTCTGGAAGGGTGGGTGGGAGGAAGGGAGGAAATACGGAAGGGAGGGAAGGAGGAAAGAAACATTTATATAGCAACTACTATGTGACAGACACAATAAAAAGTTGTGTAAAGGCTAAATGTTTTTATACATATTCTATCAGTTAATCTTCACAAGAATCCTGCAAAGAATGTGCTATTATTATCCCCATGTTATAGTTAAAGCAATTACTAAACAGAAGCTAAGAGACTTATTTAGTGTCACATAGTAAGTGTCTGAGGCTGGATTTGAACTGAGGTGTCCTGGACTCAGAGCTCAGAAGAAGGAAAGGAACAAGCATTTATAATCATTCAGCATGTGCTAGATTGCCTAAATATGATACTAATTTTCTCATTTGAATCTCACAACAACCACTGGTGATAGAAACTATTATTATTTCCATTTTATACCTAAGGAAACTGAGATAGAAAGAGGTTAAATTACTTGAATATGATATCACAGCTAGTAAGTTTCTAATGGCAGATTTGAACTCATGTTTTCCTGATTCCAGCCAGATTAGTTAATCCACTGTACCATGTAGTTTACTTGAGGAGGATTGTGTTTTTCATAAAATAATTGTATTTCTGCACCTTGAAAGCTCAGAGTAGTCTATTGAATTAAATATCTACACTGCTCATAATATAAGTTTCATCTGCTACAGAAAGCCTTTTCCTCTTTCAAGTCTCAGCTCAGGTACCATTTCCTCTGTGAATTATTCTTAGAGTGAGGTAAGCCAAGATTCATAATTTACATAGTGGGTGTGGGCATGAGGAAGCCACTTGAATTATCTCAGGCTAAGTTTTCTCATTTGCAAAATGGAAATGATACCAGAAGCCCTTGTCTCACAGAGAGGTTGTTGACATTGGAATGAAATGATATATGATAGATCATAAATATCAATTATTATATTTGATAACTATCATCACCCCTAATTGAAATAATGATCCTTAGAACACTTTCTAAATTCCTTACAATACTTTGTCTAAATCTTATATCTTTCTTATCTCTCTACATGACTTATCTAACTAATTCTATTTCTTATCTCCTCAAGGCCAGGGGCTGCAACATTTTTAAAGATATGCAGAGAGAGACAACATGGCATAGTGACTAGAGAACTGGCCTAAGAGACCTAGAAATCTGGCTCTGAGTCTTGGTTCAGAATAATACTATAATCCTAAACATGTCTCTTGACTGTTCAGTGTCTTAGGTGAATCTCCAAGGCCATAAGTTGGAGAAAATTTAGCTGACTTCAACTTTAGTCAACTTTAGCTGACTTTAGCTGACTTAGCTGACTTCATAAAGTGAGTTTTCTACATGAGCCATTTCACATATTAATGAAATCACAGGACTAGTTTTGATCCTTGTTATTCAATACCATTAAGCTAGATTCAGGAGATGTACGTTAAAAAATGTGTCAACTTGGAGTTGTGAATTCAATTGAGAAAGTTGAAATTGATTTCAGTAGGTCAGTGGAAACCACCAGTAAAATTTTGGTGTAATATATCATCCTGGTTTGGCATTGGCCCTGAATTCTAAAAGCTTGTCTTGTTGGAGTGTGTTTGCTAGCTGTAAAATGCTAGAAATACTACAAGGCTTAAAAAGGCATTGACTATGCTTTCATATGTGGAGACAAAGTCAGCTAAAGTCAGTGATGCCAATCACTAGATAGGAAGCAGGATGATGAAGTTTTGGGTTACACACCTTATTTAAGGCCATATAAGTGATTTTCAGCATCTAAAATGGCAGAAGAAGCAGTTAATCACTGTAAGTCTCCCATATTAATCTCCAAACAGCCATTAAATAGTGTCCCAAAGCAAATCCAGCAACATCCAATCCAGCAGAAAGATGCAGTGAAACAATCTTTTAACCCACGAAACTTGGGAGATTGGCAAGAAAGGTCCATCTCACTTATGTAAAAGAGGAGGGCATTCCAGGACAGAAAACACCCAAGCAAACCAACAGCAAGACCCATGTCAGCAAACCAGCAGGAGATCTTCAGCCCCAGTGTGGTGGAGGAGGCAAACACCAACATCAAGTCCTCCCTACATGCCTTAGCATAATCAGGGAAGCTGGCATACTACAACTCTCAGAACTATCACGTGCTTCAGCATAGCTCAGGGAAAATAGATACCCTCTAGCATATAAGAAAGTAGGCCAGAACTCCACTGCTTTATGTAGTCCTGGGAAAACATAAAAACACCCCACTGGGTCTCAGCATACACCAGACACCACCAATAGGAACCCAGCTTAGCACCAGGTAAGCTGCCAGAGTCCTATGTTCTTGAACAGTGCCCTCTAGACTCCCACCCCACTGGGAGCGTATTCTGGAAGGTAGAGGAGCTAGGAGTAAAACCAAGAATCATTTACCCACTGCAGTTAAGCATAATAATTAAGGGAGAAAATAGTCACTCAAAGAAATAGAAAGATTTAAAATGTTCATAAGAAGAGTAAACCAAAAATCTGACCCAAGAAAAGCATAAAACAGGTAAAAGGGTAAAAGAAAACATAAGATATTCAATAGCACTAACCTATTTACATTACTACATGGGAAAATAATAATTCTTAAAAATTGTGTCACTGACAGTTAGAAGGAATATTTATAGACAGAGGATATGAGTATATTGTGAATCTGAGAGGATAGCATAAAAAAATAAGAAATGAGAAAGAGAAGTACAATGGGTACAAAAGGAAGGGAGATATAGAATGGGGTAAATTATTTCACATGAAGAAGTCCTCAACACCTATTACAGTGGAGGAGAAGACGCAAGCATAGTTGAAGAGTATTGCTGGAACCTTACTCTCATCAGTATTGGTTCGCAGAGGGAATTATATGCAAAATCAATTTAATATAGAAATCTTTGTTACTCAACAGGGAAGTAGGAGAGGAGGAGATCAAGTAAAGGGGAAGGTGGGAATTGACAGAAGGAAGGGCCGGTGAGGGGAGGTGGTAGATGGAAGCAAAATACCAGTGAGAAGTAAAAAGAGAGAAGGATGAGAGAGGAGAGATAAGAGGAATAATAAGAGCAATTATAATTGTAATATGAATAGAATGAACTCTCCAATAAAATGGAACTGGATAGCAGAACAGATGAAAAACCACAATCTTATAATGTGTTTTTTACAAGAAAGACACTTGAATCAGACAGACATATACAGAGGAAAGGTAAGGGGATGGAACAGAATAAACTATGTTTCAGTGGAAATAAAAACAAACAAACAAACAAAAAACAGGGGTAGAAATTCTGATCTCAGACAAAGTAAAAGTCAAAATAGACCTAATTAAAAGAGATAAAGACGAAATAACATGGTGCTAACAGGTACCATAGACAGAAGCACCATCAATACTAAACATATATGCACCAAAAGTAGTTATAACATCCGAATTCATAAAGTTAAATGAGTTACAGGAGGAAATAGACAGAATATATATATATATATATATATATATATGTATATATATATATATACATATATATATGTATATGTATATATGTATATACTAGCGGGGGATTTCAGATGTTTCCTCTCAGAACTAGATAAATCCAAGCCATGAATAAATAGGAAAGAAACTAAGGAGGTAAATATAATATTAGAAAATGTTAGTTATGACTGATTGTTGGCATGATTTAGACTTAAAGAGTGACACCATAAGCAAATTAGAAGAGCAATGAATAGTCTACCTGAAAGAACTATTTGGACGGGAAGAATTCATAACCAACAGAAATAAAAGTACTTACAAAATATAAAATGAATAATTTTGATTATATTAAATTAAAAAGCTTTTGTGCAAACAAAAATAATTCAATCATGATTAGAAGGGAATCAGAAAGTTGGGAAACAATCTTTACATCAAGTGTCTCTGATAGAGATTTGATTTCTCAAATATGTAGAGAACTGAGTGAAATTTACCAGAATACATGCCATTCCCCAATTGATAAATGCTCAAAGTATATGGATAGGCAGTTTTCAGATGAAGAAATCAAATCTATCTATAGGCATATGGAGAAGTGCTCTAAATCACTTTTGATTAGAGAAATGCAAATTAAAACAACTTTGAGGTACCACTTCATGCCTATCAGGTTGACTAATAAAAGGAAAATGTTAAAGATTGGAGAACTTGTGGGAAAACTGGGAAACTAATGAACAGTTTTTGGAGTTGTGAACTAATCCAGTCATTCTGGAGAGCAATTTGGAACTATACACTAAGGGCAAACAAACTCTGCATACCCTTTGATTCAGCAATACCACTACTAAGTCTGTGTTCCAAAGAGATCATAAAACAAAAAAGAAAAAGGCCCTCTATGTGTTGGCAAAATATTGGAAATTGAGGGGATGTCCATCAATTGGGTAATGGCAGAACAAGCTGTCATTAAAAAACGTAATGAAATACTATTTTGCAATAAGAAATGGTGAACAGACAGATTTTTGGAAAAAAAAAACTGGAAAGATGTGTACCAATTGATTCAAAGCAAAATGAGCAGAACCAGCAAAACATTACATACTGTATGAGCAACATTTTGTGATGATCAACTAAAAATGACCCAGCTCTACTCAGCAATGTAATTATCTGAGACAAGTACAAAGGACTCACAAAGGAAAACATTATTAATATTCTGATGAAGAACTTATGGATTCTGAAAGGAGATTAAACCTTTTTTTAAACTTGTTTTATTCTTTCTCATGTTTCTTTTTCCTTCTTGATCTGTTTCTTTCACAAGTGTTACTAATATGCAAATACTTTTATATGATAGCACATGTATAAACTATAACAAACTGCCTACTCTCTTCAGAAAAGAGGAGGGGAGGGAGAAAAATTTGGAACTCAAAATCTTATACAAATGAATGTTAAAATTTTTTGTAACTTGTAATTGAGGAAAACAATACTATTTTTTTTTTTTAAAGACCATATAAATAGTAGAGGAGTTCTATCTGGATCAGTGAAAGCAAGGCCCACATTTTCACAATTATAAATCCATGAAATGTTGAATTCTTCAATGGATCCACGATCTTCCTATAAATGTACAGATAATCAAAAATCAATGTTTGTTTGTTCTTTGAAACTTGTATGGTTTTCTTCCTTGTTCTTTTGTATATTCTCTTAAAATAAGAGTCCTTATTTTAGATCTTCTATTCCATTGGTACCAATATAGAAATTGAAGTGTCCATATGTTATCTTTAATCTTTGCTTGCTTAAGTAAAATTTGCAGAGATAATTAAATAATCAGCAGTATCAACAGTTACCATTCTTTTTTTTTTTTATAAATTGTACTGATAATATTAATGATTTTAATGATTTTTTTTTTTTGGTATCTTAGGATCTCAAACACTCGATGTTTTCAAAAGTCTCATTTCAAACATATGTGTCTTCTACCTTCATCCAGTCTGATCCAGCTGCTCTTGAAAACTGAATTGTATTTAGTACTTATGCTATTTCCTTAAAGAACACATCAGACATTGTTATTAAGAATTCAGTTGTGATGATTTCATTGTCACTTACATAGCTATAGAAAAGTTAATAGGCATATTCCCTTTCTATTTGTTCAATTTCATTTGTGCACTTTGGGGGGTGATCTGGTTGAACTGGGTCTCAGATCAGATTTTCTCCATATTTAGTTTCCCTTCCACCATTCTTCATTCATTTACTGGCCATTCTGCTCATTATCTTCTAATATCTTCCTCCGCAGAATTTTTTTAAAAAGATGAATCATGCTTAGAAGTAGTGCTGTATATGGCTGTTACATCTCTTGTCTTGCTAAAAAGGTCAAATGTTTGCATGAAGCCACTTTTCTGGCTCTTTCCCCACATTGTTGCAGCCACTGATGTATCTTGTGCAACTTTTTAGTGAAAATGATAATAACTAGTGGCAATATATTTTCTTTTATCTCTTTTCTCTCTCTCTCTCATGCACATGCACACACACATGCACACATATGCACACACAGAGGTGTAAACACAATGTAGTATTTGGGGCTGCTTAGAATTGGTAAAGTTAGACCACTTAAAAATCCTCTGCCATGTTTTTTTTTTCTCCATATTTCAACTCTCATTTAGTGCTAATTTTGACCTTTGTACTGTGGTGGTTAATTAATAATAACTGAGCTAACAAACTGAGCAATATGATTTATTAACAAAACAGACATAATAAATGTGTCAGTGGACTCCCAGTCAGTCCAGTAACCCTGAATACAAATTGAGACAGATTTTTATGTATTAAAAACAATAAAATAAGACCAATTAATTAAAAGAAAACATTAACTAGGATACAAGTCAGAATACAAAATTCGGCAAACTGATTTCCAATGCAAGGAAAGATTAGGGGCTTTACAAGTTGTGAGGGGGAAAGAGTGATTTTCAGTCCAGTGCAGAGGACTACAAAGAGATTTCAGTCTTTTTTTTTCACAAAAAGGAGAGAAACTGATTACTCTACTTCCGCCTGCATTTAAGAAACAATAGATGATTTATGTCATTTCTTTTTGCATTTTTTTCTCTATATCTCTTATCTCTTTAATTCTTCTAGGAATTCTTTTTGGATTTGGATCTAATTTGCATTTTTTTTTCTTTTTAGAGTTAATTTGCATTTTTCTTTGAGGCCTTTTATTGGTAGCTATTTTACATTGTTTTCTTCTGAGTTTATGTTTTGGTCTTCTCTGCTACCACAGTGGATTTTTATGGTGGGGATTTTTGTTGTCTGCTCATTTTTGTAGCCTATTTTTTTTTAACTTTTAACTTTATGTTAAAGTTGGGCTCTGCTCCCCCTGAGGTGGGGAGGCATTGTTCCAAGCTCCAGGCTTTTTCATGCTGCTGTTTTCAGAGCTAGTTCAGGAAGTTTGTAATTTTTTGTTGCTTTTGAGGTGGAGTGATCATGAGAGAAGTGTGTTCTGCTCTATGCTCTGGTCTTTACCCAGGAAGGGTCTCTATTTTCTGCCAACGTAAGTGCTAGCACTCCTTTTTGCTTAGGAACTGCAACCAGGGACCTTGTTCTCTTGTGAAAAAACCATTAATGTTCCTGTCTGCCTTTAAACTGAGAACTAAAAATGCATATGGGCAATAGAATAGCCAATCAGTGCCAGTTATACCCAAAGCCAGCAAAGGATACCCTGTAATCTCTCTCTGACCAGCTGTCTGAACCCCTTACCACTATTGAGCTGAGAGCTCCCAAAGCTGCTGATGCTTCTGCTGCAACTGCTGTTGCCACTGCCAAGTGTTCAGGCTCTGGACAGGCTTCTACCCTGGTGTCACAAACTTCTCCTGTTGACCTATTAAATTTTCTTAGTCTAGAGAAATGCTTCAATCCAATCTGTAGTTCACTTTGCTGCTCCAAAATTTAATTTAAGGCATTATTAAAAAAAAAAAAAGGTTTGTAGGGAAATCTTGGGAGAGTTCAGCTTGCTGGCTGCTCCTAATCTATCATCTTGGCTGCCTAGTGCTTTTCAAAGCTTTTTTTTTTTGAAGGAGGCATTTCAGTTGGAGTCTATAAGCCTTTATCCTCTCCTATTTCTAAATAATGAATCATATTTTACTATGGTTCCATGGCCTAGCTTTGATCTGTTTCATTTTAATTTCTGGACTATTTCTAACCTGAAGACTTGATCCTTAGCTTACAAGAATTAGTAACCAGGAAAACAGCTAAACAGGTGATATAAAAAAGTGTCTGTTTAGTCAAGTACAAGAGGAAATAGAATTAAAATGTATGAACAAGAAAGAAGAATGTTGTGTCTTGGGAGATGCTATAATTCAAATGTCAAGGAACTAAAAGGAAGAATGCAATGAACAAGAAGGATCTATTGTGACTTCACACTGACTCAAATTCCTGAGGGTAAAAGTAGCACCTATAGAAATATAAAAGGACCAACGACAGTATGGGAAATGATAGACACAATTCAAGTTCATATGAAGTAATATGGGCAGCAGGGAGTCCACCCTCTCTGCCTCTTTTTTCCATCTCTCTGAATCAATTAACCTAGTCATGGAGGTTAAGGGGACTGAAGGAGCTTTCCCAATTAGATTAGGGAGAGGAGGGGCAGCAATGAAGGGGGAGAAGATGTCAATAATAATGGGATAGTGACTGACATTAAAAGTAGGTCAAGATATTCAAAACCTGAAATGTGTGCATTTAAAGAACAATGACATGTCAGAACAAAGGGATTTTTTATTGTGTCAACTATGTGACAGATATTCTTCTAAAAGTTTTGCAAATATTAACTAATTTAATCCCCATAACTGCTGAGGGATGTGTATCCTTTTGTTTTCCCCCATTTTACATTTGAGGAGACTAAGGCAAACAGAGTTTGAGGTGAATTATTCAGTGTCATATAGCTAACAGATGTCTGAGGCCAGATATGAATTCAGAACACCAAGACTTCAAGTTCAGCACTCTAACCACTGATCTACCTAAATGCATCAGGAGACAGAGAGAGAGAAAGAGACAGAGACAGAGAGACAAACACAGAGAGAGAGAGAGAGAAAGAGAGAGAGAGAGAGAGAGAGAGAGAGAGAGAGAGAGAGAGAGAGAGATTACTTGTAGTTCTAGGCAAAAGCTATAAACAGATCATCTCATTGACTCTGAATTATTTAGATTCTATAGTTTTTGCATACGAGTGTCCCCTAAACTCTTGATGTCAACATAATGAATTACTTGTGATTTTTGTTACATGCAGTAACTTAAAACATTGGCTTGGAAATGGGAGACATATAGTTCAGATAAAGATATTACCACAGCAACAGGTTGTTGTGAGGAAAAAAACGAAAGGGTATAGTTAACATTGTTATTCAAATAGACTTTGACCTTGTCCTGCCTCTGCAGCTGTCTATGCTGAGATTTTGGTGAAGCCATGAGATATCTTCCTTTCCTAGTACCCTCTTTTACACTTCTTCATTCTGCCCCAGGAAGCTATTCATCTTTCAAAGTCTCTTCAGTCCTCAATTCCCACCTTATCTGTGTCTTCTGCCCTGAGTTTCCTCTTTTTCTTTGATGGGGAGTGTAGACATCTTCTCTCCTTGAACCCCTATTTAAGGAGGAAGCCCAGGTCAAACATCTCCATTTCCCACCTGGTTACACTTTCCTGGATTTCTTATGATTCCCCAATTCTGAGGACTTTTACCTTCTGCCACACTTGTAAGAGTCTTTTGTATGTTTTCTTCCTCAGTAGATCAGAAGCTTTTTGAGAACAGGGACTGACTTTTGCCTTTCTTTGTATACTTAGCATTTAGCACAGTGCCTGTCATACATAGTAGGTGCTTACTGATGGTTTATTGATGGAACTCTTAAGGACTAAATTTCTTCATCCTTAAAAAAAAAAGAATGAGAGTTTTACTCACTAATCACTAATGACCTTGGTAAGCTTTTAATCCTTAAACGCATCAGTATTGTGACTGCAGACACAAACATTCTTTGGATATGTCCATAGAAAAAATAGGCATGTGTTCCTCCTTTGTGAATCTTTATAACTAATAATGGATATGATTCACATTTGTGTTTTTAAAAGTTTCTAATGCAGGGGAGCCTCAGTTAATTCAAATTATCCATGTTTTTTCTTTTTTTTGTGAATGGTAAACTCATAATGCAAACATAAACAGAACAACCTGATGCTGTTTTTTCTTAACAATTCAACTGGACAAAAGAAATATTTATCAGTTAACCATATACAAAGAGTAGGGCTAAATGGCATCATGGTATAGGAAATGGAGAGTTGATCTTAGAATAGACTTGGGTTCAAGCCTTACTTCAGACACATATATTCTTTGTGACCCTGGGCATTTCACTTAACTTTGAAGTGGTCCAGAAAGTTCTCAAAGTTTATAAGTTGCAGAGTGAATATCATTCTATTAGTGATAGAGTCCCTAAATGGGAATTCACTATAACAAGGAAATCACAGTTAAGGTACAAACTTTGTTAAAAATTCTCAAATGTTTTTCTAGACCCTAGGGATATAAAAACAAATAAACAAAACGAAATAGTCCCTACCCTCAAGAGCTTACGACATTCTACTAGATGAAACAACATTACACACATAAAACCAAATTAATTTCAAAAGGGAGACAGCTCTGGAAACAGAAGAGTGTTGGAGAGGTAGGCTTAGCAGCCAAAGCCTTATGTTGGAGATGGCACCTGATTTGTACTTTGAAGTAAGCTGAAGACAATAGATGAGGTGGAGATGTGGGAGCAGCATTCCAGTTGTACAAAGACACAAAAAGAGGATTTAGAATGTTACATATATTCAAGTAGTTAGAAAGTGGTTTGCCTAGAAAAGGAGTGTATGGAGGGAAGTAATATGAAGCAAACCTGGAGGGGTAAATGGAGCCGGATTATGGAGGACTTTAACAGCCAGGTTGGTTTATATTTTATACTAGAGGTAATAGGGAACCACAGAAAATTTTTTATTTGGAAAGTCATGTCATTAGACCTCCTTTTGGGATTATGTATATCTGTAATATTTTGGGCATTACTGATTACCTAGATCAAGTTTTATAAAGATGAATTCTCTTTGTCCTTTGCAAAAGTGACTTTATTTATTTTGGAAATTTCTCAGTGAGGTCAGATGCAACAGAATTATACCTCACTACATTTCCTATTTATTTTCAAATAAAACAAAAATGAGATCAATGCCAACAATGAGATCAGCACTAGCAAGAGCCACCTTATAAACCTTGTGGCTCGCACCATTAAAAAAAAATCTTTCTCTCACATAATCACGTAAGCTAATGTTCAAAAGGTGATGTCCAAAGTTGATTTGGTTCCTTGTCCCTGTCAGTGGGTAGACTTTTGAACACCTGACCGAACATCATCATGGAAGGAGGTAAATGATTTGAAATTCAGTGGAAGGTTTTTATCACTCACAAGGGCTGTTGGTTCTGGCTATGAGACACATTTGCTTTGTCGATTTATTTTGCTATTTCTCCCTCTGTGAGGGAATTCAGTGGATATAAATGATTCCCTTCTGCCTTTTAGATATTAAGTAACAGAATTTGAAACATAAAGCGTGAACCCTGCTGTGCTAGGGTGATAGGCACCAGGGAAATTAATAACTATCTTGGTAGGAAGGCGAGAGTATGAGAAAAAATATAGTGGGTCCTGCCTGTTAGCTTTTGTGACTGGAGATGTTATTCACAATAACTAAGAGAATTAGGAATTTTCATTTTGAAAAAAAAATGCACTGGGGGAGGGAAGTAAGAAATTCAATGTCTATTTCAATGCACGCACTCAGATACTTGCTAAATGTGCTTTCACGAATTTCCTAGCTAAAAGAAGGAGAGGATGTAAGCTAAATTTTGTACACAATAGAGTTTTCAAAATCCATATTGTGCATTGTAACAAGCTTCAGTCTGATGTACACCTGAGGGTGCTATGTGAAAAAGTAAAGCAAGGGGCAGCTGGGTGGCACAGTGGATAGAGTGCTAAGTCTGAAGTCAGGAAGACTCGTGTTCATGAATTCAAATCTGACCTCACACACTTACGGTGTGACCTTGGACAAGTCACTTAACTCTGCCTCTTTTTCCCTATGTGTAAAATGAGCTGGAGAACTATTCTAATATCTTTGCCAAGAAACCCCCAAATGGGGTCGCGCAGACCCCTTAACAACAACAACAAAGCAAGAAAAATCTCATCAGGATTTCCAAAGGAAGTGAAGGTCACTGCAAAGGGGAAAGAAAGAATAGCATTTTTCAGTGGTAATCAGTCTGCAAGCTGTGCCTTTGTGATGTGGGAGGAGCAGAATATGGGAATGGAAATAGAGGTGTAAACCTGTCATCTCTTGGCCTCTGATTTGGTAAAAAGTGTTAAGACTTATGAGTACAGGAGAAAATAGTCTTTCACCTGTATAATTCAGTTTGCACTATACAATTCCATGTATCTAATAGCTGAGAACATTAAGTGACAGGTTTATATCTATGAATCAACAGGCTTGAATTGAACTATCCCACACCCTCAACCATCATACCCACATACATACATATACACTCAGTGACTCAAAACAGTTCGGTTATCAATTGAAAGAGAAACGAGCAGTGAAAGAGTGCCTTGGAATAATTCCCTTCATATATTCCCCTTATACTCCCTTCTTCCAAGATAGAAATAACTTAATAACTAATTAAAGAATTTGGCAGGCATTCAGGTATGTATCAGAATCTATCAGAAAATTAAAAATTCTGTCTGAAATCTCATGACCATCATGCTTTAATTCTTCAGTGAATCTGCAGTCTTATCAATTACTGCATTCAATTTTATATTTTCAACCTATCCCTACACTTCCCTTCTGGACATTTCTTGTTCATGTGCCCCTTGGAGTCTTCTACATAAAACTCAATCAGTGTGTTTGAGGCCTTCTTTTAGAAAATTTTGTGATTACAAATGCAACATGTATATTGCTACTGGTTTCTTATCCTTCATTCTCACACTGTGATCAGGACGTTTTTTTTTTTAATCTATGCATCTCTTTGATGATATCTTACATGTAATTCTAATGTAACAAATAAGACATAAGCTTTTTACCATAAACTTCACCCAATTCATCTCTACAGTTCCATTTTGGTGGATTCACAATTTTAGCTTTTCAGAAATATGGCAGTTTATGATTCACAGACATATAGTACTGTCATAATACTGATATTTAAAAGTCGCTTGTTAATTTCTGAGGTGAAAATGAACATACTGAAAAAAATTATGATTACATCTTTTGGGCTTGTTCAAATGGGCTCCAGAAAACCTCTGCCCCTATTAGACAGTAAAATCACTTGGGCAAAAGAGAAACCTGGCAATCCCTGCTCCTCCCACAAAACAACCCAGCCTTTGATCATTATAGTATTCAATTCTGGGTCCAGTTCATTGTCAATTTACTGTGTATATATTGGATACATGTACTATTTGGCTAAAACTGGGATGTCCATGTTACTTCATTCTAGAGTCTCAAAAATAGCTATTGTTCTATCCACATGGTTGTTCACTGTGTGGATGGTTACGTTGAAACTTTTTAACCGATAATAGATTTCACTAGAGGGCAATCCATGACCATCATAGAGAGGACTTAAATTTTGACACATGATGTTCTTCAAAAGACTTTTTTTCCCCTTATACAATGAACTCATAAGAGTAATTATACATAAGAGGAAATGTACCTCCCACATCCATTTGAAATGTTATTGAACTTTCATAAGTGATCAAATATTTGAAGAAACATGCACACGCATATTACAAACAGCTACCCCCTATCTTTCACATAATATCCTCTCAAGAAATACTTGAAGAATGAATTAAGGAAACTATGAGTTGGAATGGGTTTTAAATTCACCAATTTGATTAAAAAAACTTGCCCGATGGTTTTAGAAAGATATCCAAATGTATCAAGAATTGAGAAATTCCTACTGAAATGTGGGAAAACCCTGAATTATAGCATGGATCCCATCTTCATTGAGTGAATGAATGAAACCATTATTGTGCAGTATCTCTTCAATAGGATATTGATCTATCCAGTATATCTTCTTAGTGGAGTATGACATTGAAATAAAGGAGATTTCATACACACCAGTGTTTCCTTGTCCAATCCTAGGTAATAAACATGGCCTCTGTTTAATTCAGGGTGTGAAGTCTTTAGCTCAGGTGTATCTATTTAGATGAATTTACTTCTATCATTTACATCTGGCAATAAGCTTCTTATGATTTCAATTTGGCCTGCTAAGGCTGTGCTGCTAAGTCTCTGTTACTAATAGCAGTACTTGATGAAAATTTGAAGTTTACTGATTTAATCTGAACTCTCATCTCAGGCATTTCTGTGAACACTCTACAAAACTCACAAGATGCTTAATGAAACAAATTTCATACTTATGAAAATATCCAAGGGTCATAATAATAACAGAAATTGACATAGCCCTTTAAGGTTTGCAAAATGCTTAATGTACATTATTTCAAAAGAACTCCATGGAGTTAATAATAAGATATTCAGTGGACCTATGATTTCATTGGTATAGGGAACTCCTGCTGAGAAAACTGTCTATAGATTTCAAATCTTCAATTTCTGGACACTGAAATGTCTTAGAAATTTGCCTGGGGCAAATTGCCCAGGATCACACAGCCGTAGGCCAGAGGCTGAACCTGAATCAGCCTGTCTGTACATCTGGTTCTTTATCCACTACGCTATGCTACCTTCTGCTATAAGTATCAGTATTCCTGCTTTGTAGATGAGAAAATAGGCTCAAAGTAATTAAGTGAATTACTCATGATCTCACAGGTAGTAAAGAACAAAATAAGAATGAAGAGCCAGAACTTTCCTGATTTACACTACCTCTCTTCTTGTGGACGGTGAATAGAAACCTGTGTGTGAGACTAGAGACAAAATACATTATTGCGTGTATTATTATTGAGTTTTCTGCAAATATGATTCTCTCAAATGCACATCATTCTGGGGAAATTACATTGGAAAATGAGAATGATACATTCAGGCTCTTAATAGCATAAAAACAAAAGCCATTGTAGACAGGGGATTCAGATATTTTTTTTTCAATGGAAACATTCAGGGACAGCTAATATTAAGACAGCTATCTTGACAACATAGACATTGCTATCTTTTTAAAAAAACAAATTTTGCAATAGAGAGGAGGAAAGGGAAAAGGGGAAGCAACAGGAATGGAAATTCAATTAAATTCAATAAATATTGAGAAGTAACTACTACTATAGACAAGTCACTGTGCTAAGTACTAAAGAGACAATGCTGAAATACAGACTTTTGCCTGACTGAGATTACTGTTTAATAGGTGCAGAAGTTTTCTGGAGCCCATTTGAACCAGCTGTAATTATCAGATTTTCAGTATTTTCACTTCAGAATTCAACAAACTCTACGAATCAAGGACTATTTATTGTTTTGTTGGTTGTCTGAAAGCAAGAAAGTGATTAATAAAATGCTAACAATGCATATTAAAGTTAGAAGTGCATTGAGTATACACTATTTATTTCCAAAGACACAGTTTTTAAACATTTGCCCTTGTATACCTGAATAGGAGGTTTATGAAATGCCAAGAAGTAAGATACAAGGTAGGGTATGAAAAAAGTAAAAGAATATTTAAGGGGGGAAGGAGGTATTTTTAGCTAGAGGAATAAAGAAAGGTTTTATGGTAGAAGTTGGTGGTTGAACTGAGCCTTGTAGGAGAGAAGGATTACTAGATGAGAATATTTGACGGAGTATATTATAGGTACAAGGGATAGTCTTTGCAGGTATATGAACTCAGGAAAGGATGGGAATTATTGATAAAGTGGTTTAGTTTAAAAAGTAGAATATGCAAAATAGAGAAGAATACAAAAAAGAAGGGGCAAAGTGGGTTGGAACAAAGTTGTAAAAATTTTAAATTTAAGACTACAGAAATGATATATAATTCCAGAGGGAGTCAATAAAGGTTTTTGAGCAAGGGAATAACAAATTTATATATTAGGAAAAAATTAGCACTAATTTAATGGATGCTAGTCAAAAAATCACTTATTGAACACCTATCACGTACTACATACAATGCTTAGTGTTGAGGATGCAAGGAAATATAGAAAAACTGCTTGCTCTCAAGAAGATTATAGTGTAATGAAGTGTAAAACACAAAAAATTATGCACAATCAAGATACATCACATAAGATAAAATAGGGGTACTCAAGAAGACACTAGTATATAAGGGGCCCAGGAATTTTTTTTAAGAAGGGATTTTAATTGGGAATTGAAGGAAATCAGGGAGGCCATGAAGCAGAAATGAGGAGGGAGAGAATTGAAGACTTAGGTACAGCAAGTGAAATTTCATATAGTCAGGAAATGGAGTGTCTTATTGAAGGAATAGGAAGGAAGTCAATGTCATTTGATCACAGAGTATATGTGGGGTGGGTGTTACAAGTTTTAAGAATACTGGAAATGTAAAGGAAGTTGAGGTTATGAAGGGTTTTGAATGCCAGAGGATACAACATGTTATGTGATAGGGAGCCATTTAGTGCACTGAATATGTGAGTAATATGATCATACATGAACTTTAGGAATATCAGCCTGAAAGCCAAATAGAGGATGGATTGGAGTGCAGGAACACAGGACAGAGAGAGAGAGAGAGAGAGAGAGAGAGAGAGAGAGGGAGAGAGAGAGAGAGAGAGAGAGAGAGAGAGGAGGAGGGGGGAGGGATAAAAACAATTTTAGTTGAGATGAAGTCACAAGCCAGATTATAGAGAGATAAGAAGAGAGTGAGAGAAGAGAGATACCTATTATGGATCGCCTCAAAAAATTTAGCTACAGAACCTGCACTGAATCTGGCTTAGGGAAGAAATGACATAAACTCTAAACTGGGCATCTTGCTACATAGAAGAGTAGGGGAAAGGGGGATGAGAGGTGGGGTGCTGGAGGGGAGGGCAGGGTCGGGGGGAGGATTGATGAAAGTGTATACTTCTGTAGAAGGACAGGGACAGGGACAGGGTAGAGAGTGGATGGGGGGGCAGGATAGGGAGAAGGGACATGTAATCAGACTCTCACAATATGCCCACTGTGGAGAGGTTCTGCGTAATTACACATGTTCAGCCTGTATTTGATTGCTTGTCCTTCCAGTGGGGGTGGGTGATGAGGGAGGAAGAGAAAGAATCTAGAATTTAAAGTTCTATAATCAGATGTTAAAAATATATATGTTTATATATATATATATACATACATATATATATATATATATATATATATATATATATATATATATACAATTATTATTATTATTGACTACATCCAACTGGAATTTGAGATACACAGGCACTATGCAGGGAGATCCAT
>CM053583.1:343358649-343405544 GCA_028627135.1 Pseudochirops cupreus | reverse complement strand
TATATATATATATATATATATATACAATTATTATTATTATTGACTACATCCAACTGGAATTTGAGATACACAGGCACTATGCAGGGAGATCCATCCTGCCCTACCGGAAAGTCAGAAGGGTGAGGGGGGAAGACATAGGAGAGAATAGATTGGGGGAGGGGGGATACAGTGGGATGGCTGTTTTGGGGTGGTGGGTAGGGGAAAGATGGGGAGAAAATTTGTAACTCAAAATTTCGTGGAAATGAATGATGTAAACTAAAATAAAAATAAATAAAAATAAATTTTAAAAAACCATATATGATACACCAAATTGTTTAGCACCTAAATTTTTGAAGGTGAAGTTGAATGTGCCATAGTAGGAAATACATAATAAAACTATACTAGCGGTGGACATCAACTTTACGCTCTGAAATGTAGATAAAACCAACAATAAAATAAACAAGAAAGAAGTTAAGGAGATGAATAAAGTATTGGAAAACTTAGATACAATAGATCTCTGGAGAAAACTGAATGGGAATTTAAAGGAATATGCCTTTTTTCTCCAGTGGAACATGCCACATACACAAAAACAGACTATGTATTAGAACATAAAAAAAAAACAAAACAAAACAAAACACCTCACAACCAAATACAGAGAAGCAGAAACAGTAAATGTATTCTTTTCAGAAAAAAATCAATTAAAAATGTATTCAATAATGGACAATGGAAAGACAGATTAAAGTTAATTGAAAATTGAAGAATCCACTCCTAAAAAAGTAGGTGAAAGAAAAAAATCATAGAAATAATTAACAATTTCATTAAAGAAAATAGCGATGAGACAACATGCCAAAATTTATGAGATGTTAAATAAGTGATACTTAGGGGAAAATTTTAATCTATAATTGCTTATATCAATAAACGGGCAGGGCTGGAGTGGTTGAATTGGGAATGAAATGAAAAAAAGGTGGAAAAAGAAAAAATTAAAAATTCACAATTAAACACCAAATTGGAAATTCTGAAATTCGAAGAAGAGATTAATAAAATTAAAAGTTAAGAAAACAATTGAACTAATAAGTAAAACAAGAATTTGATTTTATGAAGAAAAAAGAACAATGAAATAGAGAAATCATTGGTTAAATTGATTTAAAAAAAAAGGAAAGAAGAAAACCAAATTACAGGTATCAAAAATGAAAAAGTTCCTCTCCACACTAATGAAGAGAAAATTAAGACAATTGATAGGATAAAGATTGGTCTGATTTGATCAATTATATGCCAATGCATTTGACAATCTTAATTAAATGGATGTATATTTACAAATATACATATATATATGTATATATATATATATATATATATGTAATTACTGTATATTAACAGAAGAGGAAGTAAAATACTTAAATGACCCAAACTTAGAGAAAGAAATTTAACAAGCTATCAATGAACTTTCTAAGAAAAAATCCCCAGGACCAGACATATTCACAAATAACTGCTACTATACAATTAAGGAACAATTAATCTCAACATTATATAAATTATTCTGGACAAATAGGTGGAGTGCTATGATTTTTAAGTTTTTTTTTAAATTTTAGACAAAACAAAAGTATATCAGGAATTTAAATATTGGAACAAATACAAAGAAAGAAGAAAAAGCATGTCATGTGCACGGCAGAACATGAGAGGATTCAAAATATGTAAAATAAAATTTCATTTCAAGAACTCCTGTATGAGAAATAATACAGGTTGTGTCGAGAATTGTCTGTCTTTTCTTTGCTTCCTTGTAAGTTTTCTTTTGTTCTCTGTTCTGCTCTGTTTTACTTTATTTGTTTTTCCCTCCCTCCACTCCCACCAGAGGGCTACAATATAATTTAGATATATTTCTCTATAGTTATAGATATATACATACACAAAACATACATATGTGGACACAAACTTCTGCAAACATACTCTATGCCTGATCTTTATTTTTGTTTGTGCATATATCTTATATCCTATCCCTCCTGCCCCTTCTACTTTACTTCTGCCCACTCCCTTGCCCTCCTATTAATTGCCTACCCTACTTCAAGGACCCCTCCCCATACTCCTGTTCCCATAAATCTAAAGACCCTTCTAGACCCTCCCCTTTTACCTGTTCCCTCACTTTCTCCTCTAAAGATCCCTCCCTTGTCCTTTTCCCCTTCCCTATGCCCCTACTGTTTTATATCTTTTGAATTTAGAATACTTTTATAATCTTCTAAATATAAATGTATTGTTCCCTCTTAAACTCATTCCCGATGAAAGTGGGTTACCAGAACTGCCAGCTCTCCTCCCCCATCTAATTCCTCTGTATCACTTCTTCATTTTGCACCTCAAATAATTACTCTTTTTAGATGTCCCTAAATGATTTTACTTTTTAAATTCATATCATACTCAGATTTATCCCAGTCTTTCTTATGAACTATCCAATTATTAATAAGAATATTAGACATACATTTGCATTTACATATTCAAAATGTAAAATAGTCTGTCCTAATGAATCCCTTATAATCAGTCTCTGGTATGTGCCTTATATTTCTCTTGGTTCTTGTAGGTTGAATCATCTATTAAGTTCAGGAATTTTTTTTGACAAAGTCTTGAAAGTCTGATAGTTTATCAAATGTCCAATTTTTTTTCATTCAGGAAAATACTTAACTTTGCAGGGTATGCTATTTTATTCCAAGACCTACAGTTCTTTAATGTCTCTGCTTCTAGGTCTTGTGTAATTCTAATTGTGGCATCATCATATTTGAATTGTTTTAATCTTGATGCTTTTAATATTTTATTCTTGAGCTTGGGCTTTTGGAATTTGATTTTGATATTCCTATGAATTTTCCTTATAGGATCTCTTTGAAGTGGTGATCGATGAATTACTTTCTATTTCTACTTCCCCCCTTGTTCTAATGCTTCCAGACAATATTCTTTAATTATGTCTTGTATCAAGATTCTGTTTTTGATCATTACTTTCAGTTAGTCTGACTATTTTTATATTAACTTTTCTTGATCTATTCTCTGAATCTGTTGCTTTTTTCTTATAAGATGCTTCACTTTCTACTCTATTTTTTCATTACTCATATTTCATTTAATTATTTCTTGATCTCTGATAATTTTGCTGGCTTCACTTTGCCCAATTCTAATATTAAAGTTGTCATTTTATTCCTTAAGATTCTGGATCTCCTTTTCTAATTGACTGACTTTCCTTTCATACCTTTCATGTTTTTCTTGGATTATTCTCATATTCTTCTTTAGTTTTTCCTCCATTTCTGTTATTTGACCTTTACAGTCTTTTTTAAAGGATCTTCTATGAATGCTTTTTGGGCAGAGACCATTTGACATTATTCTTTGGGGGTTTCTTTATTTCAATATTCTCCTCTGAAGATGAACCCTGGTCATCTCTATTACCATGACAGCTTTCTATGGTTAGATTCTTCCTCCTTTCCCTGTGCATTTTTTTTTTTGGTGGTAATAGTTTAGTTATCTGTAATGGTACCTCTTACCCCATATCTTCAGTTCTCCCCTCTAGCCTGGAAGCAAAGCCAAACTTTCAGCCTCCTAAAAGTGCTCCCAAGCCAGGGGTTTTATGCCCCACTGCTTCTGCACTAACTGGGCAAGTGCTGGTATCTTCTTTTCCCCACTCTTCACAGCACAGTTGGGTCTGTAGTTCCTTGTCAGCAGAAGTTCCCTCAGGTCTTCCTGGGCTCAGATGCCCAAGTCCCTTTCCTATCCCAGGGGTAAAAGCTCTTGTGACTGGGGTTGAGGCAGCCTCTTAAACCAACTTATCTCAGGATTTGTAGCTTGTTGTTAAAAAGGAACCTAACCTGGAGATGTTTAGTCTTCATAGGACCAAATCTTATCCTGGAATTTTTCTTCAGATCTTCTCAAGTTGTCCAGGAAGATGCCAGTAATTCCCCTGTTCTTATTTATCTCCACCCATACTTTGTTCTCCCTAAGGTGCTATATAAACTTTTGTGGGGGAGAACCTTGAGAGCTTGGAATTTTCTGGCTTTCTTCATCATCTTCCCAGAATCTGCTCTCCAATTTTTTTATACAAATATTATTTTTACTACAAATATAATGCTGTTACTAAAAACTGGGAAAGGCTAAAATACAGAAAGAAAATTATACACCAAATAGCCTAATGATGCCAAAATTGTAAATAAAATATTAGAAAATATATTACAACAATAGATCACAAATATCATGCACTATGACCAGTATCTGATTTCTTACTGTATCAGGAATGGGGTAGCATAGAGAGGGAAAAAGGGATAGAATTTGGAATTCAAAATTTTAAATAAAAGTACAAAGGAGCCCCTCCCCCCCCAAAAAAACTAAAGACTTTTGAGGATGCTCTGTACAAAATGTTAGTGGCACAACAGGTGGGGGGGGGGGCAGAGCCAAGATGGTGGCATAGGAGCAGCAAGAAATCGCAGCTCCTACACGGCCACATCAAATACCCAAAATATATGACTCTAAACAAATTCTAGGGCTCTAAAACACACACATATATATTTCCTGCTGAAGGCAGCTCAGCTCAAAGAGACCATTTCAACTTTAAGAGCCAAAATCAGCCCAGCCTGAAACGGCACCTTTTGCCCCAGGGGTGACTGGAGGAGACTAGCCCTGCCCTGGCTGGAGCTTCAAGAAGGCGGATCTGTGGCAGCTGTGGCAGTATCCAGAATAATTAAGCCATAAGAAAAAAGGACTAAGGTTAGTGGAGTTTGGCAAAATGTTAGTGGCTTTTATTACTGTCATTTTAAGCTACATGGTTTAAATATTTATTACTATTAAGTAGCTATTAAATATCTCCTATTGTTACTTCAAGCTATTAACATCTTAAATAATAAATTGATATCTTAATTAATTACTATATTAAATAATAAATTAATATTTTAAAACAAAAAAATAGTTAGCCATAAAGGGAAGGAGAGGTAAGGATCAAGTCTAATAGGTATGGACAGATCAAGAAAAGAGAGATGGGTGTATTTGTAGGCAGTAAGAAAGCAACCAATAGGCATGGAAAGAATAAGAATTAGAGGAGAGTAGAGATAATAGTAGTGGAAATCTGGTAGAGATGTGTGGGTGTAAAGAAAATATTTTAAAACATAATTTTATTTCCAAATGAAGAGTTTTATTATTTGAAGATAGCCTCGGGGGGCTTATAAATTACTTTCCTTCCATGCCCTGCTCCCTCCTAAACAAGTCTTTTGCTGCTCTGTCTAGCTGTTAGCACTCATTCTTGAAAAGTTTGCATTATTTTGCATATACTTTGTACTCACTTGAAAATTTTATATATCCCAACAAACTATAATATCCTTAAACTCAGAGATTATTCAATATTTGTCTTCGCATCTCCAAGTCTTAGCTCAGTGCCTTAAACAAATCAGATGTTTAATAGATGTTTTTTTTTTGGGGGGGTGTACTTTGCTTTTTTTGGAGAGGGAAAGTAGAGCAATTGGGGTTAAGTGACTTGCCCAAGGTCACACAGATGGTTTTTTGTGCTACGCATCTGAGGCTGGATTGAATCATGTCCTTCTGACTCCAGGGCCGGTGCTCTATTCACTGCACCACCTAATCACCCTTAACAGATATTTATTGGATTGGTTTGGATTGAACTGAACTGAAACTGAATTGAATGAGGGTAAACTCCCATAGGGGAAGTGTAGAAGTATAGGAATTTCCTTTTGAGAAAAGAGCAATTTCTTCTTCAGAGACTGGATCAAAGAAGGAGATAGATCAAGAGGGTGAGTGATTTTGAAGTAAGAAATGGGAAAACAGAGGACACTTGATGTTTAGCTTCATTTTTTTTTCCATTAAGATCAGAGATCAAGTCCTCTATTGAGAGGGAAGGGGAAAGGATGATGTAGAGGATTTTGTGTAAGAAGTGAGACTTTGGAAAAGTTGCCTTATGTTGTATGCAGACTTAATTATGAAAGAAAAATTAGATGCCACTCAGAAATGAGGCCTTATTTAATATTACATAATATTATTTGTTGGTAGATAGGTGGTGCAGAGTGTCAGTCCTAAAGGTTTAGAGAAGTAATGTCTTAACTAGTCTCACATTGCACGGGAACATCAGGAGCGTAACTAAATTACCAGGTTTTCTATCTTTATTTTCATGTTTTTACAATTGCTTCACATAGTTGCATTTGAAATGTGGATGAGATTTGGAGGGGCATTAAAAAAAAAAAAAGAAATGGAATTGCAAACTTGGACAAGAGCCTGAACTAATGTGTGGGAAAACAGGAGCAGAAGTCATATTTAGGCAAGTAGTTGAAGATCAGGTTACTCAAGTAAGTTAAGGTCAGATAGTGGAGATATGTGAATGTAGAATAGAGATTTTTTTTAATTGCTTTGTTTATTTACTTTTAGTTTACAAGATTCAGTTCCACAATCCCTTGAGTTTCAAATTTTCTCCCCTCCCTTACCTCCCCCTCCCCCATGGTATCATGCAATCAAGTATAGGATCTGCAAATACTTTCACATTGGACATTAGTCTGGTTGGTAGAAGGGTTATAACCAATGGAGTGAACAATAGGAAAAAAGAAAGAGAACCAAACATGAAAAAGAACGATAGAATGTAGATTGCTTTGGTCTCCATTTAAACTCTGTTCTTTCTAGATCTTTCCCAGAATGTAGATATCTCCTTCCATCCTGAGACTTGTAGAGTTGTCTTATACCTGTATCTTGCTGAGAAGAGTCCAGTTTATCAAAGTTGGTCATCACACATACGATATGTCTGTGATTGTGTACAAATTTTTTCTGGTTCTGCTCTTCTCACTTAACATCAGTTTGTATAAGGTTCTCCAGGTGAATATGAAGACTTTCTCCTCCTCATTTCTTATAGCACAATAGTATTCCATTACATTCATATACCACACCTTGTTTAGCCATTCCCCAATTGATGGGCATCCCCTTAATTTCCAGTTTTTTGCTACCACAAAGAGAGCTGCAATAAATATTTTTGTACATATGGGTCTTCCTCCCACCTCTATGATCTCTTTTGGATACAAACCCAGAAGTGGTATTACTAGGTCAAAGGGTATGCAATTATTTATAGCCCTTTGGGCATAGTTGCAGATTGTTCTCCAGAATGGTTGTAATTTTTCCACATCCTCTCCAGCATTTGTCATTTTCCTGTTTTGTCATCTTGGCCAATCTGACTTGTGAGATGTGGTACCTCAAAGTTGTTTTGATTTGCATTTCTCAAATCAGTAGTGATTTAGAGCATTTTTTCATATGTTTGTAGATATCTTTAATTTCTACCTCTGAAAATTACCTGTTCATATCCTTTGCCCATTTATCAGTTGGGGAACGACTTGTATTCTTATAGATTTTACTTGATTTCCTTTATATTTTAGAAATGAGGCCTTTATCAGAGACACTGATTATAAAAATTCTTTCCCAGTTTCCTACTTCCCTCTTAGTCTTGGTTACTTTGGCTTTGTTTGTACAGAAACTTTTCAATTTAATGTAATCAAGATTATCCATTTTGCATTTTACAATGCTCTCCAACTCTTCTTTGGTCATAAATTCATCCCTACTCCATAAATCTAACAGATAAACTATTCCTTGCTTCCCCAGATTAATTACAATATCAGCCTTTATACCTAGATTGTGCACCCAGTTAGACTTGACTTTGGTGTACTGTCTTAGATGATGGTCTTTGTCAGTTAGTAGTAGTCAATATGTCATTGACAGGGAGAATGGATGTGGAGAGAAACAGAATGGAGGGAGAGAAGACAATTTGGCAGATACTTACTCATTAAGATCCATTAATCTATATAGGATGAGAAAAATAGTAATAAAGAAGGAATGAATCTGAGAGACATTTTAAAAGAAAAAAAACAGCAACAATTTGGCAATGATTTCGTTATAAGATTTGAAGGAGAAAGACAAATCAAAGATGATTATGTAGTTTTGAGCCCAAGTTATTAGAAAGAACTAATTTTATTGACAAGGGGGAAAGAGAATGAGAAAGGGAGCAGGTTTGATGCTAAGAGATGAAAACAATACATTTAATATGACTGTACATATATAGCCTGTATTACATTACATACTGTCTTGGGGAAAGGGGGGAGAAAAATTTTGGAACTCAAAATTTTATAAAGGTGAATGTTTAAAACTCTCTTTACATGTAGTTGGGAAAATACTATTAAGTGGGGAAAAATGTTTTGGACATTTATGAATTTGAAATAATAGCATATTCAAGTAGAGATGTAGGTCCTGCACATCTGTTCAAAGAGTTCAGATGAAAGGTCTGAAAAGGAGCTAAAAGGATCCAGAGAGGGGAAGATTGATATTCTAACTTGTGAGATGGGGAGCTACACTCACTTTTGCTTAAGCCTTACCTGGGATATACTATGCCACACAACTCTGTATTTGGAATGTTATGTAGTGTAGTGAGCCCCCAAATCTAGTGCTAGAATCGGTATGCAAAAGGCAAGGTTTCCTTCAACCATCAAACCCCAAAACAGAGGCTGTTGTCAGAACCTAAGTGTTTTAGACACTTACTGATAAGTTGAATCCTACTTGTCTTTAAGAATGTGTCCTTTCTGACATTGATAGCCTCTTGAATTTCCTTTTAGATTTGAATTTAGTGAGTAGGAAAGAATAGTATACTGGAGCATAGGATTTTACAACATCTTGAGAACTCAAGAAACTTACGATGATTTTCAAGCCTGCTGACTCCTAATCATTCAGTGAGAGCCATCACTTTGTCTTAACCTGATTTTAATTTTTTTCCTGATATGCTATTGTCCTCAGAATATTTTACTGTAGAAGGAAAGGGACAGAGTTAATATGGTGGAGTGAAAGCCTAGCTTTCCCAAGACACCATCTCCACAACAATCTAGAAAACATGACAGACCAAATGTGTATCCTGAAAGCCAGGAAAAATGACAGTGAATTATTTTTATTTTCCATGTTAGAGCAGATAAGGAAGAAAATCAGTGAGATCTGTGGACACTGAGGTTGGGACTGGCCAGGAGGACCCTGTTGGCTCTGGTCAGAGTGCTGGCTCTCTAGCACTCACCAGAGTGACACTACTGATTGGAACTTCTAATCTGTTCAAAATTCCAGCCAGATACTTGTAAGTAACAAGCTGGGCTGCACTACTTACACATTTTGACCTCTCATGTAGACTGTGCAGGGGCTGAACAGAGGATTGAGAATTATAAGGATAGATTGTACAGAGGAATTACTGCTTGTTTGACTTGCTTTTTTACTTGCTGTTATGTTCATTGGACTGTCTTCCATTATTGTCTTGCTATAGCAAAATTATTATTGTGCATATATGCTATTATTTATGATTAAGTTGTGACACACACAAACACATCTATATACCTACTGCTAGTGTTATTATTTCAGCAAACTAGCTTTGTCTTCTTAGTTATGCTAATTATTTTTTATTGCTATGGATATGCATAAACTTCCAAAATGGGTTTGGGTTATGTTTTGCATATGTCCTGCATGTAGCTAGGCATGTTTTCACTGTAGTATCCTCTCAGATGGTGCCCTAGACAGTGCTATGTCTACTGCATGTACTATCAATGTGCATTTGGTTTATTTCCTTTTAAACAGTACCAAAGATTGGTTACTTGGGATGCCAGAAAATTTGTCTCAAATATTCCCTCTTTCCCACATCAATGCCACCCAAGTTAATACATGTGTTATTTCCTTTGAACTACACTGCTATTCTCCTAATAGGTCTCATTATCAGTATATTTCCTCTCACCAATTCATCTTGTATGTTATTACAAGATTAATATTCCCAGCACATGGCTATGAATATGTTTTCCCCAGGACAAAAAAAAAAAAAGCAAAGGAAAGTAAAGCAACTGCAGTGATGATCCATTTATTAAAGAAGAAAATCTAAACTCCTTAGCCTGGTAACCAGTAAAGTATGAATGAGTTCTAGGAACAGTGATATGTTCAGGTGTAGTCAGTTAAAGAGCATCACATTTGGCAGGAATCTCAGAGGTCTTTGAGTTCAACATATGCTTGAAGAGTAATTTCTCTATTGTACCGAATCAGTTGTTATATAGGTATTGCCTAAAAACTACTAGTGAGGGGAAACTCACTACTCCTCTGTCCTGACACCAAAGCAGCACATTTCACACTTTTTCATTGGTTTGTTTGTTTATTAATTTTCAGATATGTTCAACTTTTTGTGATCCTTTTTAGGATTTTCTTGGCAAAGATACTGGGTGATTTGCCATTACCTTCTCCAGCTCATTTTGCAGATGAGGAAACTGAGGCAAACACAGTTAAATGACTTGCTCATGGCTACACAGCTAGTGAGTGTTTGAGGCAAGACTTGAACTCAGGTTTTACTGACATCAGGTCCTGCTGTCTATCCACTGTGTTTCCCAGATGCCCCCAGTTCACTTCTAAACCTAATTACTAGGATTTTTACCCTTTTCATCAAGGTTAAATTTGCCTTTCCAACTTCTGCTCATTTTTTCCTAGTTCTACACTCTGGGCCCAAGAAAAACAATTACTCTGTGTTATGACTCTCTAGGTACTTCAAGACAGTTACTATATGCCCCTCTGTCTGAATTCAGGTTAAGCATTACAGTGTCCTCCAATTAGTTTTAATATATTTATTCTTCATAAAATATGATGCCCAGATCAGAATATTATATTTCATGTTCTGACAGGAAAAAAGGAGCAAAATGATGATATCCTTAGTACTGATGGACAATTTATCTTTCTTTAAACAGAGCAAACTCCCATTAGTTCTCTTATCATATCACACCATTGATGCACATTGAGCTTGTAGTCCATTAAAATGTCAAGGTTCTTTTTTCTTTATTTCTTCTTCTTTTTTTTAAATTAGCTCATCCTTATTATAGGCAGGTAGGTAGCACAGATTATCCAGAGGATCCTCTGGCCCTGAAGTTACAAAAACCTGAGTTCAAATTTGGCCTCAATCATTTACTTGCTATATAAGACTGGGTAAGTCACTTAACTTCTGCCTTAGTTTAGTTTTGTTTTTTTTAATGATAAAATGGGGATAATAATAGTACCCGCATCCAAGGGTTTTTTTGTGAGGAATAAAGGAGATAATATATAAAGCACTTAGAACAGTGCCTGACATGTAGTAAGTTCTATGTTAAGTACATATTCCCCTTTACTTCCAAACATTATTTCAGCAGAATACAAGATGTGATAGTCCCACCAATCTGGAAAGGCTCAGGGGATAAGAGTCTGGATGATGTATTTGGAGAAAAGGGACAGATATAAAAGACATGCAGGTAAAAGTGATAAAATGTTCAAGTGCTTGACAATGAGGTGATAGAAAGTCAGGAGTTGGAGATGATGACACTGAGTTTTTGAAAAACAGGATTGCTGGATGGATGGTGGTTCCCTTGACATTACTACAAAGTTTGGAAGATAGATGACTTTGGAGAAAAGAAAATGTAACGATACAAATTGTAATCCTCCTTATCCTGTATTACTCTGTCCTATCCAAAATGAAAATAGTGAAGGTGAAGTTTCTGTTTTGTTTTGTTTTTACTTATAACTCATTGCTTCCAAAGGTAGAGAGCAGCCAATATTTTTCATCTCATAAGATGATATGGGAAAGGTGGGAGAAGAGTGTAATATTCTCAATAGTACATACTGCACAGCTACTATGGGTAATGGTAATTTAATTTATAGTTTTCCTGAGGGATCAGTGTCTGATTCGGAAGTACAGAGTACCAGAGTGAAGAGGGATAATGAGAAACATGTTTTTTGTTGGACACATGTTCCAGGATTCGCTCTAAATATAAGAATGCAACTTGTCTTAGAGAATTTCAAATGATTGATTTCAGGTCATGTCACAGCTTTCCTATAGTAATGCCACAGTCTCTCAGGGGACTTGTGCCCACTTCGGAGACCTTAGGCCTAAAACTAGAACTTAATTTATTTGCCCAGGATCACACAGTCAGTATTAACCAGAATCAGGTCATTGTATTCCTGACTTAGAGGTTGTTTACCTAACAATTACACCATGTTGCTTCGTAATGTGATCCAAGAAAATCATGATATTATTTTTAAAATATTATAATTTTTACTATGTTAAGTTGACATCAGCTAGGAGGTGCAGTAGATAGAGTATAGAGACTACTGTCAGAAAGACTTGAATTCAAATCTGGTTTAGATACTAGCTGTGTATTTCTGAGCAAGTCACTTAACCTCTATTTGCCTTTTCTTCATCCCCTAATTGAAGAAAATAACAGCATCTACCTCACAGGATTGTGATAAAGATTAAAAGAGATGCTATTTGTAAAGGGCGTAGCACAGTTGCTGGCACATAGTGGCCACCATATAAATACTTATTCTTTCCATATCCTTTGGTCCATGCATAAATATTGAAACTGGACAGAATTTTACAGTGATTATTTCAGTTATTATAATTTTATTTTACAATAATTAACAGGTCATGTGTGTTTCTAGATAGGTTAATTCACAAAGATATATTGATTTTTGATTTTGTTTTAAAAGAGCTTCTTTTAAAATTACATTTTCTTCATCATTTTCATGAGCAAACATGAATGCAAATGATCTTTGGGGTTAATCACGTATCTTGTGGCCTGGCCGAACTCATTTATTCTCTCTATTAAGTCCTTGATTGAGAGAATTGGATTGTCTTCATACATTATCATGTTATTTGTAAATGATCATATTTTGATATCATCATTGCTAATTTTAATTCTTCTAATATTTACTCCTGTCTTCATGCATTTGCCAATATTTCCTATATTACACTCCCACCCCTAACAGAAACAGTTAAATTGGTACTTGAGAATGTCTCATGTTTCTCCATCACAAATTACATTTTCTTTTGCTTTAAGACATTTTTTGGGGGATTTATTGAAGAAAAATCATTCCATTCCTATTCTTTTTGATGTTTGAGTAATGAACAAAATTTTATAATAAAAATTTATCCAAGACTTTTCCTGCATTTATTAGTATAATAATATTGTGAGTTTTTATTTAAATTCCTTTCTTTTCTTTTGTTTTTTTTCCTTTGGAGGGGGAATGATAAGATAGGTGGCATTATACTGAAATTTTTCTGATGTTGAACCATTCTTCCCTATCTTGTATAAAACTTCTTTGGTCATGGAACTTTAAAAAATGTATGGTTGTATTATTTTAGCTAATATATTATTTAGTGTTTTCATATCTACCTTCATTAGAGAAATTGTCTATAACTTCTCCTTTGGGGAAGAGTAACTTTTCCAGGTTTTAGAATTAACAACACATTTGTCTTATAAAAGGAACTATTTATTTTTCTTTATTTTAAAGAGAAATTTAGTCTCTGAAGGTCTTAAGAATTCATCTCAGCACCGGAGTTGGTATTAGTAGGGAATTTAATTTTAATTTTCCTTCTGAAGCTTCATAATACAGTTTATAATTTACTAAGAAACTATTATTTGTAGGAGGAAATTTTCTAGGCCTGGACTTACATGTAAAAGTCAAAATGAAATAATTTATGACTTAAGAATTACCATTTCTAATTAAATTATAAGAAGTGGGGCTAGATACAGCACATTTACAGATAAGTATATATATATACACACACATACACACACATATATATACATGTACATACATGTGTACGTATGTGTGTATATGTATACATAGGTGTACATATGTATCATATATACACATACACATATTATACATAGGTATACACACAAGTATATAGGTACAAACACACACATATACACATGTATGTGTATGCATGTATGTATGTATGTATGTATGTATATAAAACAGTGACTGTCCTGATTTTTATTTGCCCTTCATTTGCAAAGATCCTGGATCCTGACATCAGGGAGGTGATGCTGTGACATGCAAGTGAATTGGATTTAAGTGAGGTAGGACTGTGCATCGTCACCAACCCCACTTTATTCTCTGCAACCACTCTGGTAACCACTGTGGGAAGACCAAGTAGGCTACATTTTGTCTCTCTCCTCGCATCCTCCCAAAACTTGTAAAGGGGCTTGGAAGTGTGTAGACTGCTTCTGCCATTGGCTCCAGCTCCTCTCATTGTGTTTCCCAGTTGTCAGAAGACTCCTAACACCCAGATTCATTTAACCACTTAAACAACTGGATTAATTTTTAATGATCAGCAATTACTTCAAAGGAAAAGCAAGAAAAATCATGCACACAACCCAAACATCTAGAAAGTTATGTAAATTCTAACAGAGAGAAATATATATGTATATATACACACAATTGCATACATACATACATATATACATATATATGCATAAATACATACATAAATATCTGTATACAGGTAATGTAATATGCACTGAGGTGTTAACAAACAAAAATCTCCAAGCTTTTTTAAGAACCTCAGACATTTCAGTCAATGACTATCAATTAAGCATCTTCAGTATACTAGCCTTATGCTATGCATCATCTTAAACATTTTGGGGTCCTTCCTCTGTTTCTTATTGAAGTAAATACTTCTGTTTTCAAAAGAATAGTCACAGAATTCTAAAAATCTTATGATAGAATATACTATCCACATCCTGAGAAAGAACTATGGAGTTGGAATGCAAATTAAAGCACACTATTTACTCTGTTTGTTTTCTTCTTTCTCCTGGTTTTTCCCTTTTGTTCTAAATCTTTTTTGCAACATGACTAATGAGGAAATATTTTTAATATGATTGTACATGTACAGCCTATATCAGATTTCATGCTGTCTTAGGGAGGGAGGAGCAGAAAATTTAAACTTGAAATCTTCTAGAAATAAATATTGAAAACTAAAAACAAATAAAATTTTAAAAAATTATAGTCATAAATACAGTGCATGGGATTGGGGAGCGCAATCCTACTTTTAATTTCTTTTTTTAAAATATTTTTTCTCCAAATTTAATGTTATTGTTTTATTGCTTTTGCAAATTCCACAGTTCTAATTGCATTGGTGGATGAGGCTGAGGCTGTGGTCAAGCTCCAGAATGAAACTAAAATCAGCAGTCTAGTTTATGATTAGTAGCAGAGAAATCTCAGCATTTTGGGTGATCACCAGGGATATGGTGGTACATTAACAGCTTACTCTCCAAATTAAGAAATAAAACTATTAATGAGACATTTCAGTTTAATCTGCATTTTTGCCATTTTCTCCATCACTTTATTAAGTTTAGAAATCATCCCAACAATAAGTCAAGCCTTGAGTTTTAGCCTTTGCCAATTCTGAGGTGGATAGGTAATCCTGTCTTGTTCTGCAGTGTGTGGATGGTATGAGTGGGAATTCCTGCTGCTTTTGCAGGGCAAGAGGATGACAATGCAATGTTAAATGGCCTTTCATCTAACTTCATCAGGCTGGAGGAAGAAAATGGTTGTGGCTCAGCTAGCCTTTGAGCTTTGCTTAACAGGAAAGGGAAAGAATGGAATACCTTTTTGGCCTAGATGCTTTCAGCAAGGTGAGCCTGAACAGCCAGTAACGAGCTAACAGACTGGGCATTTTTCTTTTAGCTGGCAGGAATCAGCCCTAGATATTTCTGGTCTCTAGCCAGTGAAACATAATTCTAAGGAATTGATAATGTTTTAAATGCTAGTGAGAACGATATGGTGGCAAGCCAGTTTCCTAGATTTTGATCAGGTGCAAGGATGGGAGAAAGGTGTATGGGAGTGGGTTGTTGGACACTGCCCATAAGTCAGTCTGAGTGTTGGGGGCAGAGAGTCAATAAGCATTCCTTGGGCCCTCATACTTTCAGAGATGCTTCCCTACTGCCTTTCTGGTGGCTGCATGTGGGTGACATCCACTCTCCAAATAACTCTGAGATGACAGTGCATGGAGAGAAGGTCAACACAGGCAGAGAACTCAATAATGATCACTCACCCCAGGCAGTTAGATAGATTCAAAGTTATGAATGACGCCACTTGGAGTTCAAGGGGTACATCACAAATGAAGATCAATGTTTCAGTTTCTGTACAAGCTTTGAGACTATAGTGTAACAGACAATACTATTCCAAAAGTAATAATTTTAATAGTAACAGGGTAATAGTACTGTAATAATATCTCATTCAGTATGTGTTTACTCTTCTCATGTCTTTCTGTTTCTTTCTTTTCTCTCTTTCTCCATGGCTCACTCTCCCCTTTGTTTACCTTTCATTTTCCCTTTCTTGCCACACACCTAAGGGGTCAGGTGACATTGCCAACTCATTGATGGGATCAGTAAAGACTTAGCTGTCCTGACTTCTTATTGTTCCATTATTTTATCGAAAATTCAGAAATCACCTTTCTTTATGTTTTATTCTGAGCAATTTTGAAATTTCCTGACCATAACAAAATCTCTTTCTTTAACATTAAATGCCAGAGGCAACTGTCAGAAAAGAAGAAAAAAATGTGTTTTGTGTTTACAGAAATCTAAATATGTTTTGGTTCAGTACTAATGGCAGGGAGAAAAAAAAACATGTCAAAACTCAGTCTTCATTTGAAGCATTTTTACTAGATTTAAAACAGGTCTGACCATATGTACAAGATGTCCCAAAATTCTTTGTGCAGATACAACCTTGAATAGCTTATGCATGGACATTCTTTAAAATATTTTTTTAAAAGAAACTCTTCTCAGTCACCCTTCTCTTCAATGCTTTACAATCAATCAAGAAGTATTTACTAAGTACTTACATTTATTATGTAGGGGATAAAAGGTAAGGGTAATATGAATCCTTTTTCCAGGGAATTAACTGAAAATCTTAGTAGAAGAATAAAGCATGTTCAGAGATAAATAAATAGAGGATCGTAAGAGAGAAAATAAGACACTGCAAATGAGTTTGTACACTAAATTACTGCTTTACTGGGCCACTAGGTAAGGTGAATATCATTACTGGCTTAGCTAATTCTTGTGTCCTTCCATCCTATTAAGTGAGGTACTTTTGCACTGGGTGTACTTTTCTAAGAACTGACCATAAAGTCAATGCATTTAATGATATCCATTTCTGTTCTCTTGTTTTACTTTGACAGCTTATTCAAATGAGTTCTCTTGGAAATCTCATAATTGCACAGTGACATCGTATGCTCTTGCTAGCTTTGATTTTACTTTGACTTTTATGATGATCTAATTCTGCACAGACAAATGAACATGAAGTTACTGCTACATGAGCAATCTGTTATTTCACTTGTTAAGGTATTTGTATAATGTATATTATATAATGTCATTCAGTATTCTCCATGTCTATAACAACTTAAATTTTATATATCATGTAAATAACATCTTAATATATCTTTTACTCATGTATTTAAGTTTTATTGTCTTGTGAGTTGAATATAATATATATGAATATATGCACACATACAATACATATACATACATATATGTATGCATGTATATATGTATATATGAATGATATAGCAAAAACCCTACCAAATTAGGATTCTGTGGTTACGCTCACTCATTCATTCATTTCTTTCCTCATTAATTCATACTACGTGTCACACATGGTAGTTGACATAAGAAGTTTTTGAAGTTACTCTTCTTAACAACAATGATAAAAGGGCAAATTTTTCCACATGTTTTACATAGATTATATCATTTTTCCCACTATAATCCTGTGAGGCGGAAAATTATTACTACCACTATCCATGGGGAGAAAGAAATGCAGGAGTCACTGTGATGAGTCGACTTGCCCAAGATCACACAGTAGGTTACCAAGATGGGACTTTATTCAAGATCTTGTTATTACAAGTATAAGCTTCTTTTAACCTATACAATGCTTCCAAAAATTGCAGGAAAACCAAAAGCTCTGGCCAGCTAGAGCAGCCATTAGCTAAATAAATAAACTATTCATGCAAAAAGAGAAATGTTTGATATGTAGTCAACTGGTTTGCTGATCCAATGAGGAAAATTAAACAAATATGTATATATTTCTTATGTAAATGTAGCTATGCTTTGTTTACATCACTCATTTCCATGAGATTTTGAGTTACAAATTTTCTCCCCATCTCTCTCCTACCCACCACCCCAAAACAGCAAACACACTGTATAGCCTCTCCCCCAATCTGCTCTCTTCTATGTCCTCCCCCATTGCCCCTCTGACTTTCTGGTAGGGCTGGATGGATCTTCCTAACCCAGTGCCTGCATATCGTAATTCCCAGATGGATGTAGTTAATAACAATAGCAAAAATAATAATTATTATATACATATATACATATATATATATATATATATATATATATATATATATATATATAACATTTGATTATACAACTTTAAATTCTAGATTCTTTCCCTTCCTCCTTCATCACCCACTCCTAATGGAAGGGTAATTTCAATTCAATATAGGTTGTACATGTGTAATTACACAGAGTATCTCCACAGCGGACATATTGTGAGAAATTCATTATATGTCTCTCCTTCCCATCCTGCCCCCTCCTTGTTCTATTCTCTACCCTGATCCTGTCCCTTTACAGAAGTGTATACTTCCAGCCACCCTTCCCCCCACCACACCCTCCCCTCCATCATCCCACCTCTCATCTCCATCCTGCCAACTCTCCTGTGCAAGATACCCATTTTAGAGTTTATGTCATTTCTTCCCTAAGACAAATTCAATGAGAGTAAGGTTGACCCTTTCCCTTTTGCCTTCCTGTTCTTCCCCTCCACTGTAACAGTTATCCCTCACCTCTTCTATATGAGATGATTAACCCCATTCTGTCCCTCTCTGTCTCCTCTCATTCTAATCCTCTCCCGCCTCAGAATTTTACCTTTTAAAGTATCTTCCCTTCCTATTCAATTGATCCTGGGCCCTCTGTGTATACATATATACACATACTCAGATATGTGTTCATATGCATATATAAACCCTCCTACATAGACATATGTATATGTAAACATATATATATATATATATATATGTATGTATGTATGTATGTATGTATGTATGTATGTATACACATTTGTATTCCCTTCACCCGTCCTGATACTGAGAAAAGTTTCAAAAGTTACAATTAACATTTTTCCACGTTGGCATGTAAATATTTCAACTTTGATAAGTTCCCTATGATTTCTTTTCCATGTTTACCTTCTTATGCTTCTTGTATTTGAGTGTCAAATTATCTTTTCAGTTCTGGTTTTATCAGCAGCAATGTTTGAAAATCCTCCACCTCACTGAATGACCATATTTTCTCTTGGAACATTTTACTCAATTTTGCTGGGTAGATGATTCTTGGTTTTAATCCTAGCTCCCTTGATCTCCAGAATATCATATTCCAGGCCCTTCAATCCCTCAATGTAGAAGCTCCCAGATTATTCCAGTTGTATTTCCACAGTATTCAAATTACTTCCTCTTGGCAGCCTGTAATATTTTCTCCTTGATATGGGGACTCCAGAACCTGGCTATAACATTCCTAGGAGTTTTCTTTTGGGGATCTTTTTCAAGAAGTGATTGGTGAATTCTTTCAAGTTCTATATTGCCCTCTGGTTCTAAAATATTAGGGAAATTTTCCTTGAGAATTCCTTGAAGGATGGTTTCTAAGTTCTTCTTCTGATCATGGCTTTCAGGTAGTCCAATAATTTTTAAATTGTCTCTCCTGGATCTATTTTCCAGGTCAGTGTTTTTTTTTTCAAGGAGATATTTCACATTGCCTTCTATTTTTTCATTTGTTTGGATCTGTTTAATAGTATCTTGATTTCTCATAAAGTCATTTGCTTCCATTTGCTCCACTGTAATTCTGAAGGAATTGTTCTCTTCAGTGAGCTTTTGATATTCTTTTCCATCTGGCAAATTTCACTTTTTAAGGCATTCTTCTCCTCTTTGGCTTTTTGGGCCTCTTTTGCCATTTGAGTGAATCTATTTTTTAAGGTGTTATTTTCTTCAATCAGGTTGTTGACTCCCTTATCATGATTTTCTGGCATCATTTTCATTTCTCTCCCCAATTTTTCCTCCACTTCTCTTATTTGGTTTTCAATATCCTTCTTAAGTTCCTCTGTGGCTTGAAACCCATTTACATTTTTCTTGGAAGCTTTTGGTGTGGGAGTTCTGAATGTGTTGTCTTTCCCCTGTTCCATGCTTTGATCCTTTTTGTCCCCAAAAAAGGAATATAAAGTTGGATTGCTGAGCTTGGTTTGCTTCCTTTGCCTGCTCATGTTGTCTGTCAATTAACTTGATTTTTGAGCCAAAGTAGAGTTCTTCCTGGGGATAGATCTTTGTCCCAAATCACTGGGACTTTTACGTCTGGAGCCATTAGGAAGCCACCATCTCTGCAGCCCCCACTAGCTTGGGCTTACTGGGCACACACCTCAGGACCATCATGCAAGACCACAGTCTTCATCCAGGCACGTTAATGAAAGAGTATGTAGTCTCTGAATGATTTCTTGTGCCCCGTGCAATCTGTAAGCTGGGAGCTCTGAAACAACCAAGGGTAGGCAGCTGCAGGGGCTGCTTCCACTGCTTTTGTGCCCTGGGGGCTGGTGGCTAGACCCACTTCTCTCCCCCAAATTTACCCGAGTTCCACTGACCTTCCTCCTTGTCCCTGAATCTCATGGGTTGATAATTCTGGAAACCACCACAGCTGCGAGTGATCTACTCTCCCCCAAATGTTCCAGCCATGGCTTTTCCTGGCCACCATGGGGCTAAGCCACAGTTTCAGGCCCAGCTGGTTTCGGCTGCCAGCACTCTGCAATGAGCCCTTACCATCCTGTCTTCCAGGCTGCCTTCAATGGGAGATATGTTTTTCTGTGATTTTTTGGGTTCTGGAGCTTTAAAATTTGTTCAGAGTCATATTTTATAGGTATTTGAGGTGGTTATGGGGGGGGGGGGGAACTGAGGACTTCTCCTGCTTCTACACTGCCATCTTGACTGTCTTGACTTTGAAGCATTCTTGATGAAAAACCCAGAGCTGAACAGAAAATTTGACTTTCAAATATGAGAAGCAAGTAAAGCATGAGAAGGTAAACAGGAAAAAAAAAATAAATCATAAGGAACTTTTTAAAGTTGAACTATTTATATTCCTATATGGAAAAATGATAATTGTAACTCATGAGACTTTTCGTAGTATGAGGATAGTTGAAGGGAATATATATGTATACGTGTGTGTATACATGAATGTGTATATGTATATGTATATGAATGTATATATGTATATGCATAGGCATATTCATATTTATGTGTACATGTATATATACCTATGTATATATGTATACATATATATCTAATGCATATATACAAAGAATGTGTATGTGTGTATAAATACATTTGTGAATGTGTGTACATGTATGCGCATGTATATATAGAAAAAAGGCACAGAATCAGTTGAATAGGAAGGGTTGATATCTTAAAAATAAAATTAAGAGGTAAGAGAGGAAGATAATGGGAGAAGGAGAAAGGGAGAGATAGAATAGGGTAAATTATCTCATATAAAAGAGGAAAGATGAAACTGTTACCCTGTAGGGGAAGAACAGGAAGGTTAAAAGGAATGGGTCACCCTTACCCTCATTGAATTTGCCTTAAGGAGGGAAATTAATATAAACACTCAATTGTTTATCTTACCCTACAGGAAAGTGGGGTGGGGGGGGGAAGGAGATAAGAGGGGGGAGAATAGAAGGGAAGGCAGATTTTGGGAGAGGGTAATTAGAAGTAAAAACTTTTGAAAGGGGCCAGGGTCAAAGTAGAAAAACAGGATAAGGGGAAAGTGGGATAGAATGGGGGTAAATATTGTTAGTCTTTCACAATATAACTACTATGGAAATGTTATGTTTAACTGCACATGTACAACCTATGTGGAATTGCTTGTCTTCCCAGTGGGGTTTGGTGAGGAGGGAAGAAGGGAAAGACTCTGGAACTCAAAGTTTTAAAAACAAATGTAAAAAAATTGTTTTTTACATGCAACTGGGGAATAAGATATACAGGCACTTGGGGTATAGAAATCCATCTTGCCCCACTAAAAAATTGAAGCGGGGGCGATGACATAGAGAACAGATTGGGAGAAGGGGTATTCAGTAGGTTTGCTCTCTTTGGGTGGGGGCTAGGAGAAATATGGGGAGAAAATTTGTATCTCAAAATCTTGTGGAAATCAATGTAGAAAACTAAGAATAAATAAATAAAAGATTATTGAAAAAAAAAGTAGTAGGGCAAATAAATAATAAAAGATGTTTAAACCCAGAATTTCAATATCACTCTCCTAATAACATTTTACAGAGAGAAACAATGATATAAATAAAGTTAGGGAAAAGGTTTTGGATATCACACTTTCAGACAAATTCTAAAAGTTTGGATTTCTTTTTTTTTTAATGTTTTAATTTATTTATTTTTAGTTTTTAACATTCATTTCTATAAGATTTTGAGTTACAATTTTTTCTTTCCTCTGCCCCCACCCCACAATAGCAAGACTACTGAATACCTCTTCCCCCAACATGTTCTCTCTTATATCCTGCCCCTTCCTCCCCCCCCCCCCCCCGCCGCAGCTTTCTAGTAGGGCAAGATGGGTTTCTATACCCGAGTACCTGTGTATCTTATTTCCCAGTTGCATGTATAAACACAGTTTTTAAACATTTGTTTTTAAAACTTTGAGTTCCAGATTTTTTTTCCCCTTCTTCCCTCCTCACCCACCCCTACTGGGAAGATAACAATTCAATTTAACATAGATTGTACATGTATAGTTACCCAAATCATTTCCATAGTAGTTATATTGTGGAAGACTAACTATATTTCCTTCCATTCTATCCTGCCCCCCACTTATTCTCTTTTCTCCTTTGACCTTATCCCTTTTCAAAAATGTTTTATTCTAACCACCTTCTCCCTCAATCTGTCCCCCTTTCTATTCCTCCCTCTTGTCCCCTACCCCACTATTTTCCTGTAGGCTAAGATACCCAATTGAGTGTGTATGTTATTCCCTCCTTAAGCTGAATTCAATGAGAATCAGGTTGTTCCCATTCCCATTCCCTTTCACCTTCCTGCTCTTCCCCTCCATTGTAACAGTTTTCTCTTGTGTCTTGTGAGATATTTTACCCTAATCAATCACCCCCTTTCTTCTTCTCCCAATAAATCTCTCTCACATCTTAATTTTATTTCTAGATATCATCCCTTCATATTTAATTCATCCTGTGCCCTCTGTCTATGTATACATGAACATGCAAATACCCATACTCACATATATATTTATATATACATGCATCCTCCTATACATACATACTTATACACACATACACACACACACACTTATATTCCCTTCAGCTACCCTCATATTGAGAAAAGTCTTATGAGTTTCAATTATCATTTTTCTATGTAGGAATATAAATAGTTCAGCTTTAATAAGTTCCTTATGATTCCTTTTTCCTGTTTGCCTTCTCATGCTTCTCTTGCTTCTTGTATTTGAAAGTCAAATTTTCTGTTCAGCTCAGGTTTTTTCATCAAGAATGTTTCAAAATCCTCTATTTTATTGAATGACCAATTTTTTACTGTAGCATTATATTCAGTTTTGCTGGGTAGGTGATTTGTGGTTTTAATCCCAGCTCCTTTGTCTTCTGGAATATCACATTACAAGCCCTTTGATCCCTTAATGTCTTGTGTTATTTTGATTGTGTTTCCACAATACTGAAATTGTTCCTTCCTGACTGCTTGCGGTATTTTCTCCTTGACCTGGGAACTGTGGAATTTGCCTATAATAGTCCTAAGAGTTTTCTTTTTGGGATCTTTTTCAAGAGGCAATTGGTGAATTCTTTCAACTTTCTTCTTGCCCTCTGGTTCTAGAATATCAGTGCAATTTTGCTTGATAATTTATTGAAAGATGGTGTTTTGACTTTTTTTTGATCATGGCTTTCAGGTAGACCAATAATTTTTAAATTTTCTCTCCCAGATCTATTTTGCAGGTCAGTGGTTTTCCCAATGAGATATTTCACATTTCCTTCTATTTTTCATTTGTTTGGATCTGTTTTATAATATCTTGTTTTCTCATAAAATAAAGTCATTAGCTTCCAGTTCCTCTAATCTAATTTTGAAGGAGTTATTCTTTTCAGTGAGTTTTTGAAATTCCTTTTCCATTTGGCAAATTAAAATTGTAAATCATTCTTCTCCTCATTGGCTTCTTAGGCCTCTTTTGCTATTTGAGTTAGACTATTTTTAAGGTGTTATTTTCTTCAGCATTTTTTGGATCTCCTTTAGCAGACTGTTGACTTGCTTTTCATGATTTTCTTGCATCATTCTCATTTCTCTTCCCAATTTTTTTCCACTTCTCTTTCTTGATTTTCAAAATCCTTCTTGAGCTCCTCCATGGCCTGTTATCAATTCATATTTTCTTGGAGGCTTTTGATGAAGGAGTTCTGACTTTGCTGTCTTCCTCCCACTCCATATCTTGATCTGCTTTGTCTCCCAGAAAGGATTCTTTCATTTGTTTGTTTTTCCTGTGCCTGTTTATATTGACAGCCAAATTACTTGACTTTTGAGGTCTTTGCCACAGTAGAACTCCGCTTCCAGAATGGAGAGAGCTATGTCCCAAATTGTTGGGGTTTTTGCAGCTGCCAGGGCTATTAGATGGATACCCTCTCTGCAGCCCCCACATGCTCTGGCTCATTGATCACACACCCCAGGACCACTACCCAAGACCGCAAAATGGATCCAAGCAGGTCAAAGCAAGAGTGATTAACGTCTGAATGGTTGCTTGATCCCCTTACAACCTGCAGGCCAGTAGCTCCTGAAGCAGCCACACAGCAGCAGCTATAGACACGCTGCCACCTCAGCTTCTTGCTCCAAGTGCAGCAGCAGGACAGCCCTCCCCCTCTTCAAACAAAGTTCTACACTAACCTTTTACTTTGTCTTTTGCATTTGTGGATTGAGTAGTTTGGAAACCACTACAGCTGTGGTGATGTACTCCTGTGAAGTCTGCTCTGTTTTTCCTCTGTTTGGGGGCACTGTGGGGCTAAAACTGTGGCTCAGGTGGCACTGTGCTCAGCTTCTAGCATGCTGCAATGGACCATTCTTGCCAGCCTGCCAGACTTCTTTCAGCAGGAGATTTGTTCCTCTCTGTCACTTTGTGGGTTCTGTAGCTCTAAAGTTTGTTTAAAGTAATTTTTACATGTAGTAGAGGAGGTGGAAGACAGAGATGCATGGAATCCTGTTTCTTCTCTGCCATCTTGACCAAAAGTTTGGATTTCTGAACACACTCAGAGAAAGGAAAATTGATGATATAGAGTGATATATGCAAGATAGACAACAGTAGAGTGGATGTTTATTTTTAATTGACTAAGAATGGAGGTAGGGGCTTCAGACATAGAATGATATAATTATTTCTCAGCTAAGGGGTTAATCAAAGAATTAATGCCAGAGATCATCCAAAGAGAATATTATAAATCATTTACATTTGACTTTGAAATAATTTTATTAATATGCATATATATTGATTCTGATGTGCCCATATACTTGCATATTTTGAATATATGATATTAACTCATATATATGTGTGTGTGTGTGTGTGTGTGTGTGTGTGTGTATGCCATTAAATGTTCTATTCAGTTAAGTGAAATTTTTTTGCAAATTACATTTTTATATGATTCTGAGGGACTAATTTAGAGTCTAGATATATGTCAATGGCAAATTTTGATCATTCCTCTAGAGGAATAATTTTGACTTTTCTCTCATTCCAGAAATATGCAAAAAGGCTTTATACCCCAGTTATGTAGAGGTAGTTCAAATCTGAAAGGTAGAGTAAACTATTTAATTTTCAGTGTGAGTGTTTATCCTTTGGAAATCAGACAAGGCTACACTTGAGGTCTTCAGTTATTATTTTTTATTGTCTGTCAGGGGTGGGGAACCTGCAACTTAAAGACTTTGTGAGGTCCTCTAGGTCCACAAGTATGACTTTTTGACTTCTTTGCCCTTGGGAACCTATAGATGCACGTGTGACCTCAAGGTCACAGCTTCCCCACCCCACTCTAGACTAGTGATCTAGTGATCTACACTAGATCTGGTGATGGAGAAAATATTAATAATGGAAAATAAACTTGTGTCATTTGTTTTCACAGAGTCCATTGTTAAACACATATATGCCCACCCCTACTGACACACACACATATATTTGTGTATGTATATATTTGCATACACACACACACACACACACACACACACACACACACACACACACACACACATATATATATATAGAGAGAGAGAGAGAGAGAGAGAGAGATTTATATGGTATATAGTTGTATAACTATGTATTTACATATATAAAAAACTATATATATAATTATATATCTATATACATAGTCTCTATATATCTACATCTATATTTATCTATCTATATCAATCTATCAATCAATCTATAAAACACTATAGAACTCTATGTGCATACGTGTGTGTATACAAGATTAAAAAGTCCTTTAAAGTCAATATTAGCCAAGCTATGTGTTCTGAATGTGAAAACCTTAGGCTAACCATAGAATAGGTCAGTCCTTTTCTGTTCTCTCAAACAGTATGGGTACCCCAAAGACCTGAAGGCTAGATCTTAAAGCAGAAGAATAAAGGCAATACTTCAGGGCAGAACTTTCTCAAGCATAAAGAGTATAGAGACAACTCCATTTAATTTTTTTTTCACTCTGCCCACAAATATGGTGATACCCATTAGAATCTCTAAATATGTGTGTCTGGGAGAATTGCCCCCTGATGAACTGAACTGAAACACCAGCAAGGAGGTGGGGGTTCACAAAAACAGCTACTTCTTATCCTTACTAGGACTGGATTCTTATAAAATACATGTATGTATAAATACCAAAGAACAGGAGTGGAACCCAGGACACATACATTTGTGTATCATCTTATTTCCTTATTAAGCATGTTGTATAGTTATCAAAGTTTGAAGCTAATCATCTTCCTCATTCTGGAGCAACAGCATAGTGCCTACATCTCTCCCAGGTGTCTTCTAAAGTAGATTCTTAAATGTAGTACAATGAAAACTGATAGCCATCACTTTTTTGATAATGTAACATCTTCTAAATTGTAGAAAACTGGATGGTCATTGTTATTTTAGGTTTTTTTTAGTGTAATCTATTTCAAAACTGGCAAGCCAAATATGTATGTAATAGTATAACTATTAGGCATAATGTGGCATATAAAGCCCTTAACATTTATCAGTGAAAACTATCCACCACAGACTTTGATTCAGTAGAGCAATTCATTACACAGCCAAGACTACCACATACACAGTCATATGCACACACACAAACCTATAGACATACAGAAAGAGATTTAAATCCTTCATTATACTGGGTTTAAGTTAACACTCAAATTATTATCAGTCTAAGAGTATACAATCATAGCAGCAGCAGGTTGACCAAAAAGTTCTGCATGGTCCAAGATTTATGGTAGTATCAAGGCATTTTTTACATGCTGTAGATGTGCAGTAAATGTATTGGCAACAAAGGAATGAATGAGAAATCTAGCATAAATTAGCAGAACTGAATTCAGCAGAAAGAGCTAATAATAAAGGCATCCATCATTCCAAATTTTCTAAGTAATTATTAACAAATCACAATGATGATAAAAAATAAAGTGAATTAAAAAAAATAACATGAACACTGCTTTGGATGTGTAACTGAGTGCAGTAGTCTCATCTCCCCTTGGTTTCACAACCTCCATGATTTTACTGTGTTGTTTTCAGCAAAAATAGAAATGTGATCCATTGGGGGACTGGATGCAGGACATTTTATTGTGTTTTGTATTAAAATGTAATAAAGGGGATGAGCTGAGGAAACCTAAAAAATCAATTTTACAGAAATGTTAGCAACTGAAACAGATATAACATAGTGGGGGACCAGGAATGTGAGCAGTCGGCATTCAAGGTGGGAAGGAAAAAAAAAAAGAAACTCTGACTTTTAAGGAAGAAGTACACATAGATAGGACTAAGGTTTAATAATTCTGATATTAATATTATCACCAATAAATTTCAAAACAATAAGGCTTCAGTCTAAGCCTACAATATATCACTAATGCAGTCATGACTAGTATTGTGGGATACATAAAATAAAACTGACAGTAAATATCAGTTAAAAGTCAAACTTCTCCTATCTTCAGAGACAAAGAATATTGGAAATTATGTTTAAATCTATTATTTTTCTGGTTTTTAAAAGTACCATGATGAATATGATATGCTACTTAGTAAGATATGTTAAACCTTTGAGCTTCAACTAGCTTTAAGCTAATGAGCATTTACATAATGATAATAGCTTGGGGTATCCAGATTTATGAATTCATCTCTTTGGGGAGCTCACTACACAGAAACATCCTTGAATGATCCATAGTAGTGATTCATTGGTACTTTTTAGTCTTAGGGCACCATGATGTTAAGTAACTTGCCCATGGTCACACAGCTAAAATGAATTGAAGCTAGGCCATGGACCTAAGTCTCCCTGATTCTGAGGCCATCATGACATACTGTTTCTGTAATGAGTGACATTTGTTACTAAAGCTAGTTTATAGGCTAAAAATAAAGATGATTTCTGAGCATCCTCATGCTCTAGGTCACAGATATTTTCTGTGTGTGTGTGTGTGTGTGTGTGTGTGTGTGTGTGTGTGTGTGTTTGTGTGTGTGTGTGTGCACGTGCATGCAAGTAAATCTCCATACAATTTTCTGATTATTAGTTATGCCAGTCAGTCAATAAGCATTTTTAACCACCTACTATGTGCCAGATATTATGCTAAATCAAAGGTTATGCCTAAACATGAACGTAACTATACAATATATGAATTCTTATTTCCCTATTAGATTGGAGTTTCTTCATAATTAGAGTATCTGAAATAAAAAAAAAATAAAATAAACAGATGGCTGGTTTCCTCTTTCTTAAGAGCACAGTGTTGAAATTATGAAATACTAGATACTCATACATTTCATAGCTGTTAATAATTCCAGAGCAATCATTAATTATTTGCCAGTACTGATGCCAACAGATCCTTCTGCCAGAAGGCAGAACAATGAAATGACAATGTTATTGAAGAAATAGAAAGTACCTACAGGGGGCAGGTAGTTTTCCACTTTAGCAAAGGATCATAGTATGATAAGACCACAAATCAAGAGCAGTGAAAATCTCAGAGGTCATCTAGACCAATGCTCTTCTTAATAAAAAAAACTAAGGCCTGAGGAGTTGAAGTGACTTTCAATATGTCATATGAGTGGAAAATATCAGAGGCAGAAATTGCAGACAAGTAGTTGCTTGGCAAGATTGGAAGGGCATTTCAAAAGAGAAGGCTAAGTATTTTTTTCCTTTTTTTAAAATAGTATTTTATTTTTTGCCAGTTACATGTTAAGAAAAAACAATCAGCATTCGTTTTTACAATATTTTGAGTTCCAAATTTTTCTTCCTCCTTCCCTCTTCTAAAAATATCAGGTAGGTTGATATACTTTATATATGTGCTATCATGTAAAAATATTTAAATATTAGTCACAATTGTGAAAGAAGAAACAGATGAAAGAAAAAAACACAGGAAAGAAAAAAGTAATTGAAAAAATATGCTGTATTAGAGTGATGGCAGTGTCAGAGGAGAGAAAAGTTCATATACAGAGATGAAATTGATAGTCCTTAGTAAAAATTCAGATATAAATGGAGAGATAGTGAAGAGTTTAATATGACTCTTGGGTTGTGACCCTGAGGATTGTGCTGCACTCTCCAAGAATAGGAAAGTAGAGGGCAACAGTTTAGGGGGAATGATAAGGAACTGAATTTTGGACATATTTTAAGATGTCTCCTAGAAATCCAATTTGAGTTGTTTGGAAGATTGCTTGAGCTGCAAGATCATAGTTTAGCACAGATTGGGGCAGGATAGGTAGATTTGAGAATCTTAAGAATAGAAATTGTAATTAAATCCATGGAAGCTAATGGGTTCGCTTGTTAAAGTAGTATAGGTTATAGAGAGAAGAAAGTGTAAGACAGAACCCTAAGAAATACCTACAATTATGGAAGGCACTACATTTAGGGTAATCAAGAAAACCTCGGATATTTAATTCACATGAAAGTAAATCAATGTAAACAGTATTTATTTTGTTATCTCTTCTTAAGATATTTCAATTTAGTTGGAATCAGAAGTTTCTTCAAAGGAATAAGGCTGTGAAGAAAAAGATTGGAAGTTTCAGCAACAGTAATGACATATGTTTTTGTAGGAGTGGGATTCTAGGACACTCTGAACACAGCTTCTATTTGGTCCCCAATTATTTTTATCTGTATTCCAATTTCTGATCCACAGAATATACTTGTTCTTGTACTGACACTACTTCTCTTTACCTGGAGGACAATAAAGAAACTTTATCTTTTGCAAAAAGGGGAATTCCCACCATTGTAACATCAAAGATGAATCTTAGATTGGGTTACAGGCATGTCACTATTCCTGAATGAGGTTCAAATTTTCGATAGTTTCTTTATATGCTTATGTATGTACGTGCACTCTCTTTTGAGAAGAAATTGGGCATGGGATCTGAGATTGTATCTGCATAGGCAACTCCCAGTGAGGAACTTCATTTCAGAGAGAGATGCAGTTTGGCTCCTGTATCACAACACAGAGCCAGGATCTGTCAGTATCAGGAATGGAACTCAAATCTTCCTGATTCTGAGGTCAGATCTCTATTCACTAAGTCAAAGCTGTGAATTTTCTCCCTTTCCTTTGCCTTCTCTCCCTCTTTCTTTTCTTCTCCTTCCTCCTCTTCTCTATCTCTACATCTCTCTGTCTCTTCTCTGAATTTTTCCATGTCCCACAATGCTTTCCTATACTACACACACATATAATATATATATACATGCATATACATATGTGCACATATGTGTATATATACATATAGACACACATACATACGTACACACATAATTATATACATATAAATAGTCAAACTCCAGAAAGATGTAAAGATTAAATTACATTTTCCCAGAGTCATACCATTGGTTACTGACAGCGCTACGAGTAAAACCTAAGCCTCATGGCCTCTAATCTCTTTTGATTTTCTTAATGAATTCATTATATCTCCAAGATTAGAATGGGTTCCTCTCCTCCTGAGCTAGAGATTTCCCTCTTTTATGTTTACATATGCTTGGGAGAAGGGTGATAGGGAAAATTGGAAACATTTTTATTTTATCCTCTGATTCCACCTTCTCTCAAAGTTCAGACCTGCTCACCAAGAACACTGAGAGAGATGTATAAGGAACAATTTCCCTTTGAATGACTTCAGGAGGGGAATACAGATTCTCTGAAATCTTCATTAGAACCAATAAAAAAATAGCAGGTAAAAGTAAAAAGAAATATCTCATTTGTCTTATCTCCTCTGAGGTGCATTGGATAATTTATTAGCTGTGTGACCTTGGGTAAAAGTCACTTTTCCTCAATGGTTCTCATTTTTCTCAACAAAAAATTAAGATTATTACATTAGATAATATCTAAGGTCCCTTCTTGATCAATATAATGCTATGAAAAGATATATCTTTATCTACATCTCTCCATCCATACATACACATTCATATGTTTGTGTGTTTTTATATCTAAGTGTATATATACCTATGTATAAGTACATATATATATATATATACACATATATACACACTTGTATATGTTTGTTTTCATTAACTTAGAAAAAAGATCTATAGAAATAACATTATAAAGAAAAATTGAAATATTATTCTCCCTTTCTACTTTTGAAATGCCCTCAGCACCAAGTAAATATCGACATCTAGATTGACATTAATTTGTAGGCTGAACAAACACCATGAAAAGACACATACAGATGTAATGAATTATCTGTGGATAATTCTAACTGCTTGCTCTTCAACCAAACACACACAAGCATATGAGAAGCAGATGGAAAAGAAGTTAGTAGTACAGTGTATCTGCATTTTCACTCAAGTAAACGACCGTAATATTTTCCAGGTAGTTCTGACTGAGGCCTAATGAAAATTCTTGGCATTAGGCCATTTTAATGAACCATTAGCATCTTTGTCTGGTAACCACGCTGTCACATTAGATTTTTCAAAAGGAGTGTTTATACCAATGAGTCATTTCCCTAGAGAATGACTGGTTAGGAAAGGGAATAAATGAGAAAAAGGGCACTGGAGAATATAAACTTATTTGTGTACTGTGGGCATCAACTTCATGTAACCTTAAAAAAAAATCACTTAATGAGCTAAATGATGCTCACCTGTCTAAGAGTGCATTAGCAAACTTAAATGAGTTAGAGATCATGCACATCATTAAATGAAAGTCTCAGTGGCCTTTGTACATTTACTCATGTCGAAGTTATTACATTCATTAGGAAACTCTAACTGAAAATGTTTGTTTTCCCGTTGTTATTCCATTTACTGTAAAGAAAACAGGAACTTTTTGAGCACAAAAATCTATTCAGTAGAAGTGAAACACGTGGTTCTGTAGTATTTATTTAACCCTATCCATATTATCTGGATCCCTAGTTGGTAATGGAATTTTCAGAAATAGGATGACTAATGTGTCTTTCCTCTATCTGTGTCTCTCGCATAATTAGTGAATTTTTTTTTTAAATTACAGACAACAGGATCACACTTTGGCTTAACTATTTGTGGGGGAAAAAAGTTTTAGAAGACTTATCTAATGTGTAATGTTAAGAAAATTGCTTTATGTGTCTGTCCCATAAGTGTCTTCTCTCTAACATGATGGAGTAGAGCAGTGGTTCTCAACCTGTGGGTCATGACCCTTTTGGGGGTCCAATGACCCTTTCACAGGGGTCACCTCAGACCATCAGAAAACACATATTTCTGATGGTCTTAGGAACCGAGACACGGCTCCTCTATCCATCTCCAGGCAGGTCCGCCCACATGTGGATATGGACACATACAAATATTAAAGGGTCACGGCATTAGGAAGGTTAAGAACCACTGGACTAGAGGATGGACCAGATGACCTAAGTTCCCTTCCAACTCTAACTCTATAACCTTGTGACCTTTGATGAATTAGATGGATTGTCAATTTGGCATACTCAAGAATATTGAAATCGTTACATGTCTTGCTGCCCCCATACCTCAAACTTGGGAAGGATGGAGAATTCTATGATTTGGGAATTAGCCATATGCCTGCATTATATTTCAGTTTTTAAAATGTATCTGTGATGTCAACAATGTGGATATCCTCAGTAGTATAGATTTAGAATTTCTTTTGTTATGGGACTCTTGACTAGGTCATCCCATAAATTATCCCAAATAATCCAATTAATGCACTGACAGTCTATTTTATTTTTTTAGCCTTATATTAGTATTATCACAGCACAGAGGTTTTCTATTCATTTCTCTGACTACATGTCTTATCCATCCATCTCCATTGCTAATCATTTAATTCCTGAAGGAATATTATTCTTGAGAATTTTGTAAAAAAAAAAATTCTTGTTAATATACTGTGATTTGTATACCTAACCAAAGTCTTTCCATATGTTTTTTTTTCTTTCTCTTGTTCACTTGATCTGTGATTCAATCAAGCTAGGGAGCTTCCCATGAATCATTCATTGTATCAATGCAAATGAGCAACTTCTCTGTCAAATATATCATCAGGGAATTACCTGGGACATTGTGAGGTAAAATGATTTTTCTAGGATTAAAATCAAGTATGTGGCAGAAAAAGGGTTTGAACGCCATCTTTTTTTTTTTCTGACTATGAAGTTAGGCTATATTGCACCATGTCATGCTGCTTTTCAATCCTAAATTATACATATATGTACACATTCACACTTCCCCTGGGAGTCTGGGCCTACTTTTAGGATCATGCTATCAGATATTCTAAGAAACATTTTACTGAACCAGAAGAGGGAACTTAAAGTATTTTTTGAAAGGAGGAATTCTGACTAATGAAGCCTATACCTTGAAGGATCAAAATATAGTAACTGTTGAAATAGGGTAGAAATGGAAGTAGAGAATCCCTAGCTTCTAAAAGAGGAATTATTTCAGAGTAAGAATCTATACAATCATCTCAAAAAGTGAGTAGGTTCAGATTAAGCATTTGATGAGAGGACTTCTGGGGTAGATCCAAGATAGTACAGAAAGTACTCAGTTTTGCTTAACCAACCTTCCCCTTTAAGCAACTTTAAAATAATGCCTCACATCAAATTCTGGAGTGGCAAAGCCAACAAAAGGTCAGTGAGATATTCTTCCAGCTGATGACAACATAGGATATGATAAGGAGAGATCTGTGAGATGGGAGAGAAGACTGGTCCAAAGCCTAGGTACTAGCCAGGGTGATAGAAGCAGCAGCAGATTATGGTGCTCTCAGGCTAGAGAGAGTAAGGGTACCTGGCAACTTCTCAGAAAGAGATTACAGGGAACTCTGTGCTAGCATCAGATGCAGGACCAGATATGGTTTGGCAACTCCATTGCCTATATCTAATTCTGGATCATAGTTCAAGGAAAGAGAGAAGCACTTTCAATCAAGAGGGAGTGGATAGTTTTACTACTATTGAACCAGCTCACCATTCTCGATATAAATCTCACCTGGTCATAGTGTATGATCTTTGTGATATATAACTTTAATCTCCTTGTTAGCATTTTATTTTATTTTATTTTATTTGCATCAATATTCATTAGGGAAATTGGTCTACATTTTTCTTTCTTATTTTTGCTCTTCTCGTTTGGACATCAGCATCATATATGTGTTGTAAAAAGAATTTGGAAGGAATGTTTCTTTGCTGTTTTTCTGAATAATTTATATATCATTAGAATTCATTGTTCTTTAAATGTTTGATAGAATTCACTTTGATTCCTGGACAGAATCCAGTTGCCCCTGGGGCTTTTTTCTTAGGGAGATAATTGATGGTTTGTTAAATTTCTTTTTCTAAGATAGGGTTAAGTGTTCTATTGCCTCTTCTGTTAATTGGGATAATTTGTATTTTTATAAATAGGTATCCATTTCACTTAGATTGTTAGATTTATTGGTATACGTTGGGTAAAATAATCCTAAAAAACTTTAATTCCTCTGTGCTGATGACAAATTCACCCTTTTCATTTTTAGACTAGTAATTTCTTTTTCTAGAAAATCAAATTAAGCAATGGTTAAACTATTTTATTGTTCTTTTTTTCTTTACATAAAACCAGATCCTAGTATTATTTGTTATTTCTATGGTCTTCCTGCTTTCAAATTTATTAATTTTTCTTTGACTTTCAGGATTTCTAATTTGCATTTAACTGGACATTTTAAATTCATTAACTTAATTTGTTCTTTTTCCAGTTTTTTTTTACTTGTGTGCCCAATTCATTGATTTGCTCTTTCTCCATTCCAAATTGCTCTCTAGAATCGTTGGACCAGTTCACAATTCCACCAACAGTATATTTAGACTCATTTTCCAAAATTCAAAGTCAATCTCAGACATCAGCTGTGTGACCCAGGGCAGCTAAGTTAACCCTGTTTGAGAGGAAAATGGCGAATCACTCCAGTATTTCTGCCAAGAACTCCCTAGTCCCTCAAACAACAGGAATCCTCAAGAGCTGGACATAACTGAAATGACTAAACAGCAACACCATAGACAATAAAGTAATAACAAAAATTATTGCAGCAATTTTCTCTGAAAAAAGTCCTCATTTCCCAAGAATATACCAAGTATAGAACTGAGTCAAATTTATATTAAAAAAAAAACTCAACAACCAGGAGCCATTCTCTAATTGGTAGTCAAAAGATACAAAGAGTTTTCAGAAGAAGAAATCAAAGTTATCTATATTCATAAAATTGTCCTGTATCACTATTGATTTGAGAAAGACAAATTAAAATGCTCTGAATTACTACCTTGTATCTGTGAAAAATTATAGATGCTGAAGTGTATGAGGGGCAAATAATTACACTAAAGAAATGTTGGCAAAGTAATAAACTAGGACAGCCATTCTGGAGAGCAATTGGCAACTAGTCCCAAAAGGTTATAAAATAGCATACCCTTTGAACTCAGCAATACAACTACTAGGTCGCTATCCCTAAGTGATGAAATTAAAGGGAAAGGACCTATATGTACACAAAATATTTACAGTGACTATTTTATGTTGACAAAGAATTATAAGTCAAAGATATGCTAATCATTTGGGGAATGGCTAAAAAAGTTGTGGCATAAGATTGTGATGGAGTACTATTTTGTTGTTGGAAATGATGGGGGGAGATTTCAGGTAAAACAACAACAGCAACAACAACAATGGGGAAAGACATATAAACTGATGCAGAGTGAAGTGAGAGGAACCAAGAAATCATTGTGTACAGTAGCAATAACATTGCAGTTATGATCAACTGTGAAAGACTTGGCTACTTCGATCAGCACAATATATAAGAGAGTTCAAAAAGATTCATAATGAAAAAAAAATCCCTTTCTAGAGAAAGAACTAGTAAAATCTGAGTGACAATTGAAGTATATTTTTACTTTCTTTTCCTTGCATTTTTTTTTGGCAATATAGCTGATACAGAAATTTGTTTTGCATGGTCATGCATTTATAATTTATATCACATTACTTTCTCAGTGAATGGGGGAGGAAGTTGGAAGGAAGGAGATTATTTGGAACTCAAAATTTAAAAAAATGAATGGTAAAATATTTTTTACTTTAAAAAGAGTCATATATTAGGCAAAGACTTTTGGTAGAAGGTCTGATTTTAACTGGGATTTTAAAGGAGTTAAGGAAGTCAAAAGGCAGAGATAAGGAACAAGAGGATTCCATATATAAGTGATAGCTGGTGTAAATGCCTAGAGTCAGAAAAATGAATATCTAGTGTAGAAACAGTGAGGAAGTCAGTATTAAAAAAAAAATAAAAATTCAAGAAAGTTAGGGCAGATCAATGATTTGGACATGAAAATTTTAAAAACAGTAAAGGAGAAATTTAAAATCTCCAATTAAGGGGCAGCTAGGTGGCACAGTGAATAGAGCACCAGCCCTAGAGTCAGGAGGACCTGAGTTCAAATCCAGCCTGAGAAACTTAACACTTACTAGCTGTGTAACCTTGGGCAAGTCACTTAACCCCAACTGCCCTGCCCTCCCCCCTGCAAAAAGCGCACACACACACACACACACACACACACACAAACTTCAATTTAATGCCAAAACGGAAATCCTTAAAATAAAGGAAGAGATTCACAAAATAGAAAGTAAAATCAATTGAACTAATAAATAAAACTTAGAGCCAATTTTATGAAGAGATAAACCATTATTAATTTGATTTTTAAAATTTTTTTTAAATTACAAAATTACTACTGTAAATAAAGGTGAATATATCACTAATGAAAATGAAATTAAAGTAATTATTAGGAGTTACTTTCTCCAATTAGCTGTAACAATCTAAGTGAAAAGAAAAAATGGCTCAGACTAATAGAAAAGGAAATAGAATACTAAAATTACCCTATCTTAAAAAAAAAAAAGAAATTCAACAAAGTATCAGTGAGCTCCCTAAGAAATAATCCCCAGGACTAGACAGATTTACAAGTCAATTCTAACAAATATTTAGAGTGCAATCAGTGCTAACACTTTATTAGAAATTTGAGGAAAAATGGCTAAAGGAACCACACTAGCAAATTCCTTTATTATTTAAAAAATATATATATTTTTGTTACCTAAAGCAGGGAGCATTAAAACAGTTAAAGAAAATTAAAGACTTATTTCCTTAAAGAATGTCAAAGTACAATTTTTAAATGAAATACTACCTAAGAGATTCCAAAAATCTATCACAAAGATCATATTCTATCACTAGGTGGATTTTATATTAGGAATACTGGAATGGTTCAATATTAGTAAAACTATCGGCACAATTGACCAGACAGATAATAACAGCAAAACAAAACAAAACAAAACAAAAAAAAGTATCATTACAGCAATAGATACAGAAAAAAAGCCTTTGACAAAATACAACCATTTCTAGTAAAAACATTAGGAAGCATAAGAGTCAATGAAGTCTTTCTTAAAATGATAGTTATTATTAACTTAAAACCAAGAGTAAGCATTTTGTGTAATGGGGATAAACTTGAAGTATTTCCAATAAGAACAGGGCGTAAGCGGGGATGACCATTATCACCACTATTACACAGTACACTACTAGAAATGCTAGCTATGGCAATAAGGTAAGAAAAATAAAAATGGGCAATGAGGAAATAAAATTATTACTCCTTTCAGGTGATAAGATGCTATGCTTAGAGACTCTTAGAGATTTAAATAAAATAACTTGGTGAAACAGTTAAGCAACAAAATTAAAGGATATAAAACAAGCCCACATAAATTATCAGCATTTCTATATACTACAAACAACATCCAGAAGCAAGAGCTAGAAAGAGAAATTAAATTTAAAATAACTTCATACAATATAAAATACTTGAGAGTGTGCCTGCCTAGACAAATTCCAGTAATATGTAAACACAATTACAAAACAGGCATCTGAACTAGGGTGAGTGCTGTCTGTTTAAGTGTAACAGAGTATGTCTGAGAGATGTGTATAGCAGAGCAGAATAATTGGTGACTGATTGGATTGTATTAAGGGAGAGATGATTTTATGCTTAAAAAAAGACAACTATATTTACAGCAACCAAAATATGATGCTCCAGTGACTTAAAATAAACCAAGTTATTAATCCAAACAATCAGAAGGGGGAAAAAGTTAATATATTACACATACATTATAACAAAAAATCACATTTACAAAATACTTTCATATACATAATCTAATATGATTCACAAAATAAAGTGTTGAGGGATAGCTAAGTAATGAGAGTATTATGAGTTCAATTTTTCAAATAAGGAAGCTGACATACAATTGCAATTGTCACACAACTAGAAAATGTCAAAACTGTCACATGAATCCATACTTTATGATTTGAAATATGTAGTTCTTTCTACTCTCTCACAGCTCCTCTATTTCTATGGCAAGGATTTGAACTCAGGCTTCCAAAGCCTAACTTCAGAATTTTCAGTTTCATATGACGATAAGTTTAATTCATATAATGAAAACACAGCAGCCAAATTCAGATTCAAAGTCTGAAATTTTCCTGGTCAGACACCATAGATCTTGCCTGTCTGCATTGTGCCTCTTGGGTCATTTTGACTTGCATTTCAATAAGCCAGAGGAGAGAGTAGGGATTTTATGAAGTGAGCAATTATAAGTAACTCAGGCATGAGTACCATTAAATGTAGGGAATCTTATCAAGGAAATGGCATAATTATCTTCAAATTCCCAAACCTGTATTACACACTCATTTGCACACATTTAACATTATGAACAGTAGTTCTGGCAAGATGGCGGCATAAGAACACATAAAAGAGTTCAGTGCTTCAATCCCCCACATGAATAGAAATGAAAATATTCTTGAATAAATGACAAAATGAGGGAAGGATGGAGGGAAGGAGCAGGAATGAAGGAAAAAAAGAATGAAGAAAAGAAAGGAAAATGAAGAAAGGAAGGAAAGAAGGAAGAAAGGAAGAAAGGAAGGAAAGAAGGAAGGAAGGAAGGAAGGAAGGAAGGAAAAAAGGAAGGAAGGAAGGAAGGAAGGAAGGAAGGAAGGGGAATCTATCAAATGACTTCAAAAGAAACATGTTTTAGATAAGGAAATAATACAACAATGAAATATATGAGCAAGGAAGTAGGATGTGGCATCATCCAACACAATGAATAAATCTCACATTAAATGTTTTAAAGGACAATTCACCGGAAGGGGGAAAAAGGTTTTTCAAATAAATACAAATGGATTAGTCATATATTGAGAGCTAAAGATACTATGATAATACTGTCTATAGCTCATATGTTAGCCTACTATCCAGGTAACACTTCTGAAATTTTTTTTCTTTTCATGCCAGTTCATCTTTCTCGATTTTCCTCTCTATCTCCACCTCATCTTTGCTTTCAGACCTCTTATTCATACTTCAAGGGCTAGCTTATATGATACTACTGCAAAGCCTTCAAAGATACAAGTTATTCTCCAACATTCTGTCTAATTGCCCTTTGTGTTTTTCCATACCCTAAAACTATTCCAATTTTCATTTTCTTAATATGCTCCTATATCTGAATTCTTAAATGCAAACTCATTAACACCAGTGTACAAGTCAAATTTATTATACCATTTAAAAATACAATGATAATTAAACTTTTTCAAACATAAATCATTTTTTCTACTGCTTCTATTTTGGTAGAAGTTCCTTTACTCTTCCACTCAGTTCTCAAACCAAGCTATTCTCAACTCTTTCCTTCATATACAAATCATTTGCCAGATCTTGTTGATTCTACCTCTATTACATCCCTGAAATCAGTCTTCTTCTTTCTCTTTAACCAGAATCTACCCTAGGTCAAGTCTCCATTATCTCTTGTCTGGATTATTACAATAACTTCCCAATTGATCTTCCTTCCTCCAGACTCTTCCCTCACCAAACTTTCTTCTACATAGCTGCATCAGTCTAAAGCAAAGATTTGGTCACATCACATTCCTGCTTAAGAAGCTCCAAGAGGCCCCTGTTGTCTCCAGGATAAAATACAAGCTCATCTATTTGGCAGGTAAAACCCTTTACAATCTGTTTCTAACATGTATTTCTTCATTAATCTCATTATTTGTGCCCTCTGCATTCGGACCAGACTGGCCTTTTTGCTGTTCTTTGTAAAAAAAAACAAAACAAAACTCATTTATCACCTCTAGACTTTGTGCAAACTATTTCCTATGCCTAGAATGCCCTCTTTTATGTCAACTCAATCTCCTTTGTAAAAGGAAATATATATATATTCAATATGTAGTAACAGTTTATTTTTAAAAAGTTTGGGCTATGATTTAGGGAAAACCCAATATAATGAAATCACTTCCTTAACCCCTTACTTCTGGTATTATAATATTAGTCCCAAAGGCATGTAAGTCAAAACTTTATCAAGGCATAATCTTGATATCCTTGGACAACTTTCTATTTGGTGAATTTTCTGTGATCCTTTTACTCATAGTCATAGCCCTATTTTGAATATTTATAACATTTCTTATGCCAAAATTATTCGTTAGCTCAATGTCAATTTTCTTCTTTGCTATTTAGAATTATTCTTTTACATCCTTCAAACTACCTTCTCTACCATCAACTGCCCCATCTTTCTTATCCCCTTCCCTTCCTACTTTCCTGTATGAGAAGATCGATTTTTACATACAACTGAACGTGAATATCATTCCTCTGAGCAAATTTTGATGAGAATAAGGTTAATATGCTCCCCTCCCTTTTCTCCCCCATTTTTCCATCCACTGTGAAATCTCTTTCAAGCCTCTTTTATGTCAGATAATTTATCACATTCTACCACTCCCTTTCCCCTTTTCTCAGTATAATCTTCTTTCTCATCCTATAATTTTATTTTATTTTATTTTTTAGATAATCATACCATCACATTCTACTCAGACCTCTGATTGTTGTCTGTGTGTTCTTTTAACTGCCTTAATAATGAGAAAGATTTTAGGAATTATAAATATCATTTCCCCATGTAAACATTCCCATATAAATACTTAAACATTATCAAATCCCTTATGATTTCTCTTTCCTGTTTACTTTCTTTATGCTTCTTTTCCATCTTGACTTTGAAAGTAAAATTTTCTAACCAGCTCTGGTCTTTTCATTGTTAATGCTTGAGTCCTCTATTTTATTGATTATCCAATTTTTTCCCCCTGAAGGATTATACTCAGTTTTGCTGAGTAGTTGATTCTTGGTTTTAATCCTAGCTCTTTTGTCCTTCAGATTATTATATTTCAAGACTTCCAGTCCTTTAATGTAGAATCTGCTAAATCTTGTGTTGTCCTGATTGTGGCTCCATGATACTTGAATTGCTTCTTTTTAGCTGAAGTATTTTCTCCCTAATCTGGCAGAGCTGGAATTTGGCTATAATATTCCTGGGAGTTTTTATTCTGGGTTTTTTTCTGGTGATTGGTGGATTCTTTCAATTTCTATTTTACTGTTTGGCTGTGGCAGAACTCGACTGTGCTCCTCTCTCACCCTGGTATAACAGACCTTTCCTGCCAACCTTCTAAATTGTTTCTCTTTTTCAATATATTTATTTCACTTAAAAATAATTTTTGTGGGTTCTGGTTCTCTAGAATTTGTTTATAATAAGTATTAAAATGTATTAGTAGGGGTCTGGGGAAGATCTAAGGAGAGTCTCTGCCTTTACTCCACCATCTTGACTGTTTCCCAAAGTGTTGAATGTCAGTCAGTGTGATCTCTTCATGTTTCATCGTAGTCATTGTTGAGGAAAGATTTAAATTTTTAGAAAAACATTTAAAGAACAATTATTCTGTTAATTATGTCACATTCTGATTGTTTTAAATTTCAGAATTAACTGAATTTAATGATTTTTCTGTAATCTAATTTATCTGTGTACAATGTTACTAGGAAGTTCCAAGAGGAATGTAGGAATGGCAGTCTTTTGACTGAATGGATCACATGTTTTCCCTCAACATCTTCAGTCCTACTTTTACTTGGAAATATGTGAAGTCCTAAAGAAGAATCACCAAATCAAATCAGTGATTATACATACATACATACATGCAGAGATATTATATATAGATATAAATAGATAGATAGAGATAGAGAAATAGGTATAGATATATAGATATGGATATATATATAGAGAGGGAGAGAGAGATAAATCTACATCTTTATCTATCTATATATCTATATGTGTGTGCATGTGTGTATGTATATTTACATATATGTGTACATATGTATACATAATTAATATATAATATATATTATATATTGTGTCTATATATATTGTATATATAATTAACATATCTTGATATTGCAGAGAATGAGGATGGAAACAATTCTTAAAAGTGGACAACAGAAGTCATAGCTATTTGATCTTCATTTTTGTGTCATTTTTTATGTTACTTTTATTCTTTGATAAGACAATGGTAATTGAGACTTAGCAAGTATCCAGATCATATAAAGTAATATATCTTTCATAATTAATATTCAACCAATAAATATTTATCATGTGGTAGGCTCTAAGACACTGCTTCCTGGAGTTTGAAGAATGGAGCAGGTGTGGAATTTTTTTTTTGGCCTACCATGGGATTAGGAAAAACTTTTCTACACTGGCTGAATAACCAGAAATATCAGAATGACAAGGCTTAAAAATTGGCTGACTCGGCACTTGCCATGGCTTTTGAGGCATTTGCATCTGAGAAATGGGGTAACTTATCAAAACATACAATTTGTGGGGATTGATTTAGGGTTGCCTTTTTTCCTCTAATCGTTAGTTCAGGTGGTCCCCAGAAATGGACTTGTATATTTGTCCTTTTACTTTATTCTTTTATGTTCTAAGGGACAAGAGTAGATTCTCTGATCCATCCAAGGATCTCAAGACATGGGGTTCCAGGAGTCTGGAAATCTAGTCCTCATTTTGGAGCCAGTCTAGTATCTAGGTATCAAGAAGCAAGGGTCTAAGGACTCCAGCCCAGCAGGAGCTGACACCAATGACAGCTTTTAATACGAACTTGGCAAGAAAATGCTTAGAGGAAAAGGAGCCAATGCTGGGCCTAATCCTAACCCAGAGAGACTGAAGGGATATATTGACCATTATGCCTAAAATTGTTCTTCTTCCTAGTCTTTCTTTACATATGTGCATCCATCCATCCATCTATCCATCCATCCATCCATCCATCCATCTATCCACCTATCCATCCATCCATCCACACACACACATGCACACATATACATGTTCATACATAAATTTGCGTGTATATATATGTATAAATAAATATGTGTGTATGTATATAAACATGTGTGTATATATATAATTTATATATGTATATATGTGTATATATATATATATATACACACATATTTGTATATACACATATAATTTATGGAATGAAACAAGCATTTCTATAGAATAATACAATAAAAAAGATTATTGTGCACTGAACTGCCCATCTGCAACGCAAAATTGCTATCCCTTTCAAATATACAATGTATAGCATAAATTTCTTTTTTTTTCCTTCCCCCAATTCCCTATGTTAGAGATGGCTATGTCATTTCAGTAAGCATTACTTTGTAAACATCATCTAATGTTGTCTTAATGCTAGTAGAGTATGAGCAGTGGTGTGCAGGTGAATGTTTTAACAACAGGTGAAAAAAATTACTTGCAGTAATTTTTAAGTTTAAGCTGTATTGTTAATATATTCTCCAGCATTTTTCTTAAGTATAAGCAACCAGCAAATGATAAATCAAACTGCTTTAGCTATAGCTCATTTCTGGTGTAAATGCTCACTCCCCCCACCCCAAAATGTAACAATTGTTTCATTGGAACCACTTATATCTGATGACAATATGTGCTTGGACTAGTTATTGGAATTCTAAAACAGGAGGGGACACCATCAATTGTGGCTTGAGTTGCTGAGACAGAAGAGAGACTTCCAATATCCTTAGACTACCCAAGAATCAGGAAGGATGTAAAATATAATAGACCTGCCCCTTAGGATAGATGCAGAATCTGTCTTGTTACAAGTGAAACAACTTCCCTAAGTTTTAGTCAGTGCCATTGAAAAAGGTACAGAACTTTTAAGACGTAAATAAATGACAAAGCTAGATATTGCTTGTTTATTACAGTATCAACTATTTTCATTCAAAATAAATGAGTCAGCATTGAGAAAACTGTCAAAATGCCTTAACCAGAACTGAAATTAGTCATTTCAGTGCCTCAGGGAAACATTCTTGGGACATCACGACCAACAGGGGCAAGAACCATTACTATGAATTGTATCACTGGAATAATTTTGTAATTCATGAAATGAAAACAATTCAAGAAATGATTAAGACAAATTCAATAAGGCTGGAGGAAGAATTAGTTGTTATACTGAATTAGGGGATAGAACCTTAAAGTTGGATTGGGTTTTTTGAGTAATTTAGTCCAGCCCTTAGTATTTGAGACATCATGCCTTTTTTTTTTTAAATTCCAGGAGAGAGGTCTAAAGTATTTTCTTTTTCAAACAGCATAAAGGAAGGAAGGCAAGGTACTGGGGTTATTCATAACTGATGAGACAGAGTGTCACTGCCCAAATGGCTGAAGAGATGCTGGTTTGCTTCAAAAAGGAAAAAAAAATGGGAAGAGTAAGGCCAGGGGGAGTGAAGAAAGTGGATTGGATAGGGACTTTTTTGTGGAACAAGGGAAGAGAGATAGAGAAAGCCTAATCAGGCTACATTGCATAGTGGCTTGAAATGATGGACAAATTTTGTTTGAAAGCTCTTTAGCCCAGTCATGTACTTTTAGGATCAACCAGATTCCTTGAGTTCTATACATCAGTCAAAAGAAAAAAAATAAATCCCTAATTAATCTGATATTTCCAATATACAATATATTCCAGAAGCCTTAGTGAAGTTTTAAGCTTTGATTTTGCTACGATTTTTGTGATAATCTGTATGAATGGGTCCAATAAAAAAACTTATTAAAAAAAAAGACAACCTTCTACTTCTATTATGTAATGGCAACAGTCATTAAAAAAAAGTATTGAAGTGGTGCTGAGATTAGAAGAGTCTGACACACTATTTAATTTTTTTCATTGGTACTCTAGAATACTCCTAATGCATATTCTTTCCACAGGGCATCAAGGACTCCTTGACAAGATATTTGAGAGACATTGTAAAAGAGATTACAATCAGTGGTAAAACATGTGATTTTAGCTATATTCCTTATTCTAGTCATAGCAATGAAATGTCTTTAGACAATTAGATTGTATTCATTCAGATGCATTTAAAGAACACTACAGAAATAATATAACATTGATTCATTAATCACCATCGGAATGGTGATGTGTTATTATTTTAATGTTTGATGCAAAACCAAATGGGTTAGGATTTGAAACTCAGCTAATGTATGGGAGCTAAAGCAGTACAGGTTAAGGGGGAAAATGCTGGGATTGGATTCATGACAACCTTTATTCAAATACTTTATTTTAAGCTCTATAAGGCTCTATGTAGGAGGAACATTCATTCCCATTCAAGCTATACCATTAACCCATCTCCACAGGACTTTTTCTACAATATCATAGAATTCTCTTTTTTTATGCAAGCTTAACCTACCCCTGCACTAATTCTTATATTGAAAATATTATCTTCGGGGGCAGCTAGGTAGTGAAGTGAGTAGAGCACTGGCCCTGGAGTCAGGAGGACCTGAGTTCAAATTCAGCCTCAGACACTTAACACTTACTAGCCATGTGACCTTGGGCAAGTCACTTAACCCCAATTGTCCTGCCTTACCCCCCAAAAAAGAAAAATAATACTTTCTTCCCCTAAGACTTTGTTTTATCATTAGCTAATTCTCTCAAAACTTCTAGTTTAGAAAGAACACCTAGACCAAAGATATCTTCATCCTTCTCTACACATTACTGCTGACATCACCACAGGATTTTGTATACCATGCTTCTGCTCTTTGGTTTGCCTACTTCCATTTTCAATATTCTTTTAAATATTGTCTTTTCTCTTAGAATATAAACTCCCTGAGGGAAAGGAGCATACTTTTATGTTTTTATTTTGTGTTACTATCTAAGTATAGTGCCTGGAATAACAGTGCATGTTACTGTTTGCTGACTGTTCAGTTTGTTGGTATTTCCCTATCTATAAAATGAGGATAATAATTATTATTTATTTTTATATCTTTATATATTTTTATATCTTAATATCTTTAGAAAGAACAACTGTTTTTTTTTTCATTTTCTTCTCAAGCTTTATTCAGCAGGTTAAGTAGGAATGAAGGCAGTGGATTGGGTAATGTAAGCCTGATTCTTAGCAGGGCATGATCTTTCTTTCTTTTTTTTTTTATTTTTTAAATTTTATTTTAGTTTATATCATTCATATCCACAAGATTTTGAGTTACATATTTTCTCCCCCTCTTTCACCCGCCCACCGCCCCAAAACAGCCATCCCAGTGTGTCCCCCCTCCCCCAGTCTATTCTCTCCTATGTCACTTTTTGGTAGGGCAGGATGGATCTCCCAACCACAGTGCCTGTGTATCTCAAGTTCCAGTTGGATGTA
>CM053583.1:343340768-343358149 GCA_028627135.1 Pseudochirops cupreus | reverse complement strand
TCAGTCATACTGCTGACTCTCTTTTCATGATTTTCCTGCAACATTCTTATTTCTCTTCCCAATTTTTCTTCCCCTTCCCTTATTTGGTTTTGAAAATCATTCTTCATCTCATCTCTAGCTTTAAGGCATTCTTCATGTTTATTGGGGGCCCCTGGTGGTGGTGCTCTGGCTGTGCTCTCCTCCTCCCTCTCTCTCCCATGATCTTTCTTTTCCCCAAAGAAGGAATCAAGGGTTTGGGAGCTGTTCTTACTTTGCTTCTTATGCTTATTCTTACTCATGGTTGTTCAGTCTGTGATTTTTTTTTTAAATCTCTGTGGGACTCTGCTTCCAGAAGGGAAAGCTCTGTCCCAAATTGCTGGGGTCCTCCCGGCTGACATAGCTCTCAGGAAGGTGCTGGGACCCTTCCTACATACTTCCGGCTGACTGGATAATGGAGACTCCAAGACCAAGGCCCAAGATGGTGATCCGGATCCAGGTCGCTCAACGTGAGAACACTGGCCTCGGAACAATTGCTTAGTCCCCCTGCTGTCTGCAGGCCACAGGCGGGAAGCTACAATGTGTACGCGGGTGCAAAAACTCTGCCTTTTGCTTTTCTGCTCTGGAGGCCTTTCAGCCATACTGCTTTACTTTCCTAAATTCGCAAGCTCTGCTGACCTAGTTCTGAACGCTGCTCACAGCTGCCACTAATCCACTCACCAGGGAGGCTCCGCCTCTCCTCCCATCCAGCCGCCCCTGGGGCACAGCCGCGGCTTCAGGCCAGGCTGGTTTCCATTCACAGTGCTGATATGGTTCCTCTTAGCCAAGCTGACTTTAGTGGGAAGTATCTTTGTGTGTGTTTTGGAGTTCTAGGATTGGTTTAGAGTCCTGTTTTATGGGTGTTTTGGGGTGGCTATGTGAGAGCTGCAATATGTTGCTGCTGCTACGCCGCCATCTTGGCTCCGCCCCCCAAGAACAACTGTTCTTGAACTCATATGAAATAATGTAATTTGAAAACTTTAGATGCTAGAAAAAGTTCTTACAGTTGTTATTTTTCACACATTCTCAGAACTGGAAGGGTTTTCAGTATAACATGCTAGTATTTGAATGAGCATCCTCTATACAACATCCCTAAAGACCGGCAATTGGGCTCTGCTTAAATAGTTAAAATAATGGTTTGTTCATTACATGGACCCAAGATTTAGAGCTTTAAGAGATCCTAGACTCTAGGACCTAGAGGTTAATTTCAACTCTGTCATTTTACAAATGTATAGACAGAAGTCTTGAGAAATGAAATGATTTACACAAGGCCACACATAAAATAAGTGAGAAGGCTTAGATTTTTTTTTTTTGCTTTTTGGAGGGGGGAGGGCAGGGCAACTGGGGTTAAGTGACTTGCCCAAGGTCACAGGGCTAGTAAGTATTAAGTGTCTGAGGCCATATTTGAACACAGGTACTCCTGACTCCAGGGTCTGTGCTCTATTCACTGTACCACCTAGTCACCTGTGTAAGGCTTAGATTTAAACCCAGACTTTTAGATTCTAAATATAATGGTCTTTCCCAAAAGATATGCTGGCTTCCTGAGACAGTCCAATCTGCTTTTGGACTACTGTGATATAATGGATAAAGTATTGTGCCTGGCATCAAGAAGACCTGAGTTCAAATGGGGCCTTGCTCTCTATATGACCCCGAGCAAGACTTTAAACCCTGTTTGCCTTAGTTTCCTCATCTGTAAAATGATCTGGAGAAGGAAATCATAAACCACTCAATTATATTGCCAAGAAAACTCTGAAAGGGGTCACAAAGAGTCAGACATAACTGAATAGATTGAACAATAACAAAACAACAATTGTTAGGGCTGTTTTCTTTAACTCTAAATCTGCCTCTCAGCAACTTCACTCCAGGCTCCTAGTTATTCCCCCTGAGACTAAGAAGAACAAGTTTAATCCATTTTCCATATGATACAATTTCAAATACTTCAGTATAATGATCAGGTCACTCCTTAGTCTGTTGCAGTATTTAAAAATTATAGTCTCGGGACTTAATTTCTGGGTAATGTAATTATTTTATAACTAATGCTAACATTTAAAAAAAAAAAGGGATGGTCATTTAGTCATCTGTCTCATAGGCCAGAAGACAATCATGGCACCACGCTCATGGCTTATGTGCCCTTTTGGAAGAGGAGCATCCTTGAGGGTGGAAATCAACTCTGATTAGCTAACAATTAATGAGAGAATGAATATTACCATGAGGGACTAGAGTTAAACTTTGGATTATGTCATTTATTTTTTAAGTTACCTCCAGCCTTGGGCAATCCCCACCCCAACCTGAGTAGAATATAATAGCTACCCCACCTGGCTGGGATATGGAAAAGAAAGTTAGGCCAATCTCATTATCAGCAAAGTCCTTTAAAATATTGAACTTTCAAAATCAGGACTTTAGAAAAAGAGGAGAACTCTTGATCTCCCCAAATCATTGCCTATTAATAGCCATTTCTTTCACTTCCCTTTTCTAGGTTAATCATTGCCTTTTCCTTCAACTAAATCTGATATTCCCCAACCTATAAGCCTTGCAGTGTCTTGCTAGCCATCACTTGAAGTAATCCATTTTACATTTTTTTTGACAGCTCTGATTCCTAGGAATTTTCTTTGTCTTCTCATAGCAAGCAAAAATCTTCCTCCCTCTGATTTCCAGCCATCATTCCTAGTACTGCCTTCTGCACTCAAACAGAACAAATCAAATCCCTTCCCATATGAAATATTTGAAATTATTGTTGTCATTTACTATAAATGAAAAATATTGTGCTTATGCCTAATCATATTCTGAAACTCATAATACATCTTACTTATGACTGGTTCATGCAAATTAATCGAAATGTTATTTTATTTTATTTATTTTGTTTTCATAAAGACATTTGAAATGGTAGAGCAACATGGGGGAGTCTTTCATTCCCATGTATTTTCTACTTTAGTAGAACAAATGAATTGAGGACCTGTCTGGTTACATCAGTGGCATCACAAACAAATGCCTCAGGTACTCACACCTATTCACATTTCATTTCAAAGCATCATCTATGGTAGTTGATAGGGATGTGTATTATTTCACAGCTAATTTGACCTTTTAAGAATAAAATGATAAAGTTCCTCTTGTTGGCAAATAGACATCTCAGAGAGCCATTATTTTTGCAGAGGCTGTGCCTTGCATGTATTTCTGTTTATTTCAGCATCTGCTGATTTGAATGTGCACTGATAAAATTGATTTGGCAGAAGATCATCTCTGTTCAGTATCCCATCTAAGTTGCACTGTTGCTGTTTTTCCTAATGATTTCTTCCTCTTTGGAAGAGTGCATAAATCAAAATCTCCATGCCATAAAAACTAATTGTATATCTTATAAACCTGCCCCATTTGGGAGACTGCTGTATAAGAACAACACTGTGTGTATGTGTGTGTGTTTGGGGGATTATTTTCCTTTTCCTAAAAAGTCAATACAAGATGAAAATTTGCTCAAGAACCCACACATGACAGATTTTCATAGTTCCATTATATCAGTTTAGCTGCTATATCCTGAATCTGATGAGCCTGGTAATCACTGTAGAATGCAAGATTATCAAAGGATTGCAGATTTCAGCAGGAAAGAGGAGCAGCCATTGCTGGGAGATTCTGGAGAGAGCCAAATCACCCAAAAGCCTGCTCTGCAAAACAGCACTACTTTAATGTTCCAATAAAAAAGTAACTCTTTACGGGAAAATGATTGTGCTTAGAACTGCATACCCAGAAACTGGTTTGTATCACATTTCAGGGGGGCAAAGAAAAATGCTAATGTGTGAAAGAGGTAATCAGGGATGAGCAAAAAGCTGCTGGCACAGCTTTGGCTTCTTAACTACTTTGGTTCTTTTGGACAATTCTGTATTTTTCTTTTTAAATACTGAAACACTAGATAGCTGCCACTATCTACTTCTTGAGGTGGTTGGGAGGAGAGTACTTTATGAAATCTAAAATATTCTATAAATATGAGCTGTTATTATTACTATTATTCGACTTAGATATTAAATCTGGGGGAATAAAAACCATATAGAGGGTAAAAATATCACAGTGTCATTGGGGATACCAATAAAAAAGGTTCAACAGATTTTATGCGCAATTTATTTTCAGTGCTAAGAGTAATGGGTACATTCTTAGCAAAATCATAAGATATCATTCTATGTAGATTCTCTCCCCCCCAAAAATTCAAAAGGAGACATAAATAGGGCAATATCGTTACTGTTATATTAAGTATAAAAGAAGTTTTTACAAAAGCAAGCTATATAACACGTTTGCAAATCCATATATAAGGTTCATTTTGATTTAAGACATTTAAATTTTTCATATTGCTTGATGTTCGTTAAGTTCATAAAAAATTAACCTTTCTTAGCTTGACAAAGCTAAACAATATTGCCACATTGGGTCTTCTCATCACATACTCATTCTGCATTGCTATTTACAAGGTCAAAAGAACTCTAAGAAGGGTATCAGCATAGAAGGTGAATTCCTGGAAGTGAATTTATAAGTAGACAAGAAGAGCAAGAGTCTTGAAGGATGGTAATGCATAGATAGTTTGTGATTTTAATCATTGGAAGGAATATTCACTTTGATTAGATCACAAAGTCATTGTCATGTTTGGTAGGTCATAAGGGGCAAGATGGTGAGGGAGAAGGAAGCAAGTATTTATTAAGTGTCTACTACATACCAGGCACTATTGCTACATGCATTACAGATATTGTCTCATTTGAGCCTCACAATAACACTGGATTATTATTAGGTGCTGCTTTTATTTTCATTCTACAGTTGAAACTGAGGGAAACAGATCAAGTGATTTTTCCAGGATCACACAGCTAGTTAAGTGCCTGCAGTCACATTTGATTCAAGTTTTCCTAACTCTAGGTCTGACACTCTATTAACTATATCACTTAGCTAACAGGTATAACCAAGATAGTTAAAGAAGGAAAGGTAGGGCAAGAAATTACAATGGAAGTAACACTAGATTTGGAATCAGAAAGCTTTTGTTAAAATCCAAATACTCCTATTTACCATCTATCTTTGCTATCTTTACCATAGGCAACTAGGTAGCACAGTGGATAGAGTTGTCAAGCTTAGATTCAGGAAGACCTATGTTCAGATCTGATCTCAGGCATTTAATTAGCCATGTGACCCGGGAAAGTCATTTAAGTTCTGTTTACCTCAGTTTCAATTTTTTAATTGGAGATAATAATAGAAACTACTTTCCAGAATTTTGGGGAGGATCAAATGAGATAATAATTGTAAAGCACTTAGCACTGTTCCTGGAGCATAGTAAGTGTAATATAACAATTATTATTGTAATAATTATTTATTATTATTACTTTTGTGAGACTCATTTCCTCATCTGTAAAATAAAGCATTTGAAACAAATGGACTCTTGCACTCCCATCCAACTCTAAATTTATGGTCCTATGAAGAAAGTGGACTGTGGCCCTATCGGGTAAGGAGTATGTTTGGGAGATTGCTTTAACTGTAATATGTGTAGTAGAGGATGTCCATGTTGATACCTTTCTTTTATAATTAAATTAAATCAACAGATACTGAATAAGTACCTATTACATATACTATCACTATGTATTCAACGTTTCTAGAGCAATTAAAACCAGAGAGAAATTGCCTTAATTTGTCACTTCATTGGCAATTAGAATATCCTCCTCTCTGAAAAAGTCACCCATTTTAGGATAAATTTTATCTATTTAGCTACTCTTAGTGATAGCTTAATACCAAATTTCACATTTTAACTCCTAGGTATTTGGAAAGAGGGGCATAATAATATGCTTTTTCCCTTCTCAACTCTAGCCAAAATAATTGGAAATTAAAAAAAAAAAGAAAAAGCTACTGAGCTGAACTGAGCAGGGAGTTATTTTTAATAGAGTTGTAGTAGGCCATGGTCAGGCCTAAAATCTATTACCTGAGTTTGAGCAGCATCTTTCTGTGCAAAAGATAGAATTCCAAAACAGAAAGGATTTCAAGGGTTACAAGTTCAGAGATGCTGTTGACCAATAACAGCTCCTGTAATATAGGCAAAGCCAAAATAGGAAGAGATTTTTGTTTGCTTGTTTCACACATAATGGAAGATTTTATACTGATGATGTGGTTCCTAGCATTCCCTGACCCTGTAAAATAAAATTTCCAAGGAAGCTCCTCCCATTCTCAGGCCTAATTGATTCTCCACTTCAAGTTGGCTGGATTTTCCACAACGAGAGACACACACACACACACACACACACACACACACACACTCACACACATACAGAAAGAGACAGAGAGAGGGACACAGAAACAGAGAGACAGAGAGAGACAAAGAGAGAGACAGAGAGACAGAGACAGAAAGAGACAGAGAGAAACCAAGAGAGATAAAGATATTGAAAAAGAGAATGACCAAAAGAGACAGAGAAATACAGAGACAGAGAGAGGCCTTCAAGACCTGGAAATGCCAACATGTGTCCTTGTCCTGTGTCTGACAAATGTAACCCTGCAACCAATGTAAACCTTCTAACTCTGACCCTCTGGTGGAGATCTCCAATTTATCCTCAATATGTCTTATTTGTACCTAGATGTTTGCATGTGGTCTCCCATTAGACTTTGAACTTTTTGAGAACGTGGAATTTTTCTTTGTATCCCAACATAAGACATAGTGCTTGCCATGTAGTAGCTGTTTAATAAATGCTTGCTGACTTGAATTCTTTTATACCTTTTTCTTGTATCAGGTTAGTCATTCACATCACCCTAATAATCAGGACAATTGTCATCAACCACCCACTACAAAGGCAGACCTAACTCAATTCAAAATTTACTCATTCCTTATAAAAGAGCGTTACACATCCTTTTCTCCCCCAGATATGAGATTTGGGCTAATTCTTAGAATCCAGGGGCTGAGATGTTGTCTCCTACAATTATGAAATGCTAAGAAAAAGGTTACAGAATACTAAGAAAGTAATTTGAGTAGATTGGAAGTAATGGAATTTAAGCTCTCCTTTCCTTCAGTAATATACACTCTTTCTGCTATGTCGAACAGTAGGTAGCAACTCTTGGTGCCTTTCTTGGCAAGTAGAGAAACAAGAAGTAATATTTTCTTTCAATATTTTTCTTTTTTTTTCCCTTTCTCTGTTCTCTATCCTTTTCCTTGGAGAATCTCACAAGGCAAGCCCACCTAGGTCCAGAAGTAGTAATCTAATGTCACCAAATTTTCATATACAATTGCTATTTTAATAATAGCTGACACATAAATCTTTAAGGTTTGGAAAATGTTTCATGTACCATGATTCATTTGCACTAATGAGTCCAAAAACTGCCCATGTGTGTCTTAGGGGTTACTGTTAATAACTATAATATCCTCAAATTTAGTTGTTTTTAATGGTTTTGTGTGTTGGTATTAAGTTAAAAAATTTCCTCAAAGTCCTCATGAAATATTTTTGTTTCTTACAGCATATTTAAAACATCTATTAAAAGATGAGTACAAGATATGTACTGAAATGCAGCCAGGAAAACATGATCAAATCTTGATCAGTAGATAAAATTATACATTAGGTTTATAAGATTTTAGACTTTAGAGATTATCTAATTCAGCTTCCTTATGGTACAGATAAGGAAATTGTGTCCTCCAGTGGTTAAATGATTTGAAGCAAAAGAGTGCAGCATAATTTAATGATAAATATGTTGCATACACTTGAAATACTAAATGCCTGATCAGATAAAATGAGGAAGTGTGTAGCTGTACAGATGATTTATAGAAAATGCAGAAAACTGAGGAACAGCAACATACAATCAGCTAACTTAACAAATGCATCCGAGGTGACTTTGCATACTCATGATGTCCTTCTCATGGAAATAAACAATGCTCCTGTTCTGACCTTAGAAGTCAAACTCATGAATATAATTATGCCAGCTTTTTCTCCTATCAACAGGTTGCCATTTTTGACCAATATGACCTCTACTGTTGTGACTTTTTAAAACAGCACAGAACAGATGTTTGATGATTGTGTCAAATTAGCAATACATTTATTTCAGTGATAAAGTGAAATAATATCATTAATAGCCAGAATGAACGTGCTGGAATGATATTACTCGGCAAATATCAATTTTAATGTTACATTTTGATGATATTCTCATTCTCATCTCTATCATGATCATCATCATCATCATCATTATTTAACAATATATTTCCTACTTATTCGCAATTATAAATCTTAATCTTTAAATGTCTGATGAGTAACTTAAAATGGTAGGAAGCAATCACAAAATCGGAATAACTGTGGAAGAGAGCAATTTAGTTCAATCCCATTATTTCTAGATTAATGAACAAAGCCTCAAAAATGGGAAATGCCATTAGGCTGTGAGCTCCTTTGGAGCAGGGGCTGTTTGTTTGTATGTTTAATGGAGGAGGAGTTTGTGTATCCCTAGTGTTTAACAGAGTATTTGGCATAGAGTTGGTGTTTAATAAGAATTAGTTAACTTACTGATACAAAAGGTCATCACATGGGACAGCATGGAAGCATTACCTCCTACTATTTTCACAAAACATTGAGTAAATCTCATCTTTGTTTTGTTCAGATAAGGGAAACAGTATTACAAAGCTGAGCAGGATTTGGGATGCAAAATCAAGAAACCCTGGGTTCAGATTCCACCCTCATCACTAGCCGTGTAACCCTGGAAAAGTAACTGAATTTTTTGTACCTCATTTATCTCAAATTTAGGAGTTCAATGCAATGGCATTGGAGGTATATTCAAGCTCTAAATTCATCATGCTATTATCCTAAAACCTAGGTTCAGATAACATCTCAGATGCTTACCAGGTGTGTGACTTTGGGAGTCATTTTAGGTTCCTTGACCTCCATTTTCTCATATTTAAAATGGGAATCTTAACACCAAATGTTACAAGGTCTATCACTTCCCACACAGAGTTGTTATGAGCATCAGATATGATAATTTGTTTAACAGTTTGCCAACCAACCCTAAAGCAATACATAAATGTCGGTAGTGATGATGATAATTTAGTGGGTAATACAAATCATCTTTCATACCTACACCTGCTGCCGAGAATCAGAAGCCCCTGGCAGAAGCCAGGAAAATTCAAATTAAACACACACATAGGATAAAATGCAAAGCAGAGAGAGAGATCATTTGCAATGGAAAATCTTAGCAAAATGAATCACTAAGCAATTTCTGACCAGCCATATCTTTAAATCCCTGTTATAAACTCCAGCCTTTGCAGAACAATGGCCTAGAGCTGTAATTAAGGCTGAGGAAATGATATCTGTGGTCAGCAATTATTTTGGAGCCATGCTAAGTAATAACCAAGGCACATAAGTATTTATACTAGCACTGGCTTAAAAGTTCTTTAGACATTCACTCTCTATATGATCTACTCTTTTTCCATTCTGCCTTCACTCTTCTTATATGTCAGCCTTTTCCTTAGTTTTTTTTTTCTAAGTCTGGTACTTCCTTTCCCTTATAAATAACACAACCTTCTATCTTTCTAGCTACTTAACTCATGTTATCCAGACACATGACCCACAAAATCCTTCTCATTCCTCTCTTTGAGTTCCCTCAGTTCCCCATAACTATCCTATTTATCTTGACATATCTCTCCAAGTCCTATTGTGCCCTTCCTGACCCTACCATTGAACACTTCAGAAAACTCACTCTAAGATTAAAATAGTTCCTCTGTCTGTAATAATAATGGGATTGGAAGATCTTCCATGCCCCTTGAACTTGCTGATGTAGCAGGAAGGGGTGGAGCAAGAGAGAAAGCTGGAGCCAAGCTGGAGTCTGTGCCGTGGTGACTGGAAGCAGTGGCAGCGGCTGAGATTGTGGCACAAACTTCTTCCTTGTTAAACCAGCCAGAATCTTTGCTTGCTAAGGACTCCTGCTGAGGACTGCCAGGGATGAGAACTGCAGAGAGGCCAGAGCTGCTCCTAGGAAGCTGCCTGGATGCTGAGCAGTTGTTGTCAGTGAGGAGTGGAGGATCTTTGCCTGAGGTAGCCTGTCCATTTTTGAAGGCCTGAGAATGTGAGTATTTATTACTTTAACTACACATGCCAACTTCATAACTACTGTGTTGGCTTTGATTTTCTAGTTTTGGGACTCATTTTTCTGGTACTTAAATAAATGTTCTAGTTATATTTCTCATGTAGAGAGTCTGTTACATTTTGTGATTAATAACCATATCAGCATACTTATAGTTACTGTAGGCATTGTGAATACTTCATTGTGCAACACTGTCTTCTATCTCTTCCTCTTATATTCCTTCTGCTTCCTTGCATTAACTGTAAGCTGACTTTTCACATGAAGATTCTATATATTGTTTTATCTTAAACAAACAAAAGAAGAAAAAAACTGATCTTTAAAACCTGGATCTTTAAAACTCTTCATTTCTTAATACTTCCATGTCCACTCTACTTGACATTTCACCTTGGGCAGTTATCCCTCAAAGTTTGATATTCCTCCAAATGTCTCTGCGCTTATCACCATAAACTCTGAAATCCTTCCTCATGGCCAATTTTTTTTCATTTGCTCATTCTGGTCAAATGAGTAATTTGTTCTCGTGCTGACTTTAGGTTTTTCTGTATTCTCCCAATCTCTCTCTTCGACTCTCCGTGTATTGTTCCTTAGATTCTCTTCTTTACTTGTTACTCAATATCATTTACTCTTTTCCCTTTTGCTCACTATCCTTTTAGAATCATGAAATTAGATATAAATGAGTTAATGTCCAAAATCAATAATGGCAACATATTATTGGAGTGGTCTTTTATGTTTGCTCATTGTGGTCATACTCCATAGATACATATACTTAGCAGAATACATAAAGATACAAAATTCTAGAAAGAAAAAGATAACGTTCTAGGTACTGGAATAGTCCTGGGTATAGGTTGCAGATACAGTTTTTTACTAGTCTTTCATTCAATTCAATGAGTATTGATAAGATATCTAGAGTCCAAGTTACTCTTTCAGTCCCAAAGGCTTTTCAGAGTAAAAGGTTCAAAATTAAATTTCTTATCTTTCTCCTAAAATCCTCCACCTTTCTGACTTCCATTTTACTGCTGAAAACCACTATCTTTCTTATTGCCACAATTCTCGGCAGTGTGGATAGAAAGACAAAAATGAAACAGCTTTAACTTTTAAGAGATTTACATTATATTAAAAGTGTATGACATAAATCTAAATATCAAATATATATTAATTCCAGCAAGAAGAAAATGATCCACCTCTAAAAGCTTCTCATATTCTACATGGTAAGTTGTACAGGAACAAAAATAATATAAACAAAAACAATTCTATGCATCAAAAAGCTCACATTGTAATTGTAATAATTTTATATATATGTAGTATTTATATATATATATGTTTATCAATGTATTTATATAAAACCATTTATGCATAATATCTAGAGAGCAGATGGGAAGTAATCAGAAAAAGAAAGGTACTATCTGGTAGAGAGATAAAGGAAGGCCTCCTGAAGAGGGAAAGATTTGAAATATCTTTAAACAAGTTAGGAAATAAAAAGGCAGAGGTGAGGGGGCAGAACATTACAGGAAGGGGGGACAGCTAAGTGCAGACATGGAAACAAAGAGTGCCACATCTGAGGAACAAGTAGAACAGGTTTGTTTGTTTTTTTAATCACAGTGTGTTTGAAAGGGAGTAAAGTACAGAAAGATTGGAAATATAAGAAGGAACTAGTTTATGAAGAGACTTAAATCTCAAAGAGAGGATTTTATATTTGATTTTAAAGTTTTAAGGAGATAATGGGGTTCAATGAGTAGGAGGATGACTTGATTTGACCTGAAGTATAGGAAAAATCACTTTGGTAGCTGAGTGAAGGATGGTGAGATACTTGGACCATGGACACTAATTTGTAGATTATTGTATTAGTCCAGGAAAAAAGTGATCAAAGTCTGAAATAGAGTTGGGGCTGTGTATATAGAGAAAAATGAATACACACACACACACACACACATATATAGATATAGATATCTATAGCTATCTAAATATATGTGTGTATGTATGTATATTTATATCTAAATCTATATATACATACATATATACATATACATATACATATATATATATATATACATATATACATATGTAATAGAACGAAGGCAAAAATTACAAGTTGTGACAGCTGATTAGATACCTGAGGGGAGAGCAAGAAATTGTGCAATGTGTTGTGGTTGTAAACCTGGGTAACTGGGAGAATCATTATTTCCTTGATAGTATGTAATGCCATGCACGAGCAGCTTCCCAAAAGAATCCTACTGTGAACGGCTTTTAAGGTTCGGATTACACTGTATAGTGAACACCCCATTTATTCCATTACAAATCAAGGCAAACATTCACAACAAATCACAATATAATATCCATAACATTATATCTTATTACAGAAAATCACAATATAGTGTTCACAACAGCTTAACATTAGAATGGCTACATAGTTTTCACTACAGTGGTCACAATATTTACAACAAAGAACAAAAGAATAATCTTCTGATTTCCCTAAGGGGTGAAACTCTTTTTACTTAATCATTCAGCCATTTCACAATACAATAATCAGTCTTCCTCTCATGGGGCAATCATAGATTAACTTAATCAGTCACTTATCTAGCAAACAGTCACTAAATAAAATCATTAGCAAATTACACAAACCCTCCACACCTTGATGTCTAGTAAACTTGATTTTCATCAGGCATCCAAGGTGAGGCCTTTTCTTCATCTTGACTCGGGGTAATCTCTCAGGTTCCCTGGATCCCCTTCCATGGTCCCAGCTCCCACCTGAATGCACCAAACAGTTACCTGGATTCAGAGGCAGATGGCTCCCAGGTTCTTATCCAGTCCTCAGGGCAGTTCTTGGTACACACTGAAATTCACTGGGTCCAGCACATTTCAAAACCTTCACCACTTCTGTTGCCTGGAACTCAAGGATCAACCAAACCACAAACAAACAAAGTCTTATCCTGGTCATGCTTCTTCAGTCCTCCAGCAGTTTGGCTGGCCTAAGGACCCAGAAGGAATCTTAGCATTCCAGGAGGCAGCAACTTCAGCCTTCACTAGATTCTGGTCTCAAGAATACTTCAACTCAGTTTTCAGTCAGCTTCCAGATGCTGGGAGAGAAACTCTCTCTCTCTCTCTCTCTCTCTCTCTCTCTCTCTCTCTCTCTCTCTCTCTCTCAGCTGGCTTCAGTCTCCACAATTCTTCCTCCACTAGGAGTTGGCCAGGATGCAAATTCTTGTTTCTGATTCTCTGTCCCTGGAACTCTTCTTATATATGCATATTGTCTTCCTTCTTAGGCAACTCCCTCCTACCAAGTCAGCAACAGGAGACAGACTTCACACCTTCTGCCTCTTTCACAGAAGTACTGAGCATTTACTTACTAAATTAAACACCATTACATAGTAATGGAAATAAGAAATAAGAATTAGGAAAGTTTGGAAGAGAAATTATGAAACTGGTTTTAGACACACTGAGTTTGAGGTTTCTCTAAGACATCCATTTTAAAACAAATTGCAACATGCAGATAGTGTACAATATTACTATTCTGTAAGATATAAGGCAATTGATGCTTTCAAAAAGAAATAGAAAGATATGAACTGATGCAGAATGAAGTAAGCAAAATCATATAAACAACATACATTATAATATCACTATTATGGAAATCTATTACCCTTTTATAAACTGATGAAGAATTAAATGAGTACAATTTGAATAATTTATGCAATAATAATAAGCCATAAAGAAGTTTTAAAGTCATTGGAACTCTGATCAATAAAATGAACATCAGTGATTCCAAAAAGATCAATGAGGAAACATATTATTCACTTTCCGAATGAGAAACAATTGATTTATGGAGCAATATAAGATGAGCGTGTGTTTGTGTACAATGAAGGATTTTGTTTTGCTTAACTATGCATATTTGATGTAAGGAATTTATTTTTTCTCCTAATTCAATTTGTTGGGGGAAGGGGAAGAAGAGAAAATAGATTTCTGTTAGACTTTTTGTTTGTTTTAATGGATAATTTATTGGTGGATGTGAAATGTTGCATGAAATTTCAAAATGATGAGATCAATATGCTGGTCATTTTGTATAATTGTTTTCCTTTATTAAAAGAGATCTTCATTGGAAAAGAGGTAATCTGTAAATAGTTTCAATGTAAAAACAAAATCCATCAATATCCTTTTTTAATTAGATGATAATGTGATACTGTATGTAGTTCCAAAGAGGGATTACAGCTGGATATACAGAATTATAAACAAGTTCATGGAGAGATAACTGAACCCATGGAAACTCATGGGAGCACAAAATAAGAAAAAAAAACATTATAGAGAAAGAGTGCCTAACCATTTTTACAATTAATGGATATCTTTGGAAAATATTGTTATAGCCTGTGGAAGCCTTTTGTAAATGATTTTTGTAAATTCACAAAATAAAATACCTAGGATTACAAAGGAATTAAACGACATTAAAAAGTTATCATAATATCGTTTAAAAGTTCAAATAGCCTAAGTTAAGAACTCTTAGTAGAGGTAAAAAAGAGAAGCAGGCTTAGGATAGAGTCTTTGTGGACACTCAATGTTAGTGGGCATGACACGGATGAAGAATCAACAAATTAGACTGATCAGTGATCAGAATGATAGGAAGAATAAAAAGGGAGACTTGTATCTTTGAAATGGCGACAAGAAAGTATATAGGAGGGAAGCAGATCACTTTCAAATGCTGCAGAGATTAAGAATGATAAAGTGAAGAAAAAGATCACTAGACTTGCCAATAAAAATATCATTACTAACTTTGGAGAGAACAGTTACAGTTAAAAGATATCAGAAGTCATTTTGCAAAGATTTTAGGAAAGAGTGAGAGGAAATAAAGTGGAGGCCACCAAGTTTAGACATACTTCTCAAAGATTTTAGCTGAAAAACAAAGAGATGTATGAAGATGATCACTGAGGATCATAAAATGAATGGGGACATTGTCAAGGATGGAGACATAGGTATGTTTCTAGGTAATAGACAACGGCCCCAGATAGAGGGATGCATTAAAGAAAAGTGTAGTAATGATAGTGGGAGCACTCTGCTGATCCATACTGGAAGGGATTATATGAATAGTGCATATAGAGGGGGTTGCATTGATAAAGCTGTGGAAAAAATCTACATCTGCCACTGGGATGAAGGCTAAAGTTGTGAAAGACATCTGAATAATGTGAAATTTAAAAAGAGGGAAGAAGAAGAAGCTCTTTTGGAATTGTCTCATTTTTTTCTCTGTGAAATATCAATTTAAATTCTTAAATGAGAAGATAGGGCAATGAGTTTGCCAAGAGAACTTCGAGAAGAAATGAGAATAGATTCTGAGAAAAGTAGAAGAATTAACGAAATAAGGAGGAGCAGAGTGACTGCCCTGGTGCAGTGAAAGCTCTGAGAGTAGACAAATAAATTTATGAGGTCCATTCTGTAATTTAGTGATATCCTTCAGCTCAATTTAGTAGCACATGAAGAGAAGCAAAGTAAATGCATGATGGGATTAATTTAAGTTTAATTTTGAAAAGCTATAATGAAGTCTAGGATACGGAGACAAAAAGGTTCAAGAGCAGAGAATAGCATGCTCTTAAATTGATTCACCAGTGCATAGAGATTGGGAAGGTAGGAGAATGTGGTTGCTACAAGTGAAATAGCTTAGGAAAGAAGCGGATAGTGGAGTGAATGGAGGTCACAGTGAGGATAAAGAATATCGTTAAGGTGATGTCATTGGAAAATACAGGATGATAAAACATCAAGTTCAGTTAGAGGAATGTTGGGTTTTACCACCATAGAAGTAGAACACTTGTGGGTGATTTAGATATTCAGTGTAATGATACAGCTACCCTGTATGTAGCTTCTGTATGTAGAGCTGGATATATAGAATTATAAACATTTCTTTTGGTCTGATCTGCAAGTATCCCTGCAAATAAATTCTTCTTGGTCTTGTTTTAATGTACTCAACCTTCTTCCACCTTAAATCCAGGCACCCAAATCCAAATCATTTTGTCCAATATTACCTTCTGATATGGATCTTCACTTCTCTCCTGCTTCTTCTTTCACATCTCTACCTCTGATCAGCATAATTAATGTATTCATGCATTCATTCATTCATTCACTTATTTATTTATTCATTTATCCATTCATTCATTCATTCATTCATTCATTCATCCATCCATCCATCCATCCATCCATCTTTCTATCTATCTATCTATCTATCTATCTATCTATCTATCTATCCATCTATCTATCTATGTATCCATTCATTCATTCATTCATTCATTCATTTATTTATTTATTTGTGTTCATTTCTCTGTATAGCTAAAGTTGAGGACAGGAATGGACCATAGGGAATAAGTTTGAGGACTGAGAAATTAGAATATGTGAAAGAACATCTAAAATTATATGAAAATCTGTTATAATGAGAATGAGTTGGCTATGATCAATGAACTGAAATCATCGAGGGAGGAAATAGATCGAAGAGGAGGAGTGTGAATAGATAATGAGCACAAGACTCTGATTTGGACAATAAATTTAGAGAAAAAATTTGCAGAGAAACAATTGCTGAGCAATAGTAATGATAGGGCATTTGAGAAACGACAATGGGGAGCAGAGTTCTATAACCAGTGGGTCTTAAATATGAGAAGGTTCAACAAATATTAGAAAATACGGCAAAGGAAACAGCATCATCAGGATAGGCAGAGGTCTCACTGAGTGCCAGAAGACTGAAAGAGTGAGGAAAGAAGAGTCATTTTCACTTCTATATATTATTATCTCTTGAAATGTCCTTAATTTTGACCACTGATCAACAGAAGTTAAGAAAATAACAATCATTCCTGGAAGGTATCAGATTTCTAAGACTTCATAATTCCTAAAAGATTCTTTCATGACACTTGCAACAATATTTACATTTTTTTCCCCTTAATCTTTTAATCTAGCTTTTTCCCTTTCTCACTCTAGGGATTCTTTCCTGATCTTCTGCCAATTTTCTCTCCTCTTCTTGCAACTGTTACACTCAAAAAAAAAAAAGGAAAAAATAGTAAACTTTAAAAGACTAGGGAAAAGAAAGTCTTGCATTTAGAAGCTGATTAATTTTATTTTCTCATAGGCTAGATGTTGTTTTTTTATTCTGTTCCTTTTTTCTTGTCCTTTATACATTTCTTTTTTTAAAAATTAATATATTTATTTTCTTGTTTATATCATTCATTTCCACAACATTTTGAGTTACAAAATTTCTCCCCATCTTTCCCCTACCCAGCACCTCAAAACAGCCATTCCACTGTGTAATCCCTCCCCTAATCTGCTCTCTCCTATGTGTTCCCCCTCGCCCTATATATATATATATA
>CM053583.1:343288490-343340268 GCA_028627135.1 Pseudochirops cupreus | reverse complement strand
ACTCAGTTTTCTGGTATTTAAATGAATGCACTATCTATATTTCTTATGTAGAGAGCCTGTTCCATTTTGTGATTAATAAGTATATCAGCATATTTATAGTTACTGTAGGCATTGTGAATACTGCATTGCTGATGCACCCTGATAGAATGGACCTGGCTGGAGTCAAAATATCTAAATACAAAACTCTAGCTCAGATATTTTAGCACTTGCATGACCTTAATTTCCTTTCCTAGGTCTCAGTTTTCTTATTTGAATAATTGGAAGAAACAAAGAGATGACCTCTAAATTCCCTGCTACCTCTAAATCTATGTCCACACCAACAGCAGTATAAACATTTAAGATGGGGCTGCTTCCGAAAAAAAAAAAAAACAACAACAACAACACATAGTTCTATTTTAATCATGTAAGTAATACGCTCTTTGCAATTCTGAAACTATATGGTAATTTACCACCTTATAATTTGGGTACTAAAAGACTATATATTGATACTATAACTTAGCATTTTTTTATTTGCAGTAAAGCATCAATTAGGCTACAAATATTTTAGAAGTAGATGAAACCATTTTGTAAAGTTTTTCTCCATTACCCCTGAAATCACATAGACATTTCATTTGGCATTTAAAGCTCTTTACAACCTAAGTCCAGCCTTCCTTCTTAGTTTTATTTCATATTGGCTCTTTATTTTTCTTTAAGTTCTACCTTTCCTGCTCTCTAGAGTCCAGTCAAATTTGCCTTCTTGCTCTGTTTCTCACAAGATATATGATCTCATGGCTCTGTGTCCTTGCAGTGCTGCCCCTCTCCCTACCTGTGTAGCACTGAAACTATTGTTCTGTTTTCACTGACAAGTTTGATCCCTAGAATTTCACTACTATACCTAACTCAGGTCTCTAGCCAAAGCTTTGAGGAGCTGGACATTGTCTTGCTAATGTTATAGTTAATTTTTTTTATTTTATTGAAAAAAAATATTTATTTCTTTTTAACATTCTTTTTTGGTTAAATTTTGAATTCCAAATTCTCTCCCTCCTACCTCCCCACATCCATGGAAAAGATAAACAATAGGATATCAATTATACACGTGAAACCATGCAAAACCTATTTCCATACTTTGCTCAATTATTTAAAATATTTTATTCATATGTTTTATTTTTACATTATGAATATTTACAGATTTCTCCTTCTTGAGGGGTCTCATAACAAAGTAAAAAGAACTAAGTAAAACTGATAATACAGTCCCTTATTTGCAAGTTTCTGTGATATTTCCTATCCATAGTGTTTCAGACTTCTCCAAAAAAAAGGAGCAATCTATTTTCTCTTCCTCCCAACCTGCACCCCACTATAAACAAAAAGAACAAAAAGAGGCAAAAAAAAATGTTTTTTTTTGTCGCAAATATACATAGGATCTATCTCATTCTGTACCCTCAATCCGTCACCTCAGTATAAGGGAAATCATGTTTCACCACTGGTCTGCTGGAATCCTGACTGGCCACTATATTGGTCATAGTACTTCTAGTTTACAAAGCTGCTGTTTTTTTTTTAAATAATGCTATTGTTATTGTATAAATTGTTCTTCTAGTTCTGTTCATTTCATTTTTCTGCATCTTATAAATGTTCTCAAAATTCTTCATTTTTATAATATTGATATTGTAAAATAAATTGTTCTAGTTCTTTTCATTTCACTTTGCCTCAGTTCAGTCTTTTCATCACTTTGAAATCTTATATTTCCTCTTTTTATAAAGCATAATAGTACTTCATCACATTCATATACCATAACTTATTTAACCACCTTTCAATTGATAAAGATTCCTTCAGTTTCCAGGGATTTTTCTTTTTCATTTTTTTTTTGCCACAACAAAAACAAGTGTAATGAATATTTTTGTACATAAACTACCTTTTCTTTATTCTTTGATCTCTTTTAAGTCAAAGGAGATGCAACATTCAGTGACATCTTTAACGCCTGTACCAATTTGTGAGTATGCCAGTAGCGCATCAATGTATCCTTTTTTCCCCATTGCCCCTACAATATCCATCAGTTTTCATTTGGTATCATCTTTTTCACTCTTATGATTAAAAGGTAAAATCTAAGGATTGCTTTCATTTGAATTTCTCTATTTAGTAGTGATTTCAAACATTTAAATTATGAGACTACTGACAATTTATTTTTTTCCCTTGAAAATTGTCTTTCGTATCCCTTGACCATCTATCAATTGAGTAATGTTTCTTTCTCTTGTAAATTTGAATCAATTCTTTTATATATCTTGGAAATGAGAACTATCAGAGAAAAACTGTAATTTCCCCCCTTGATTATTTCCATTTTAATATTAGCTTTATTAGATTTGTTTATGCAAAACCTTTTTTAATTCTTTAACAAAAATTGTCTATTTTATCTTTTGTAATACTCACCATTACATGAACTTTATTATTGATTGATTATTTGTAATTGTCATGAATGTTTCTTCTAACAATATATCTGATGGATGAAAAAAAAACACTTTTCTTTGTTTCTCTAATTTATATCTTGGTGAGGATAAAAACAGAGTTTGCAATTTCAAAGAAGAGAGAAATTTGGTAGATAAGGGGATTTCAGATTTCAAGAACAGAGAAGTTGTTCATTGGTGGGTGATGACTACATTGTGGATTTGTTTATCACTAAATATAGCTAAGCTGGAATTTAGGCATAGGCAATGTAAAATGGATAAAATAGGGGACTGAAAAGTTAGAATTTTGGAGAGAGTATCAATACATATATTGAAGCCATTAGCATGATCACAGAAGTTGAGAAGGAAGAAAAACAACAAGAACCACCTCCACAACAAAAGTGAACTTGGCTCTAAACTCATTAGGGAAATAAGGGGAGTGTCCTGGAGGATTGCAGAGAATAGATACCCGAATTTCTATTGGGTTGTATATATAAATTGAATAAACTACAAGGGAACAAATTTAAATGAATGAGGGTGGTAGACATAGAGGTTCCAATACAGATGTTGGGAATAGCTATGGAGAGTAAGAAATATTCCTACTCTGCTTGCCTTAGTTGGTAAATTGGGAGGAATGAGTGAAAATGAAACAGACACTGAGAAAGTTGGTTACAGAGGTCATTATATCCTGACTCTGCAAGGAGTAAGGCCCCATGAAAGCTAGAAGATGTAAATAATAGAAAGGGGAAAAAATATGAAAGCAAATTTGTTTTCTTGTAGAAAGCATTATATAAAGCTCCATGCAAGACTAGGTAGATGTAGAGGTGGACGTTAGAGGGTTTGAGTTGAATGGGATAGACATATGGAAGCGCCCACTGAGAGACAGAGAATGGAATATGTAGACTAGGACACAATGGAATATTTCCCTACTCCTCACTAGATTTGATTCTCAGAGATTAGTTGAAAGCTTCATAATCTGGGGATTCTACATGGTAGAGTAATTAGAGAGCTGGACATGGAATAAGGAAGACCTTAGTTCAGATCTGGTGTCAGATACTTACTGGCTATGTGACCATGGGCAAGTTGCTTAACTTCTGTTTACCTTAGTTTCTTTAGCTATTAAAAAAAGCATCTATTTTCCAAGGGTTATAGTGAGAATCAAATAAAATAATATGTATAAAGTACTTAGTACAGTGCATAACATATAATAAATGCTATATAAATGCTAGCTATTATTACTACTGTCTAAGGGAAAGGAGAATTTTCAAAAGGGAATAATATGCCCCAGATATTTTTCCCCATTTTTTCTTACCTATTTCTGTAGATGCTATATGGTTGTAGCAGCAACACAATATTCACAGCACCTACAGCACCATGAATATGATGGCATAATTCTGAATTGCAAAATATAACAGATTCTCCACATGGAAGGCAGAACCAAAACATTTATTCAAAAACCAGAAAGTTGAATCCCAACACCAGAAAGCCAAATTCATCATAGCAGCAAAGAAATATACACATAATAACAATGAAGGAGGCACCACCTTCTCAAAACCTTCTCCCTGCGAGGGCCTTATCACCAGTGAACACTCATAATTCACTGCCTGCTTCCTCTCTTTCCCTAAGCTCTAACTGCTCTGACCAACTTCCTCTGGGCTCTGTTCCATGGTTATTGCTCCACCCCTTCCTGCTCCCACCATAGGCTTCATGTGACTCAAACTTATATGACTTAGTTTTCCATGTGACTTAAGGAGGTCACATGGGCCTATTAATGATTGGGAAAGATCTTCCCATTTTCATTACCAAGATTGAGAATCATAGGACTCCAGGATTTGAGAAAAATTGGAATTGTGTCACTTAAAGTATAGTGGATAGAAAATGAATATAGTTAGGTTATAATATATTATTGGTGAGGATATATGCAAGAAGTGAATAAAAAGACCATATCTATCACATAATACAATAAATATTTATTAAACACCTACTATTTAACAGGAACTTTGCTTAGCAAAGGCCAGGGGAGGGGTTAACTCCTCTCCATTGATCACAGCATATTAGAAGAACTGAAAATTTACAGGTGCCTAGGAAGTATCTTTGACAATAGCTGTACAAAAGTCTAGAAATTTAGGACTCTGTTTCCTGGAAATAGAGTTCTATCTTGGCAAAAGCTCAAAAGTCAAGAAATGGCTGGGAAAATGAGTAAAGTGAGGGGGAAGTCAAAGTATAAAATCTTTTTTATAATTAAATTTTATGCTTATTTTTAGTTTATATCATTCATTTCCATAAGATTTTGAGATACAAAATTTCTCCCCCTCTTTCCCCTACCCACCACCCCAAAACAGCAATCCCACTGTATTCTCCCTCCCCCAGTCTACTCTTTCCTCTATCCTCCCCATCCCTCCTCTCACTTTCCATTAGGGCAAGATGGATCTCTATACTCTAGTGACTTTATTTCTTTTTTCCCAGTTGCATGTAAATAATAATAATAATAATAATAATTTTTGAAACATTTGATTTTACAATTTTGAAATCCAGATTCTTTCTCTTCCTCCCTCATCATCCACCATTACTTGGAAGATAATCAGTTAAATATAGGTTATGCGTGTGTAGTTAGGGAAAACATTTCCATAGTGGATATTTTGTGAAAGACTGACTGTATTTCCCTCCATCCTATCCCTCCCTCAAACGTGTTCTATTCTCTACTTTGACCTTGTCCCTTTTCAAAAGTGTGTGCTTCTGACTACCATCCCCCCCAATCTGCTCTTCCTTCCATCATACCCCCTTTCATTCCCTTCCACCCTACTCTCCTGTAGGGCAAGATACCCAATTTAGTGTGTATGTTATTCCCCCACTAAGCCAAATTCAATGAGAGTAAGGTGGACCCATTCCTTTTTGCCTTCCTGTTTTTCCCATCCATTGTAACAGTTATCCCTTGCCTCTTCTATATGAGATAATTTACCCCATTCTGTCTCTCCCTATCTCCTCTCATTTTTCTCTCTCACCTCTCAGTTTCACTTTTTAAATATCATCCCTTCTTATTCAATTGATCTTGTGCCCTCTGTCTATATATACCTATACATACATACATACATACATATATACATATATATATATACATATACACACACACTCACATATGTATTTATATGCACATATAGCCTCTTATGTAGACATATATGTATGCATGTATACATATATACACGCACACACACTTATATACAATACGTTTATATTACCTTCAACTATCCATGTACTGAGGTGCCTAGTTTTATAAGTTACAATTAATAAGTTTAATAAGTTACAATTATCATTTTTCCATGTAGGCATGTAAACAGTTTAAATTTAATAAGTTCCTTTTCATTTCTTTTCCCTATTTACCTTCTCACTTCTCATACTTTTCTTGTTTCTTGTATTTGAGTGTCAAATTTTCTATTCAATTCTGTTATTTTCACCAAGAATAATTGGAAGTCTCCTATTTCATTGAATGACCGTATTTTCTCTGGAAACATTATACTCAGTTTTGCTGGGTAAGTGATTCTTGATTTTAATCCTAGCTCCTTTGTCCTCCTGAATATCATATTCTAAGCCCTTCAGTGCCTTTATGTAGAAGCTGCTAGTTCCTGTGTTATCCTGATTGTGTTTCCATAATACTGAAATTGTTTCTTGGCTGCTTGTAATATATTCTGCTTGATCTGGGAACTCCTGGACCTGGCTATAAGACTCCTAGGGGTTTTCTTTTGGGGATCTTTTTTCAAGAGGTGATCAGTGAATTCTTTCAGTTTCTATTTTGCCCTCTGGTTCTAAAGTATCAGGGCGAGTTTCCTTGAGAATATCTTGAAGCATGATTTCTAGATTCTTTTTTTTTTTTTGATTGTGGCTTTCAGGTAGTCCCGTAATTTTTAAATTATCTCTCCTGGATATGTTTTCCAGGTCAGTGGTTTTTCCAATGAGATATTTCACATTGCCTTCTATTTTTTCATTTGTTTGGATCTATTAAATAGCATCTTGATTTCTCAGAATGTCATTAGCTTCCATTTGCTACAATATAATTCTGAAAGAATTATTCTCTTCAATGAGCTTTTGAAATTCTTTTTCCATCTGGCAAATTTGGCTTTTTAAGGCATTCTTCTCTTCATTGCCTTTTGGACCTCTTTTGCCATTTGAGTTAGTATATTTTTTTTAATGTGTTATTTTTTTTTACTGTCTTTTCATGATTTTCTTGCATCATTCTGATTTCTTTTACCCATTTTTCCCCTACTCCTCTTATGAGATTTTCAAAATCCTTCTTGAGTTCCTCCATGGTCTGTAACCAATTCATATTTTTCATGGAAGCTTTTGGTGCAGGAGTTCTGACTGTGTTGTCTTCCTCCCATTTCATGCTTTGATCCTTTTTGTCCCCACAAAAGGCATCTCAAGTTGGATTGCTGTTCTTGATTTGCTTCCTTTGCTTATACATGTTGCCACTTAATTACTTGAGTTTTGAGCTCTCCCACAGTATAACTCTGCTTCCAGAGAGCTTTGTCCCGAATCACTGGGGTTTTCACAGCTGCTGGGGTTATTAGGGGTTTGCTGTCTCTGAAGTCCCCACAAATTCTGGCTCACTGGTTATACACATCAGGACCACCACTCAAACCCATGATCCGGATCCAGGCAGGTTAAGGCAAAAGAGATTACCCTCTGAATGTTCACTTGGCCCCCCTGCAATCTTCCAGCCAGGAGCTCTGAAGCAGCTAAGTGAAGGTGGCTGCAGTGTCACCACATCTCCACTTCTTTCAGCTCCAGGGGCAGGGACTGGATGCACTCCTCCATCCCCCCCAAGTTCCAATAGAGTTCTACACTGACTTCTCACTTTTTTCTTTGGCATTCATTGGTTGATAATTCCGGAAACCACCACTGCTGCTGGTGTTCCACTTTCCTGAAGACTGCTGCAGCCACTGCTGCTGGCTGGGGCTGCCCTGGGGCTAAAATTGTGGGTTCATGTAGTGTTGGGTTCAGCTCCCAGCAGGCTCTGATTAACGCTTACTGTCAGTTTGCTGGGCTGCCTTCAGTGGCATATTTGTTTCTTTCTGTCACTTTGTGGGTTCTGTAGCTCTAAAATTTGTTTAGAGTCATATTTTATAGGTATTTGTGGTGGTTATTGGGGAGAGCCACGGAGTTTTCCTCCTTCTATGCCACCATCTTGGCTCTGCTACCCAGAGTATAGAATCTTAATCATAAAAGATAAAAAATATACAAATGGAAGAAGTCAACAAAGTCAAGACTCCTGCATCAAAAACCCTGAAGAAATATATGATTTGGTCATAGGCCATGGAGGTGTTCAAAAAGGATTTTGAAAATCAAGTAAGAGAAGTGGAAAAAAAGGGGAAGAGAAATAAACATGATGTAAGAAAAAAAAGAACAACAACAACAACAACAAAAAACAAGTCAACAGCTTGCTAAAGGAGACCCCCAAAAATAGTGAAGAAAATAACACTTTAAAAATAGGCTAACTCAAATGGCAAAAGAGGTTCAAAAAGCCAATGAGGAGAAAAATACTTTAAAAAGTAGATTTGGTCAAATGGAAAAGGAGGTCCAAAAGCTCACTGAAGAAAATAATTCCTTCAAAATTAGAATTGAGTAAATGGAAGCTAATGACTTTATGAGAAATCAAGAAATTATAAAATGGAACCAAAAGAATGAAAAAAAGAGAAGACAATGTGAAATATCTCACTGGAAAAATCATTGATCTGGAAAACAGATCTAAGAGAGATAATTTAATTATTGGACTACCTAAAAGCTATGATCAAAAAAAGAATATAGAGATCATCTTTCAAGAAATTATGAAGGAAAACTGCCCTAATTTTATAGAATCAGTGGGTAAAATAGAAATTGAATTAATCCACCCATTGTCTCTTGAAAAAATCACCCCCAAAAACTCCTAGGAATATTGCAGCCAAATTCCAGGAAATATTACAAGCAGTCAGAAAGAAACAATACAAATAATATGTAAACTCAATCAAGATAACATAAATTCTAGCAACTTATACATTAAGGGATCAAAAGACTTGGAATATGATATTCTGGAGGTCAAAAGAGCTATGATTAAATCCATAAATCACCTGCCCAGCAACATGAGTATAATCCTTCAGGGGAAAAAAAATGGACATTCAATTAAATAGAAGACTTTCAAGTAATCTTGACGAAAAGACCAGAGTTGAACAGAAAATCTAACTTTCAAATATGAGACTCAAGAGAAGCATGCAAAGGTAAACAAGAAAGAGAAATCATAAGAGACTTATTAAAGTTCAGCTGCTTACATTCTTACATGGAAACACAGTATTTGAAACTCCTGAGACTTTTCTCAGTATTAGGGTAGTAGAAGGGAATGTGTGCATGTGTGTGCATGTGTGTGTGTGTGTGTGTGTGTGTGTGTGTGTGTGTGTGTGTGTATAGAGAGCAAGAGCACAGTGTGAGTAGAATATGTAGGAAAGATTTATGAAAATAAAATTAAGGGGTGACAGAGGAATACATTGGGAGAAGGAAAAAGTGAAAGACATAATAGTGTAAAATATCTCACATAAAAGAGGCAAGAGAAAGGTGTTGCAATGGAGGGGAAGAATGAGGAAGGTGAAAGGGAATCAATCAATCTTACTCTCATTGGACTTGGCTTGAGGAAATAACATACATGTTATTTCAATTGGGCATCTTACCCTAAAGGAAAGTAGGGGGAGGGGATAAGAGAGGGGATGATGGAAGAGACGGCAGATTGGGGGAGGGGATAGTCAGAATTAAAAACTTTTGAAAAGGGTCAGGGTCAAAGGAGAAAATAGAATAAATAGGGGGTGGGATGGGATGGAGGGAAATATAGTTAGTCATTCAAAATATGGCTACTATGGAAATGTTTTACGTAATTACACATGTATAACCTATATTGAATTGCTCGTCTTTTCAATGGGGGTGGGTGAGGAGGGAAGAAGGGAGATAACTGAGACTCAAGTTTTAAAAACAAATGTTGGAAATTGTTTTTACATGCAACCAGGACATTAGATATATAGGCAATGAGGTATAGAAAACTATCTTACCCTACAAGAAAGTAAAGGGGAAGGTTGAAAGGGGGTGTATGTGTGATAGAAGGGATGGCAACCTGGGGAAAGGGTTAATCAGAATGCACACCATCTTGGGGTGGGGGGAGGGGAGAGATGGGAAGAAAATTTGGAACTCAAAATCTTGTGGAAATCAATGTTAAAAATGAAAAATAAATAAATAAATCTGGGGAGAAAATAATATTGATTATTTTTTTGTTCTTTCTTTCTGCCCCTACAACCTCTTTGAAAAGGTAAACACTTTTTTATATATTTATAGAGTCATGCAAAATATTTCCATATTAGTCATGTTGCAAAAGAAAACAGGATAAAAACCATTCACAAATAAAGAAAATTTTAAACAGCATATGTTGATCTTCATTCCCACTCCAGTGCTTTCTGTGAATGTGGATAGTATTTTCTCTCATAAGTCCTTCAGTTATATCATGTGTCATTGCTGGGAATAGATCACTTATTTACAATGATCATCATACAATATTACTATTACCATATAAAGTGAGCTTCTGGCTCTGCTCATTTCACTTTGTAGCTGTTCATGTTTGAGTCTTTCAAGTATTTCTTTTGTCTTTTTTGTTCTTGTTTTGTTTTTTTTTTAGAAATGAATGTTGTTTATCATTTGTTTTAGCACAATAGTGTTCCAATACAAATTGTTTCCACAACGTGTAAAGCCTTACTCAATTGATCAGGGTCCCTGTGATTTTCAAGACTTTGTCATCACAAAAAGAGGTGCCATAATTTTTTTTTTGGCACAAATACATACTTTTTCTTTTTATTTTATCTCTTTGGCATGCATACATAATAGTTGTATTGCTGTGTAAAATGGTCTTGATAATTCCAAATTGTTTTCCAGAATGATTATTCCATTTTTCAACTTCATGATGAGTGCCATTTTCCTTTTCTGTCATTTTGTTGTTGTTGTTGTTTGGTTGTTTTCAGTTACATCCACCCTGTGTGACATCATTTAGGATTTTTTTGGCAGAGATATTGTCATAATTTTCCATTTTTACCAGCTCCTTTTACAGATGAGGAAGCTGACCAAAAAAGGGTTAAGCAACTTGCCAAAGGTCACACATTTAGTAAGTGTCAGAGGTGAGATTTGAACTCAAGATGATGAGTGTTCCTGATCGTTTAATTTGCTTATTATATTCCCCTTTATTTTAAAATAATATACCCATTTTGATTTTATTTTAGTAAACTTTGTGTGATGTTGGTTTATACATTGTTGTTGTTGTTATTCAGTCATAGAGGACTCTTCATGACTTCATCGATAATATCACACTAATACCATCCATGGAGTATTTTTTTTTTTAGGCAAAAATCATGGAGTGGTTTACAATTTCCTTCTTGTAATGTTAATTAACTCAAATTTGAAGATCCCTTTCTTGTTATGCCAAGTAAACAGTACTCAGCCCTTCTTTCTGTGAAAGAAAGAAGGTGTGAACTCTCTTTCCTGTTGCTGACCTAACAGGAAAGGGTTGGCTGAGACAGGAAGCCAGTGTATGTGTGTGTATTTAAGAAGAGCCCAGAGAAGAGACAGGCAGAATCAAGAATTTTTTCTTCTGGTGGGCTCCTGGTGGAGGAAGCAGGATTTTCACAGTATCTGGAAGCTGTGCTGTCACTTGCCGGACTGAGAACTGAGTTGGAGTTTTCTATGAGACCAGAATCTGGTGAAGGCTGAAGTTGCTGCAGAGAAGCTGCCTGGAAGGATGAGAAGGCCGCCTGGAAGGCTGAGATTTCTTCTGGGTCCTTGGGCCAGCCAAATTGCTAGAGGACTGAAGAAGTACAACCAGAAGACTTTGTTAGTGGTTTGGTTGATCCTTGAATTCCCAGCAACAGAAATTGTGAAGGTTTTGAGATGTGCTGAACCCTGTGAAGTTCAGTGCGTTACAAGAACTGCCTGGAGGACTGGATGAGAACCAGGGAGCTGTCGGCCTCTGAATACAGTGATTGTTTGGTGGATTCAGGTAGAAGCTGGGACCATGGAAGGGGATCCAGGGAATCTGACAGACTACCCTGAGTCAAGCTGAAGAAAAGACCTCTCCTTGGATATTGAATGCATGATGAAATTGAAGTTTACTAGACACTGAGGGGTGAAGGGTTTGTGTAATTTTCTAATGATTGCATTTAGTGATTAATGATACTTAGTAACTGATTGCTAGATAAGTGACTGATTAAGTTAAACTATGATTGCCCCATGAGTGGAAGACAGACTTGTATTGGGAAATGATTGAATGATTAAGTAAGGAGGCAAACCTCCTTAGGGAAACCAGATGATTATTCCTTTGTTCTTTGTTCTAAATACTGTGACCACTTTGGTGAAAACTACATGGCCATTTTAATGTTAAGCTGTTGTGAACACTATATTGTGATTTTCTCTGATAAGATATAATGTTGTGAATATTATATTGTGATTTGCTGTGAATGTTTGCCTTGATTTGTTATGGAATAAATGGAGTGTTCACTATACTGTGTAGTCATAATCTTAAAAGCTGTAAATAGTAGCATTCATTTGGGAAGCTGCTCGCACATGGCATTACACTTCTCCACCAGGTTCACTTAGCTGGTGCACGTCTGAGATGAGATTTGAACTCTGGTCTTCCTAACTCCATGATCAGCATTATATCCACTGAGTCACCTAGTCTCTGTCTAAATAAAACTAGCTTCTGCTTATCAAACACTATATTACTATGGTCATTTACTTCTATGTATTGTGTATCCAATTTAGTCCACTGATGAAGCAGTTTATTACTCAGCTAGTACCAGATTGTTTTGATGATCATCACTTTGTATTCCAGTTTGACATCTATTACTGTTAGGTCACCTTTCACATTTTTTTTCATTCATTCCCTTGATATTCTTGATCTTTTTTTCTGTTCTTCCAGAGTGATTTTCTTATTTTTTCCAAGCCTCTAGACCAATTTTTGTTAGCTTTTGGCTTTTCTCCCAAGCTCTGTGCCAGTTTCTGCTTCTTCATTTTCATCCCTGAAACAAGATACTGAAGGTTGTAGTCAATAGGTTTGACCATATTGAGTGCCTGGTGACCAGGGCTTCATTCACTTCAGGTTGAGTAGACATCATGGCCATCAAAGACCACTTGATTGACCTCAATTACATGGTTTATATATTTCAATACTATTCTGCCTATGGCAAGTTCATGGGCATGAGAAGCTGGTGACCAATGGAAAAGCCATGATGATCTTCCAGGAGTGGGATCCCACCAATATTAAATGAGGAGGTGCTGGAACCAATTATGTTGTAGAGTCCACTGGAGTATTTACCACTAAGGAAAAAGCAGGGGCTCACTTGAAGGGTGGAATCAGTTGGGTCATCATCTCTTCCCCTTTTGATGATGCCCCAGTGTTCATGATGGGAGTGAACCATGAAAAATATGATAACTCCCTTAAGGTTGTTAGTAATTCTTCCTGCATTACCAACTACTTGGCCCCCTTAGCCAAGGTCATTCGTGACAATTTTGGCATTGTGGAAGGCCTCATGACTATACGTTCATGCCTCATGATTCATGACTCATGCCATAACTGTTATCTAGAAGATAGTAGATGGCCCCTCTGGTAAGCTGTGGCATGATGGACATGGTGCTGCCCAAATCATCATCCCTATTCCAATGATGCTGCTAAGGCTGTAGGCAAGACTATACTTGAGCTGAATAGGAAACTCACAGGCATCGCATTCCATGTTCCTACTAGCAATGTGTCTGTTGTGGATCTGACCTGCTGCCTGGAGAAACCTACCAAAAATGACGATATCAAGAAAGTGGTGAAGCAAGCATGAGAGGGAACTTTGAAGGGCATATTGGGCTATACAGAGGACCAGGTTGTATTGTGTGACTTTAACAGAACATCCACTCTTCTACCTTTGATGTTGGTGCAGGTATTGCTCTCAATGACCATTTTGTTAAGCTTCTTTCCTGCTATTACAGTGACTATGGTTATAACAACCATGTAGTAGACCTCATGGTCCACATGATGTCCAAGGAGTAAAGTGGAAAGCCATAGACCTTCATCCCCAGAAAAAAAAAAAGGAGATCCACCACTAGGGAGACTACATTCCTAACCTATATATCCCATTCACATCCTTGTCCCAAAGTACACCTGTAGAAGGAGGGAGAGTCCTGTACTGTGTACCATCATTAAATTCACCACATTCAGTGCAAAAGAAATAATTTTTGTTTGTTTGATTGGTATGGCATTGAATGAGTCAAGTAATTTGGGCTGAATTGTCTTTTTATTATTTAGACTTGGCCTGTGAATGAAGAATTTATGTTTCTTCAGTTGTTTAGGTTTGACTTTATTTGTGTAAAAGCAACTTGAGATGTGATCATATAGTCATTGAGTTTGTCAGGTTAAACTCCCATGTATTTTATATTATCTGCATTTTTTTTAAAAATGGAATTTCTCTTTTCATCTCTTTCTGCTTAATTTTTCAATAATATGTAGAAACCCTGATGATTCATGAGCATTTATTTTATATTTTGCAATTTTGCTGATGTTAATTATTTCAACTCATTTTAGTTGATTATCTGATTCTCTAAGTATATGATCATTCCATCTATAAAGAATGATAGTTTTATTTCCTTGTCTATTTTAATTTCTTAAAATTCTTTTTCTTATCATTTCTTTCTATCATTTTTAGAACAATATTGAATAATAGAGGTGAAAATGGACATCTTTCCTTCACCACTCATCTTATTGAAAAGGTTTCTGGCTTCTATTACAGATAATTCTTGCTAATGATTTTCAAAAAATACTATTTATCATATAAAGGAAAGCACCACGTATTTCTCTGCATTCTAGAATGAGTGGTGTATTTTATCAAAATATTTTTCTGCATATATTGAGATAACCTTAAAGTTTTTGTTGTTTTTATTATTGATATGGTGAATTATGCTGATAGCTTTCCTAATATTAAAGTAGCTGTGCATTCCTAGTACAAATTCTGCCTGGACATAGTGTATGAATTTTTTTTTTTATGAGTTATATTGCTGCAATACCTTTGATTTTATTTTACTTAAAATTTTGCATCAATATTCATTAGAGTTATTCAAACACACAAACACACACACATTTTTCTTTTCTTTTCTTTTCTTAGTTCCTCCTGGTATAAGTATTAGCACCATATTTGTGTTATAAAAAGAATTTGTTAAAATATCTTCTTTGACTATCTTTCCAAATATTTCCATAGTATTAGAATTAATTACTTTTCTTTAATTGTCTGATACAACTCACTTGTGAATTCATCTGATCCTGGGATTATTTATCTATCTATCTATCTGTCTATCTATCTATCTATCTATCTATCTATCTATCTATCTATCTATTTATTTATTTTAGGGAGCTCATTGGTGGTTTATGTGGTTACTTATTCTAAGATAAAATTATTCAAGTATTCTATTTCCTCTTCAATTAATCTGTACAATTCATATATTTTTATAAATATTCATCAATTTTCCTTACATTGTTGGATTTATTGGCATATGGGTGGGTGAAATATTTCTTAAAATTTTTTTTTAATTTCGTCTTCTGTGGACATGCAATTACTTTGCTCTTTTCATTTTTAATATTGTTGATTTTGTTTTGATTTTCTTTTTTAAGAATCACATTAATGAAGGTTTATATTTTTTTTTCCCATAAAACAAGTCTTTAATTTTATGTTATTTCAATGGTTTTCTTACTTTCATTTTTAGTAATCTCTCCTTTGATTTTCAGGATTTCTAATTTCGTGTTTAATTGGGGATTTTAAAATTTGTTCTTTGTCTAATTTTTAAAAATCATTTCTATACCCAATTCATTGATCTGCTCTTTCTCTGTTTTACTGATGCAAACATTCAGATATAAAATTTCTCCTCACAATATTTTGGCTGCATACCACAAATTGTCTTTTTTGTATTATTTTTGTCGTTTTCTTTAAAGTCATTTTGGACTTCCTATGATTTGTTATTTCACCCGCTCATATAATTTTGATACCTGAAATCTTGTTTATTTCCTTAAGGACCAAAATTAAAAGCCAAATCACTCTGACTTTCATTGATTGGCCAACAATAGGTCACAGGCTGAGCACTACTTGTTCACTGTTTGGGCCCTAATCGGCTCAGAGTGAATGTATTAAGCAATTTTTTTTCTGTTTTGGCAGAAACCTTGAGGGTCTTTTCTATCCCAGATTGATTTTTTTTTTTTTTGCCTAGGTAAAGAAACCATTCTTTACCTCATTTCTTACCTAGCCTTAATCACTTAATGGTCATTACCACAGTCAAACTAAGACCTATTACATATCTTGGATTACAAAGGCCAAGGTCTCCCACTGTATTCAGGGCCATTTCTAATCATTCTTATCTATATCTAGCCACTGGAAAGTGAGGCTAGTGACTTTGCACAGACCTCCTTCGCTTAAATCCAATTTAATTCCATGTCATGGCATCACCTCCCTGACATCATGGTTCATTTTGAGAATGGACAAACAACAGGAATAACAACTTTGAAAATATTACATGTTTCTCACTATTTTTCTACAATAGTTTATCTTTAGCAACACTTGTGAATATGGAATTCCTTTAAGCCTGAAGGAGATGGAACAAGACTTGGTTTAATTCCTGTGGTAGGCCCTATATTGGCATATAATTCAAATTTTAATTACCTGCAGAGTTCTTTTCTACTTCACATCAACCACACTTCATACTCTCTTACGGTAACTAAAAACACTTATATTTATTTTGATTTGAATGCTAATTAGGATGTAGAAAATCGAGTGTTTTACCCCTGCATGTCAAAAAAAAAAGGACTAAATCTTAATATATAGCAAACAAAAGGAAAAAAAGAGAAAGCATTTCTCTGGCCCTACAGTTGAAGAATCAGTTGAACTAAAACTTATAGTACTTTAAAAAACAAGGAAGAAATAAATGGCACCAATTTTAGATGAAAGTTATTGGCAGGAAAGAAAGGTACCACATACACTTAATTTCCAGATAACATCTTATTGTCCTTGCTCCATAAGAATAATGACTAAGAGGGGGGAAAGGGAGAAATAAATAGTTTTTTACCCCATTGAAACCTCTTCATTGAGAGCCATAAACAGATGGTCAGCAATTGAGTTGGGTAAATAAAACAGAATTAAATTTTATATAATGGAAGAGATTCCACCATTATCTTCCTCAGGTATTTGTGGTGTATAAATGCTTCTCAAAGGCACTTCTAGCAGAAGTGGGTCTTATCAACCCATGGAAGTTGGAAACAAGCTTGGGTTGTGATTTATTGCCAGAAGAGCAGTCTTGAGTGGAAAAGTGGATGGCCATCTGGTGATGGATTGTTTAAGCCCCAACGACCTACAAAACTGCTCCCTAAGGATTCTAATACACAGAAGAGTTTGTGATATGAATACATGTAGGCTATATCCACATAAAAAGAATAATCAATTGTTGGTTTATTGGAATATAATGGAATGATCCATTGCAAAATCTTGTTCATGCTATTCCATGGAATCATTACAAATAGCATTGTCTGCTACAAAGAAATTAAATAATTATGTCAAATATTGTTGGTCAAGTTAGGCAAGTTTAGACAAATTACAAAGGTATTTGATTTGTGAACAAAACCATAAAAATTCACTTACACAGTACAGTAAATGACTTTTTCAGTACCAAAATTGGCAGTAAAATGTGACTTTGGTATAATTTCTATTCATATTCTCTTGCTGAATATTGCCTTTGGGTGTAATGAAAAATAAATGACTTGTGGATAGGAAACAAAGCTTGTCGGGCTTCAATAATTGTTTTTGTTGTGAACTGGTTTGCTTTCAAAACATATTTTTGGAATCTTTCCAAATGCATTGATTGTTTTTTTTTAAATTAGCATACAAAACAACATTTGGTTTATCATAGCATTTAAAACTGAATCCTCATGCCATTCTTCATATCAACAATTTGTCAACCTGACTATTGTCATTGTTAAAAGCAGCTGTTTTTCTTTATGGTGAAGTGGTGAAGGCAAAATTTAAACATAATTAATTCTATGTTACCCTATAACTGCAGGGTTGTTCTTATAAATATAGCACACAAAGAAACAAATTCCATTCCCTAGAGCCACCAGCATATTATACTTTACAGACTACATTTCCAGTTAAACTTATTATAAAATCAGATGTCTAGTTTTGAGATTATAAAATATATTTTTGTTGTTCTTTCTGAAACTAAATCTTACTAAAGTGGCTGTATTCCAGATAAATATCTAACAAGGAAATACTATGGCACTAAATATCAGCTTATGTGATCATGATTGAGAAATGTAAGTCAGGGGTCGCTAGGTAGCTCAGTGAATAGAGCACCAGCCTTGAAGTCAGGAGGACCTGAGTTCAAATCTGTTCTCAAACACTTAACACAAAATTAGCCATGTGACTTTGGGCAAGTCATTTAACCTCAACTGCCTTACCTTCCCCTCTCCAAAAAGCAAAAAAAAAAAAAAAGAGAGAGAGAGAGAGAGAGAAATATAAGGTAATCATCTTTATATAATGAAATTCATTGAAATAATTTATGCCAATCAATTAGCATTTATTAAATGCTTTTAATGTGAGAAAGACAGTGCTAGACACTAGGGATACAAATGCAATGAATGAAAAAATCTACCTTTAAAATCCTTGAATGCTGACTAGGAAGCAAGTATATATAGTAAAGTGACAGCATATAAAGTGGTTAAAAACAATCAGAAGTTCAGGAAAGGTAGGTGAACACTCTTAGTTGGGGAGATCAGAAAAGGCTCTAACTAAAAAGTAATACTTAGCAATATTATGACAGAAGAAAGGGATTATATGAGTTTATAAGCAACAACACTCTAGTCATAAAGTCAATTAAAAGGCATGGATATGAGAAACAGAGTTACATACACATACATGCATACATGTATACATACACATATACACACACATATATACATACACACATACATACATACATGTATACATACATACATACACACATACATACATATATGTAAACTTACTGAAGGCTAGTTTGGTGAGATTGAAGAATACTGGAAGAGGAGATAGTGCAATGAGGAAAGGAAGATTTGGCGTGTGCCAGTTTTAAAGGACTTTAAAAGTGGAACAGAGTGGTTTATAGTTTAATTGAGAAGCAAAAGGGAGTCACTGAAGTTTTTTGAATGGGCAGAATAACTTGTTTAGGTTTATGATGAGAGAGCATGATAAATATGATAGACCAGCAAAGGCAACTGTGAAGAAGCAGTCAGAATCAGATGAGAATTACAAAAGTATACTGTCATGATATCTTAGGTAAGATAGTTTCCAAGAGGATATTTCCCAGTAGCACTGAAGAAAATTAGTCAGTTAGGATTAATAATGAGAAAAGACTCAGATTTAGCAATTGGAAGATCATTGGTAAAAGTTTGAAGCTACTTTTGGTATACATTTCATGCTACTGGTCTAAAAATTATTTATGTCAGACTACTTCCTTGTTTTCTTCAGTGTTTGTTTAAAAATGAATCTTTACAGTAGTAGCTGACATCTTTTGTCTTACTGAATACTATACTATTCGAGTAGTTAATTTTTCCTAAGTTTTGTATCTAATTTGTCCCATTGAACAATTTATCTATTTTAATCAGTATAAATTCATGTCTTTGATTACTTTTCATAGTACAGTATGAGGTCTCATACAAGTGTCTCTTCTTTCACTGCATCCCCACTTTTTCATTATTCCACTTGAGATTCTTAACCTTTTCCCCCTGTAAATGAATCTTATTTTTCTAGGGCCATAAAGTGATATTTAGTAGTTGATCATTTGGCACTAAATACAAAATAATTTAGATACTATTTTCATATTCCTTAAATTGATTCAGATTACCCATAATCACATAATATTTCTCAAATTATTCATATCTTCCTATTACTATAAACAGTGTTTTATAGTTGTATTCACAGAGTTCCTCATACATCTGGGTAAATAGACTTCAAAGTAATTTATATCTTTTGTAGTTATTTTAAACAGAATTCTTTTTTCTAAACACCTTAGAAAATCAAGGAAGAAATTTCATTTTCACAGATATACATAATGAAAGAGTTCACAATGAAATAATGAATACAGACATCCTAGATGATAAAACAGAATTTTGATTATTTAAAAGGGAGAAGTTTTTCACAAACAAAACCAATATAGGCAAAATTAGAGGGAAAATAGTTAATTGAGGGAAAATCTTTGTAGTAAATTTCTCTGATAGAGGTCTCATTTCTTTTGGAATATTTCCTTTTTTTCCCCAATTACATGTAAAAACAATTTTTTAACATTTATTATATGAAAAAAATAAGTTCCAAATTCTCTTCCTCCATCTATTCCTTGCACTATTTCTGAGGAAGTAAAAAAATTGACAGAGATTATATATATGCAAACATGCAAAACATATTTCCATATTAATGATGTTGTTAAAGGAAAGACAGACCAAAAGAAAAAAAGAAAAAGAAGATTAAAAAAAAAACTGTGCTTTGATCTGCATGTAGATTCCAGCAGTTTTCTTTCTAGAGATGGATAGCATTTTTCATCATAAGTCCTTTAGAATTGTCTTGGATCACTGTATGGCTGAGAATAGCCAAATCATTCACCATTGATCCTGTTAAAATTTTGCTGTTATTGTGAGGAATGTTCTCCTGGTTCTGCTCACTTGATTTTGCCTCAGTTAATGTAACTTTTTTGAGGTTTTCCTGAAATCACTGTGCTCAACATTTCTTATAACACAATACTAATCCATTATAGTAATATGCTATAACTTGTTCAGTCATTCCTAATTGATGGACTTCATCTAAATGTTCATTTCTTTTCTATCACAAAAAGATCTGCTTTATTTTTTTTATTTTTTAACAAATAGGTACTGTTCCTTTTGTTTTCAGTTTCTTTGGGATACAGACCTAGAAACCTAGTAGCGGTATTGCTGGATCAAAAGGGATGTACAGTTTTATTTCTTTTGAGCAGAATTCCAAATTACTCTGCAGAATGTTTGGATCAGTTTAAAACTCCACCAACAGGGCACTAATGTCCCAATTTTCTCACATTGATACCAATATTTATAATTTTTCTTTTCTATAATATTAGCTAATGTGAAAAGTGTGACATGGTGTTTTGGAGTTTTTAAATTTAATTTTCTTTAATCAATTTTGGCTTAGAGTATTTTTAATATGACTATAAATAGCTTTGATTATTTTATCTGAAAACTGCCTGTTCATACATTTGACAATTTATCAATTGGGGAATGACATGTATTCTTATAAATTTGACTCAGTTCTGTATATATTTGAGAAACGAGACCTTTATCAGAAATATTTTCTGTAAACTCTCCCCTCACTCCAAGCTTTCTGCTTTCATTCCATTCTTGGTTGCATTTGGTTTTATTTGTATTACTTTTGAATTTAACATAATGAAAATTACCTGTTATGCATCTCATAAAGTCCTATGTCTAGATTTGTCATGTTTTTTTTTTTTTACCTTTTCCATAAATTTGACAGGTAAATGATTCCTTACTCTCATAATTTATTTATGACATCACCCTTTATATCTAAATCACATACTTTCTCACATATCGTATTCTAGTTTTCCCAACACCTTTTATAAAATAGTGAATTCTTGTCCCAAAAGCTTGGGACTCTTTATCTAACAATAGGTCACTATGGTGATTTGCTACTTTGTCTTATGTATCTAACCTATTTCACTGACCCACTCCATTTCTTAGCCAGTAACATATTGTTTTGATGATAACCACTTCATAACAGTTGAGATCTGGTATGGCCAAGCCACCTTCCTTCACATTTTTTTTTCATTGACTCTTTTAATATTCTTGAACTTTTGTTCTTCCAGATGAATTTCAATATTTTCTAGTTGTATAAAATAATTTTTGGTAGCTTGATAAGTATGGCATTGAATAAGTAAATTATGTAGACTTGTCATTATATTGGCTCAGCTTACCCATGATAAATTTGTATTTTTTCCAGTGGTTTAGAACTGAATTTATTTGTGTGAAAAGATATTTGTAATTTTGTTCATGTAGTTCCTATGTTTGTCTTGGCACGTAGACCCCCTAGTATTTTATATATGTGTAAAATACAATGTTTACATGTGTGTAGTTGTAGTTACAGATTTTTAAATGGAACTTCTCTATCTCTTGCTGTTGGACTTTGGTAATATATTGCATCTGATGATTAATGTGGGCTTATTTTATATTCTGCAAGTTTGTTAATGTTGTTAATAATTTTAAGCAGGACTTTCTAAGTGTACCATCATATCATTTGCAGAGAGTGATAGTTTTGTTTTCTCATTGCCTCTTCTGATTTTTTTTTCTTTTCTTATTGCCGTAGCTAGCATTTGCAGTACTGTATTGAATAATAGTGGTGATAATGGTCATCCTTGCTTCACCCATGATATTATTGCAAAGGATTCTAGCTTATACCCATTACAGATAATGCTCACTGATGGTTTTAAATAGACAATATTTATCATTACAAGGAAAGCTCATTTTAAGATGTATAAGGAATTAATTCAACTTTCCCTCTTCCCTTCTTTTTGTTAAATATACTACAGTCATTTTATTATCCAAGTTTATAAGCATAGCATTATTCCTGACTCTTTATTCTCCCTCACTCCAGATATCTTTTCGTATTGGCATAGAACTGGAAACTAAGAGGCAGCTTCACAACTTAGGTATTTTATCACAGTGATATAATGGGATGCCATTGTGCTAAAAGAAATACTGAAAGAGATGTTTTCAGAGAACTTATGAAGATTAGTTTGAAGCAGTGCATAGTGAAGTGAGAAACTGAATACTTTATATTAAGAATGTTTAAAATTCAAACAATTTTGAAAGGCTTAAGAACCTTTTCAGATATGAATAATGAGTGGATTTGTTTGATTTATTATGCATATGTGTTATATTTTTCTTTATCTTTTAGGGAGGGTAGGAAAGAAAAATAAATGTTTGGTAATTTTAAGTATATATATAATTTTAAATTTAATTGAATATTTTTGGATTTTAATTATTTAAAATTTTAATTTTAAAATTAAATATGCATCCATATATACATATGTAATTTCAAATATATAAAATAAAGACAGTGGTGATCTCACCTTGAAGAGAATAACATTTATTGAGATTGATGACATTATTCTTTTTTTGGCTTTTTGAAGGGCAATTGGGTTTAAGTGACTTGCCCAAAGTCACACAGCTAGTAAGTGTGACAAGTGCCTGAGGCTGGATTTGAACTCAGGTCCTCCTGACTCCTTGTCCAGTGTTCTATTCACTGCACCACTCAGCCACCCAGATGACATTATTCTTGAATGGAAAAATGATCCTATTATTTTGGACACATTGAATACAAGATGATTCTATGATAGAATTCTCCTGCGAATCCATCATGATGAGAATTTTTTTTTTGGGTATTTTTTTTCCATATCTATTTCCTTTTCTGAGTTAGGGTTGTCTTAAGATATGTTTCTTGCTTTCTGATCATGTAGATTTTCATATTTTTGAAGATATACTGCTATTACTTTTATCTTTGCAGTTTGTTAGCCTACAACTGTACATATGTTCTCATTTTAAAAAATCCTTCTGATTTTTCTATAATTTTCTCTTGCTTATTCATTATAGTTACTTGATTTTCTGTTCTTTTCTCTTTAACCAGAGGAAGGATTTATCAATTTTGTTCCTCATTTAAAAGAAGCCTCTTTTAATTTTACTCATAATTTTTTTTTCTTTTTTAATGCTTTTCCTTAATTTATCTATTTCTCCTCTAATTTTTAGTATCTCCACTTATGTGTTAGTTTAATTTACTTACTGACATTTGAAAAAAATGATTATTCAGTTAACTAATCTCATTTTACATTTTGCTAATGTATGTTTGTAAGGATATAATTCACACCATAAAGACTGCTTTAGCTATATCTCAAGATGCCTGTATGACATCCATTTAAAATTATCCAATAGATAGATGGATATTTGCAGCTGGTGCTTAGGAGAAAAACTAAACCAGGCTACTTAGCTTTAGTAGTAATTTTCATAATGATGATGTATAACCCCATGAAACCAGATGACATAGTCTAATAGGGGAGGTTAGTAACAGAAAAGAAAAGAAATAAAGGGTCTTAGAACACCCCTACTGAAGGGAATTATAGCTTTTTCATTCAATTCAATAATTCATGGATATGGCCCTTTTTTTTCGGCCATTGTTCTACTTAAAGGCTTCTCTGAAGCTTTTGATTCCATTCCCTGCTTCTAGATAATCTCTCTTCCCTTTGTTTATATGGTATTGCTCTCCTGGTGCCCCTCTTCATTTTCTGATTGCTTCTTCTCACTTTGTTTTATCAGATCACAATGCAGTTTCAAATTGTTGAGAGTGAACATCCCCTAAAATCCTGTTCTTTCTGTTCATTCTCTCTCTCTCTCTCTCTCTCTCTCTCTCTCTCTCTCTCTCTCTCTCTCTCCCTCTCATTAAAAAAAATCTTTCTTCATATTAATACAAAGTTTAGCCTTTATGTCTCTAAAATCTTCAACCCATATCACCAATCACCAGATGAAACTTCTTGGATGTCTTAATAAGATCTCAAATCCCAATATTTCCAAAGCAAAATCAGTTTCAATCAATTGTTAGTAAATTTGCTACCAAATTTCCTTTTCTATTGAGATCACTACCATCTTTCTAGAAATCAGGAACCTTGAAGCTACCTTTGATTCTTCTTTCTCCTTCACTCCAGGTATCACATTAAGTAACACATCTCATCCCATCTACCTCTACAACACCTCTTGAACTAGTCTCTTCTCTAACCTTTAGTCTACTACCCCAGTTTAATCCCTAATCATCTCTGTGCATGAATTATTACAAGATGTCCAAAACAATTTCTCTCCTTCTTGTTCCACCCCTCTCCAATTCACCTACCACATAACTTCCAAACCGATTTTCCTAAGACACTTATGGTACCATATCACATTCCTAAATGCAAATATCTGCTGTTAATCTATGGTTTCTGGAGTAAAATCCAAACTCTAAAGAGATTTAAATTTACCTCCTGGAGACTTCCACTGTTTAGTTCTTATTTATGTTTCCAAACTAATTCCATATTACTCATTTTAATTGAATCTATGTTACAATCAAATTGGTTTTCTAGACTAAACTTGATATGATATCTCTCACCTTTGATTTTGCACAGGTTGCTTCTCATGGCTAGAATGAACTCCATCTACTGCTACCCTCTTGTAATTCTCAGATCATGTGTCAAATTGTAGAGGATTTATTTATTTTCCAATGCCTCTTTTTCTTAGTGTTCTCTCCTCAACATACCTATTATTTACTTGTTTGTATAGGTGTAATATTTCTACATCCTGACCTGTCACCAACATAAAATAATTTTCTCCAGGGGCAGGGAGCACTGTTTTATTCTAATATCTCTAGTGCCCAGCACAGTGCCATATACATGGATGGTATCTCATAAGTGTTTGTTAAATTGTATGTGTGCTTTGTAAAATAAAATAAAGCCATCCTTGTTTTTAATGTGTTATTAGTCTATATGCTTGTTTATGATTAGGCACTCTTCCACCCTTCCTCCCTCCCTTTTCTTTGTCTCTGTCTCCACCTGTCTGTCTGTCTCTATCTCTGTCTCTCTGTCTCTGTCTGTCTCTCGATCTCTCTCCCCTCAACCCCTCTCTCTTCCTTCTTCAACATGTTGATGTGTGTCTGCCATTCCCATGGGAATGCCAGGTCAAGGGCAAAATCAGTCAAATAATTTTATTCAGGGAAACACTGAGAGGATGAACCCAAGGAAATGTTTATGCAAGATATCTCAAGAATGTAAACAACCACTTTAAATCCAGAGCTTTGTTCAGTCATGAGTTACTATATAATCTCATCTCTTTTCATTATCTGGTCTGAAAATATATTAATTTTAGTTGCTCTAAAAAATGAATTTCTTTTTAAAATGTTATTTATTTGGAAAAACTGTACTTATAAGCCCAAAGGCAGATTCATTAGTATGCTCAATTTTATACTTGATTGCCATTAATCTTATGATGTGTCATTGAAGGGGGTTTATGAGTCCTATTCTAACATAGCCATTTTACAAATGAGGGATATGAAGACTAGAGAGTTTCTCACAAAGCATGATTGAAATAGAAAGGTATAGAACAGAGATCTGAACATGCGTCCTTTCCTAATTTTATGGTCTTTATACTATTCTATCTTGCAGATATAATTCAATGCTACCAAGGTAATTACTATATTTGCAAAAATAAAATCTAAGGATCCTATTTGCATATATAGTTATGGCAGCTGGATAAGATTAACTATTTCTTGCTCATTTTGGAACATCACTGGAATCATGTACTGCTTGAAAGAAGATTAACATCACATTATTAAAAAGAGCATTCAAAGTAATATAATGTCAACCACTAAATAGGGAGCCGCATTTGAACATTAGAAGTTCAAATTCTATTTTTTTCTTATATCTTGAACGTGAATTTTAGTTTCATATCTTTCAATTTCCTGATGTCAAAAGTGTCAAGGGAGAGTAAAATATTGTGATTCCTTTCTATATCATGGAAACGTTTCAAAGATAAATCATTGTTTCTACACACCTCTCACCTCTTCCAAGCTATAATTCCTCCTCCTCACCCACCCACCATTTCAAATACACACAATGAAACACTTGGAACTTGTCCAAAATGTAAAACATTCAACCTATAAGCAAATTAGAAATCAGAATTTCATTCAGTCTATTGCTTGAAGGATGAAAGAATCCTTGAAGTGTAACAATATATGCCTATTTTTTTTTTATCTAGTGCTAGGTTCTCATTCAATATAAATGGGCATTTTAAAATGTTATCCTTGTAAAATGAGAGTGCTGTTAACTGTAACTTAATAGGGCATCTACTTTGAAGTTTATTTTTTAGAGCATGTACAATAACAGAGGTAGATTTTCACTGATCTACCCGTGCTCTCTTATGTGAACTCCTTGGTGATCAGTAACATGAATTTGAAGAAGACTTATAGATATTTGAGGTACAACCTATGCCAGTGAAATCTGAGATGACTGGCTCACATGGGACTCAAACCCCTGACCTTATCCTCAGTATGCTTAAGCAGACAGTGTGAAAAATATAAGTCTAACTGTCAAACCTTCCTGAAGCAAAATGAGAAAGTTCTCTTCCCTGTGGTGCACACTCCAATAACCTTCACTTAAATGAAGTCCTCTAGAAATAAACAATCAATCTACAATTAAATGAATTGGTCTACCTTGGGCTCCAGAAATCAATGATTCAAATGAAAGAAGCATGCTGCAGCATCATTACTAGGAAATGCTAAAAGATCTTCCTTTTACCAGTTAATACAAAACCTATTTTAGGGATAAGAAAATTCCACTGTATATTCTCCCTGTACCTCACTCAGGCTGTGAATGAAAATCTTTATGCCTAACTGGTCAACATAGAACAATGAGCCATCATTTGATTTGGAGACCATGAATAAAACAATCCTTATTCTCATTCAGGTCATATTCTGTTAATTCTATTTACATATACCCCATCGGGTATAATACGCAATCTGAAGTCTAACCTATTTACAAAAATATACTTAGAGAAAATTTCTAAAATGATTAGGGCTTTCATTTTTAAAACTTCTAAAGGTTCAAATGGAGTTGACAGACTATTCCTCAAGTATAGTAACCAAAGAGAGCATTAGTATGTTTTTATAGTATTTTATGAATCCAATATGGTAAAATTCAACAGTAAATCAAACATCTATTAATCATTTACTCTGTACAAACCACTCTCCTAGGTGCTAGGAATTATAAACAAAAGAATAATAAACAAGGGCTTGTCCTCAGGAAGTTTACATATCTTTTCTGAAATAATGCAGCACATACACATATAGGAAGAATGCAATTTGATACTTGAACGTGCAACTATGGGAATCAGGAAAGACTTCACAGAGAATGTAACAGTTAAAGATTCTGGTAAGCAGAATATGTAACCTTTCAGTAGAATATAAACTCTTTGAAAGCAGTCTTTTTTTTTTGTCATTTTGTTTTTGCATTCCTAGTGCTTTACAGAATGCCTTATACTGACATGTTTAATAAATGTTTATTTAATTTAATTAATTTAATAAGAAGGAAGTACTTGTGAACTATGAGTGTTCATAAAAAACTATAAAATTTTAGGACCAAAAAAGACCATCAATTTTAATCTTTAAGATGAGGAAATATGTTTTGATTTGTCCAAGGTCAAATAGCTGGTACATGTCTGAGGTAAGATTTGAATTTGTTTTCTCAACTTAGGCACTAGCATTCCATCTACTATGAAATCTAATGGGTTACCAAGGGAGACCAAATAGTAGTCGACTATAATATTTCATAAGAGAGGTGATGAGGGTAGAGACTAGAATGTTGGTTATGTTATTGGAGTGAAGGAAATGAATGTAAGGGTTCTTATGGAGATGCTCTAAATGCCTTGGGGATTTTAGCTACAAAAACCTGAACGTTAATTTGTTATTAGATGTGGGACTGGGGGATGGAGGAAGGATAGATGGTGGTGTCAAAAAATACCTACTAGTTTTAAATGTAGGTGATTGGTAGAAAGAATGGTTGTGACCTCAGTAGAGAGAGATATTTAGGGAAAGAACAGATTTACGAAGGACAATGCTTAATTTCATTTGGGACATATTGCTCCAGATAGATATAGAATATCCAGGTGAGCTCCAGGTGAGCATAATCCAGGGTATTGAAAATAGAGGACTGAAGTTCAGGAGAGACTGGGAATAGATTTATCTATATAGAGATAGAAATTGAGCCAAAGATGTCAGATGTGATCACTGGAAGAAAGTCTGTGGCTAGAGAAGAGAAGATGTCACAGAACATTGATTTGAAAAACAAGCATGTGAGGGGGGAGGTGTGGAGCAATGGACAAGGAGAATGACAATGGTCAAATTATGTGTGTGTGTGTGTGTGTGTGTGTGTGTGTGTGTGTGTGTGTATGGGGGGGTGGAAGTTGAAGGTGGCCAATGATGTCAAAAGTTAGAGTGGGCAAATGAGGATGAGAAAAAAGAAAAATGCTTTGCTTTTATTAATTAAGAGATCTCTGATGACCTTAGACAAAGTGGTTGCTGATTTATTGTTTTTGTTCAGTCATTCTGTCATGTTCTACTTTTCCTGTGGACCATAGTACACCAAAACTGTCCATGGAGTTTTCTTGGCAAGAATACTGGAGTGGTTTGCTATTTCCTTCTACAGTGGATGAAGGCAAATGGTGGTTAAGTGACTTGTCTGAATTTCACACCTAGTGAGTGTCTGAGGTCAAATTGCAACTCAAGTCTTCCTGACAACAGGGCCAGTGCTTTATCCACTGAGTCACATGGCAGCCTCTGATATTGATGTACTCAGTTCTGATTTGCTAGTATTACAACCAATAGAAATAGTTTTATGGGAATATCCAGAAAAAAAAATCAAATCTCTTCTGAGTGGTAATGTGTGGAAAAAGCATGGATAGCAGAAATCAACAAATATTTAAAACAAACAAAAACTAGTGCAATTGAGGGATAACATTTACAGAATTAATTTAATGTCAGCTCCCTTCTCCATGTTATGGTGCCAAAATAGGGGTAAAATGACCCAACTATCAACAACAGAAGGAAAAAATTAAGAGCTCTATGCTAGACTCATTCTATTGCCTAAATAATCAACATTTGCTTTTTGAGAATTGAGTACATTTAATTTCTCTGTGGCTTAAGCAATAGAATGGGTCATTTCGGGCAACTTATATAAATTTCAAGAGGGTTATTTTGTTATAAGATTGCTTCTTTTGTTGTTCAATACAAAGGAAAAGTGGTAGGTCAACATGCTCCTCTTTTCTATTACCCCCCACATAATCTACTGTCTCACTTGGAGGTTTTTCCAAACAGGTAAGTAGGTAGAGTTAGCAAAATACATCTATTCCGCTTTTAGGATACTTTGAAAAGAAGCTGGTCATAGTTACTGGGTTATTGTTCTTCAGTTTCTGAGAAAATGTGTCATTCTGACCTTTATGCACTAGTATTCTCACATATTCCATCGATTCTGACATTCAATGATCAGCTGCCCCAAGATATAGTTGTGCCTGAGTCAGATATATCTCAGAATACTCCAGGAAACTCCAGACACATGTAGGAATAGGACTGGGGTAGGGTTGGTGGTGGAACAATAATGTTGCATTTGGTGAATGGCAACAGACTCTCATTTTCTTACTTTTCTGGATGTCTCTCCCAGAACTTCGGCTAAAAAAAACCAGCATCACAGTACAAGAAAGACTCCCTCTTGAAAGGGGGAGAGAGAAGAGGAGGGATAAGGAAAGAAGGAGAAGTAATGAGAAAGAAAGAGAGAGGGGTAGGAGGAAGAATAGGGGGAGGAAAAGGGAGAAAGAGATAGGGAGAGGGACAGTAGGAAAAGAGGAAGAGAAAGATGGAGAGGGAGATGGAGAAGAAAGGAGACAAGCCAAATCGACAAGAAATGATTAACCACTTTTTATTTGCCAGGGACTGCTAAGAACTGGGGATAAAAAAGAAAGGCAAAAACAAAACAATATGGCATTACCAATCAATCATAATTGCAACAGAAAGTCTATTGCTCTCATTACCTATATAATGTATATCCCACCCTATTAAAATGGTGCAGGAAATTTAATTCTGTTCTCTTTCTCTAATTTGAATACAGATAATAGAATATCAAAACACCAAGGAGAAGTAGAGACTGAGAGGTTCATTTGGTCCTAATGATCAGGCACAGTATGGATTTGAAGAGTGTCTGTTTTCAATGTTTTTGCCTCGGCTCAGTACTTACATTTTGCTTATTATGAAAATGCTTAAAAAGATTATAATAAAATCAGAGAAGGGAATTGAAAAAAAATATTCAGCAAGCACTTCCTATGTTACTGCTATATAATTTGCATAATATACCATGGCTTATATATGGATGAGCCCTAAGTGCTCTCAAAGACACATTCTCCTTCCTTGCTGTGGCTCCCATGGCTCCTCAGTGAGTAGTTCAACCATTCATTGTATTCAGAAGGAGAAAGTGTTCATTACAATGAGAATCAGCAATAGGAAATCAACTATTGCTGTTAATGAGCCCTCAGGTCATGCGAACAGAACTTTTAAAGACTCTATAGACATATGGATGACATGATTCACTAGTACAAAAAAAAAAGCATTGATAAAGTTGAGCTTTGTTCTTAAGTTATTTTGTCTAGTTTTGTCTTCTCCGTTTCCTCCTTAAAATATGTGTGTATACACACACACAGATGCATGTGTGTGCATGTGCACACACATGCACACACATTTATTTCATATTGGACATATTTCCATAGATCTACATATATACACACATATACATATAATGCATGAAAGAACAGAATGGAAAAGTTTTTGTTAAAATGAAAAAAGCTGAGGCCAGAGATTATTATCCATTATAATATTATATGTGTCTACATATTCATGTGTGTATATGCATATGTATATATGCATATATGTATGTTTTGCCCCCCCATCTGCAAAAATGCAATGTATGCAATATTATATGTGTACATATTGTATATATAATACATGTATACATGGCATTTTTGCAGATTTTTTGAAATAAAAATTACAACTGCATGCTTAAATGAAATTCTTGGAACTTTTTCCATCTCTACAAAAATATTGTCATATGGGATGGCTGCTGGGGAAGGAGGGGATACTATGGTTATTTATGAAACAAACAAAAAAATAAAAAAAATTGTAAAAGTAAAATTGCTGGACCCAGTGGATTTCCATCAATACATTGATCTGAGTGGCCATAAAAGGACTCAGTTCCTCTACCCCCTGATATCAATAGATAACAAACAATAATTTAATAAAGGGGGACTAACAGTGAAGAACAATCAAGGGACCATCTCGAAAATATTAGTCTCTCAGATAAGGAAGAAGAAAAGAAAGGAGATATAGGACCAGCAGAAAAACAAAATTCCTCAAACAGACCAGTATGATGAATGAAAAAACAGAACAAAACATGAAGTTGTAACCAGATAGGAAAAGTGAATTAAATCAAAAATAATCCAAAGAAAATATTTAAATCCCAAAAGTAAGTTTGTGTATGTATTTATCTTTAATAGTTTAAAATTGTACCAAGAGTTTTGGAAAACCCTGTACATATAAGCACACACAAACTTTCTTTCTGGCTCTAAATATTTTCTTTGACTGGTTTTCAAGTTTATGGGTTCATATATCTATATTTACATGCACATAACCATATATATGTATATGTATATATACATATGTATATGTATACATACACCAATGCATGCGTAGTTAGTAAAGTTTTATTCATGCAAATATACATATTTGAATGCAAGTGTATATAAGTGTGTATGTGTATGTATATTTAGAATAAAGGAAGCAAGGCCTATCTGTTGTTAGACAGTCATCTATGACAACCAGTAAACAACAAATCAAGAGAAGTTATCAGTGGCACATCACTTGTGCATCCATTTTTATCATGTTGCAGTATGTTACAGTTTTTATCATAATAGTCAAGTGGATTTACAGAATACGTAATTTATTTTTGAATCGGTGTGGTCTTACACAATAAAGAAGTATGTTAAAAGAAATTTCAGCAAAGAAACTGAGGTGTAAAACTAACTAAAAAGGGAATATCAAGTGATTTTTTTTAAATGGCATAACTGAATTCTACTTCTGGGAGCCAAGATGGCAGAATAATTAGTATCATTATAACTCACTCACATTTACCTCCCAAAACCAAAAAATAGGCCCTCAAACAAATCCCAAACTAGCAGAACTACAAAAAATGGGGCAAAACAATCTTTTGGCACAAGAAATTTGAAAGATAAGCAGGAAAGTTCAGTTTCACTAAGTTAAAAGGGGAATACTGGCACAGGAAATATCACAGCAAGTTTGCAGCAAGCCCCATATGAATAAACCACTGTGAGCTCCTCAGTCCCAGCATGGAGGAACAGACTCCAGCTCTGAGAACCACCATGTGCTTTAGCAGAGGTACCTGGAAACAGGTAGCCTCTACTGGCCAGACTGCCAGGTGCTTCAGTGTAGCACTGGGGAAATACGAAAACACCTCAATGGCCTCAGCACATGGCAGGCACTAGTAATAAGACCCCAGCTTAGCACCAGGTAAGCTGTCAGACCACTATGGATGTCACCAGCAACAGTCACTCCAAGCTCACCCCCTCAGCACAGCACCAGGCATGAGAGTCCATTGTGGGCCTTAGAGAAACAACAGTATGGCACTAAGTAAACAGCTAGAATCTGTATCCCCTAGCACAAGAAGCCTGAGACAGTGCCTCATCCACTCTAGGAGCAGAACTGAAATTTAAAAGAAGCAAAAACCAAAACAAAAACCAAAACAACAACAACAACAACAACAAAACAGAATCAGGCCTGAAAAAGTAATTATGATGATAGAGAAGATCCAGACAAACTCAGAAGAGGACAGAAATGTCAAAACACCTATGAGCAAAACCCCAAAGTAAAACTGAAAGTAGTCTCAAACCCAGAAAGAACTCATGGAAGAGCTCAAAAGACAGGTTTAAAATAATATGAGAGGTAGCAGAAAAACTTGGAAAAGAAATGAGAGTGATGCAAGAATATTATGAAAAAAGAGTAATCAGCTTGGAAAAAGAAAACAACTGCTTAAAAAGTAGAATTAGTCAAATGGAAAAGAAGATACAAAAATCCACTGAAGAAAACAAATCCTTAATATGTCTGTATTAGACAATAAGAATCAATCAAACAAATTCAAAAGAATAAAAAAAAGAAATGTAAAATATCTCATTAAAAAAAATGACCTGGAAAATAGATACAAGAGAGACAATGTCAGAATCATTGGACTAGGTGAAAATCATAATTAAAAGGAAGACCTGGACAACATCTTCCAAGAAATTGTCAAAACTATCCTGATATCCTAGAACCAGAGGGCAAATACACATTGAAAGAATCCACCAATTACCTCAGAAAATAAATTCCCAAATCAAACTCCCAAGGAACATTATAGCCACATTTCAGAATTATGAGATCAGGGGGAAATGTTGCAAGTGGCCAGAAAGAAACAATTCAAATATCAGGGAGCAACAATCAGCATTTCACAGGAATTAGCAGCTGCAACATTAAAGAATCAGAGGTCATGGAACATGATGTTCTGGAATGCAGAAGAGCTAGGCCTACAATCAAGAATCACTTACCTGATGAAATTAAGCATAATACTTCAGAGGGGAAAAAAGATACTCGATGAAATAGAATAATTTCAAGCTTTCTTAAGGAAAATACCAAAACTGAAACAAAAATTTGATCTATTAGATCAAATTAGATCAAAACTCAAGAGAAGCCTAAAAAGACAAAAAGGGAGAGAGAGAGAGCCAAGATGGTGGATTAAAAGCAGAAACTTGCTTGAGCTAGCACAACAACCATTTCCAATATCTGTAAAAATGACTCTAAATAAGTTTTAGAGCTACAGAACCCACAAAGTGACAGAGAGAAACAAATTTCCTGCACAAGGCACCCTGGCAGGCCAACAGGAAGGGCCTGTTACACCAAGCTGGGAGTGGAGCACAGTCCCCTGAGGGCCATGCTGGCACAGACCTCCAGCACAGACCAGCCAGAGCAGATTTCAGGAGAGTGAATCACTGGCATCTTTGGCAATTTCCAGACTTAAAAAAGGTAAAAGGTCAGTGGAGAGAACTCTGTTGGAACTGGATTCCAACACATAAAGGAGGCAGGAGGAGGCTGTTATAATGGAAGAGAAGAACAGAAAAGTGAAAAGGATTGAGTCAAACTTACTCTCATTGGATTTGGCTGAAGGAGGGAATAACATACCCACTCAATTGGGCATGTTATCCTATAAGAAAGTAGCGGGGAGGGGATAAGTGGGGGTGATAGAAGGGAGGGCAGTTTAGGGGACAGGATAGTTAGAAGCAAACACTTTTGAAGGGACAAGGTCAAAGGAGAAAATAGAATAAATGGGGCATGGGATAGGATAAAGGGAAATACAGTTAGTCTTTCACAATATAATTACTATGGAAATCTTTGCATAACTACACACGTATAACCTATATTGAATTGCTTGTCATTGCTATGGGCGTGGGTGAGGAGGGGAGAAGTGAGAGAATCTGGAACTCAAAGTTTTAAGAAGAAATGTTAAAAAAAATGTTTTTACATGTAACCAGGAAATAAGATATACAGGCAATGGGGTACAGAAACCCATTTTGCCCAACAAGAAAGTAAGAGGCAAATGGGGAGATATAAAAGTGGGGAAATTAAGGGAAAGTATAGTCAGTAAGCTTGCCATCTTGAGGTGGGTGGTAGGGGAGAGACAGGGAGAAAATTTGTAACTCAAAATCTTGTGTAAATGAACGTTGAAAACTAAAAATAAATAATTAAATTAAAAAAAGATATAAAGGGAAAAGAAAACTTATGAGATTCAGTGGAGCTGAATGGTTTACATCAATGGGATGATGATACTTGCAATACTTAAAAATTCTACCACTAATACTATATCTAGAAGGGATGTACATTGACAGAAGGTACAGGTATAAAGTGAATTGTAGAGAATGGCATAAAAATAATTAAGGGATGAGAGAGAGGCTGCAGACAGAAGTGAAACATTGTCAAAGAGAGAAAGGTTGAAAGGAGAGAGAGGATAAACAGGAGGAAAATAGGATGGAGGGAAATACATAGTTATCATAACTGTGAGTGTGAATGGGTACAAAAGGAAGAGATAGCAGGAATGAGATAAATTATTTCACATGAAGAGGAATGAAAAACCTGTTACAGTGGAGGGAAAGGTTGGAGTTTAGGCAATGGGCATCACTTGAAACTTACTCTCATCAGTATTGGCTCAAAGAACCAATAATATGCAATCAGTTGTTTATAGAAATCTATCTTACTTGGCAGGAAAGTAGTAAGGGAAGATAGTTTTAATGGAGGACTGATAGAAGAGAGAGGAGAACTGGGGAGGCTGTAGACAGAAATGAAACATTGTCAAAGAGAAAAAGGGTGAAAGGAGAGAGAGGATAAACAGGAGGAAAACAGGATGGAGGGAAATACATAGTTATCATAACTGTGAGTGTGAATGGGATGAATTCTCACATAAAATAGAAGTAGGTAGGAGAATGGATCAAAAAACTGAATCCTCCTCATGTCTCAAATATGTGGAGAACTGCATCAATTCTATCAAAAAGTCATCACCTAATTGATAAATGGTTAAAGGATATTAACAGGCAGTTTTCAGATGAAAAAAAAAGTCAGAGATATCTATTGGAATATGAAGAAGTGTACAAAAGCACTTTTGTTTAGACAAATAAAAATTAAAACAACTTTAAGGTACCACCTCACACCTATGAAATGGGTTAATATGAGAAAAAAAGAAAATGATAAATATTATAGTGGATGTGGGAAAATTGTGAAACTAATGAACTACTTTTGGAGTTGTGAACTGATCCATCTCTTCTGGAGAACAATTTGGAACTATGCTCAAAGGTCAACTAAAGTGTGCATACCCTTTGATCTAGCAAGAACACTATTAGCTCTGTATGACAAAGAGATGATAAAATGAGGGAACAGACCTACATATGCAAAAAAATATATTAGCCCTTTTCATGATGGCAAATTATGGTTGAATACACTGTAGTATATGAATGTAAAGGAATACTATTGTGCTATATGAAATGATGAAAAAGCCCGGAAAGACTTGTATGAAATGATGAAAAGTGAAGTGAGCAGAACCAGGAAAACTTTATACACAATATCAACAACATTGTGTGATGATCAACTATGCATGATTCAACTCTTCTCAGAAACCCAATGATCTAAGAAAAAGACAAAGGACTCATGAACAAGAATGTTGTCCACATCAAGATAAAGAGCTGATGGACTATGAATGTAGACCGAAAACATACTTTTCCACTTACTTTGTTCTTTTTTATGTTTTTTTTTTCTTTTGGTCTTTCTTCTTTCACAATTAGGACTAAAACAGAAATATGTTTTACATGATAAGACATATATAAGCTAAATAAAAATTGCCTACTATTTTCAGAAGAAGGAAGGGGAAGAAAGGAGAGAGAGTAAAATTTGTCACTCAAAATCTTGTGAAAACTAATGCTAAAAATACCTTCACATGTAATTGAAAAAAAAAATTCTTTAAATAATTGAATAAAATGGCAGTTCACATTTCTTCAGTTCTTTCTTAGTACAGGCTCTTTATTTCAGGATAACAAACGAGCAAAACATTAGAATATAAGATCAACCTATACACACATACACACATACACACAAAGAGTACACACACACATGGGTGTGTATGAATTTGCCCATACACACATACATACATACATACATATATGTGTGTGTATACACACACACACACACACACACACACACACACACACACACACACACACCCCTATCTATCTGCCTACCTATCTCCCTATTCTCAAATATCAGCAGAAATCAGAAAAAAAAAAAACACCTGATCAAGGTCTCCTGTTGAACATAACAAAGAAATGTATATTGAACCTGGGACTTAACCCACATATATTTGGAGTGATATAAAGTTAACTAACAATACTTTTCATCAAATAAAAAAAAGTTAAACAATTGGTGAGATAATCAGAATTTATGATTAGGGAGAGATAATACAAGTGATAGAGTAGTCATAAAATAATTTATAGTTTTAATACTATCCTGATCAAGTTAAATAATAGAATATTATTTATAATTAGAGTAAATAATGAAAGATATATAAAGGGAAAAATTGAATGATATTGAATTATCATATGAAAATAAGATAATAAGCTATTGGTACTTAAATTTGAATATGAGAAATTATAGCAAGAAGCAGTAATTATGAAAATAATTTATTACAATTTTGGATGAAATGAAACTGGAAAGAAAGCAGGGAAGTTTATTGTACAACAATTCTGGAAAAAAATAAACGGAGATCATTTTGTACTCAGTATTTGTATCTCTAGGGCTTAGTCCAGTGGCTGACACATAGTAGGCACTTGTTTATTAATGATTACTATAGGAGGAATATCAATGATGTGACCTGGAATTCCATTGTTGTCGTTTTAAAAAAAAAATGCCATACCAAAACTATGGGTTAGTTTAACAAAGGAATTAAGGCATTAGCAAGAACAATAGTGGTTACCTTGACAGAAATAAAAAAAATGTAAAAATAATTTTAGGTAAACTAGAATATGGAACTACCAGTGTCTGTGTGTGTGTATGTGTGCGTGTGTGTGTGTGTGTCTGTGTGTGTCTGTGTGTGTGTATGTAAATGGAAATGAAGAAAGTGGGGGAAAAGATTGATTTATTTCAGTGGAAATAAATATATAGACCTACATCTTCATTATAAATATAATAATTTTGTCTGCATCAGGGAAGATTTATGGAATGTTAATAAGAATAGAAGAAAATGGAATACTTTAATATTGTTCTGAACACAGAGCTATAGATCATAATATCATATATTTAGAGATAAAAGGAATTTTAGAGTCTACATAGACCAACACTTTTATTTTAAAGATGAGTCAAAAGAAAAGTTAAATTACTTGCCCGAAGTCACAGATGTTAGTGTGAGAGATAGGATTTGAATCCAAGTCCTCTGACTTGATAACTGTCATGATATTCTCCACGACATTGTCATATAATCTGGTGAGCATATCGCTCCTTTAATTTTTAAATGTTCCACTTGATATTTATAAACAGAGAATGATAAATCATTTTTTTGTTTTTGTTTATTTGTTATTGTAAGTTTTTTTTGAAATCTTGTGTAATGTTTATCTACATATGTGATTTCTTTTGTGGTTAAAGCCTTTAGGATGTAATTTTGCTCTAGTAAAGTAAATTACTTTATAAATAGGAAAACTATATAACTTTTTGTCAATTACATAAATGTAATGATGTATCTGTTATAGAATATAATTTGCAAAACCTTTCCTGCTCTAGTTTCTTACCTTGCTTGAGGATACTATTTATGCACATGGAAATAATTTTCATGACTTTTTTGTACACCTGGGAAAGGAGATATGTAGATTGGTAACTATAGAACTTTTCTTGGTGACTTTTGTTTACATGATAACTATGTCCATGTCATTTGTTAGCATTTCATTTCACTTTTTCCCTTTTATATTTTGACAACTGTGCAATAACTAATTTTATAATTGTGTTACCTTGATCATGATGTTGCTCATGTTTATGTGGTTTACTCCACAGGAAGCTGCTATTACTTTTTTTTCTTTAGAGTAATTTTTTGTCTAACATCAGATGTAGTAGTTCCACTTTCATTGGAGTAGACTGCTATAGCAATGTTAACAGGTCTTTTTATTTATTCTTTTGTTTATTTACATACTTATTTTTTTTCATTCTTAAAATGATTGTAAGTCATCTGACTTAATTGGATCTATTGATAAACTTTCTATACACTTATTTTGACATAAACTACTTCTTATTATTTTATACTATCCAGCATGTAGTCTTCCAACTATAATGGAGAACTGACCAATAAGCCAAGTCCTTAAGAACATACACAACATGCTCACCTCAGACAATGCCCACATGAAGTTTGGAGCTCGCACAGACATTCTGTAGTTGGTTATAATCCACTAGCCACATGCTGAAGAGGAATCTTTTTGATTGTCTGTGGAGCCAGAGTTCTTGTTCATTCAGAAGGTACTAGACAACCAAGGCTTGTTCATTGGCTTGAAATATTTCCAGTTTGACTGGAATTGGAGAAGAAGGATATGTTGTTATGACCTTTGGGGGAAGGGTGATCTTTAGGCTTCTTCTCACCCAGACTTGGCATGAAGCTGAGGGCATCTGGCTTTGTTGTTGCTTCAATCTTCTTGTGTCTAGTTTTTCATTCTTTTAGGTAAAAGCAGTTAGAGATGACTGATAATCTTGTAAGTTTTGAGAGGTAAGAAATTTACATGAGGCGAAGCCCAGGAACTGAAGTCCATGGCAGCATTTGCCGTAAGCCACACGATAAGAATCAATGTCCTCAGTAACCTGCTTGACTTACTGTAACAATAACAGAGGTACTAACTCACCAATCCATCAGTCATTCCGTATCTGAAAATGCATATAACATGGCAAATGCTATGGAGAAACTGAGGAAAATCTAAACCTGATCTTACCAAGAATGGAAATGATATAGATGAGAATTTGACCTGAGGATTTGGGAGGAAATGTTTGCAACTTCTCTTCTTACTAGACCTTCACAATAAATCTACATTTGTAAAGCTAATCAACGTTAATGGGTTAAATGGAATTGGCCTACTAAACAGGGATGGCTAACAGTAGGAGAAAGAGTAGCTATTAATACTGTATATATGCATATATACACACACATATACATTCACACATTCATATTCAAATGCACATGCATATGCATGCATATATAAATTCACATACATGCATACATATAGAATTACATTAGAGAAAGACACCACCTAACTTCTCAGGGATACTTCAGAATTATAAGAAGAGGATATAGCCAACCTTGCACTGGGAGAGTGAATCCAGAGTAACACCACACAATTTTGTAGGAGTGTACAAAAAACCTAAATAAAGTAGCATTTTCCTTTCATAGCTACATTTATTTGTTGCTGTTGTTTTTAAAAGTGGAGGGTTAAGTGCTTGTTGTCAGTGGTTTTCCAGACTCCTTTGATCTCCCCCTTGTGATGAATCATTTATGCCCTTTTAAATTACCTTGAGTTATACTGACAGGTTTTCATATATCTTTCTTATTTTATCTATTTGCGTCCATGTGGCTGTATGGGGATAACAATAGATTAAACACTAGTTTAGGATTATTTATTTTAATTGTACTCTGTATTTCATTCTTACTTTAATTCTAATTTGGTATTCATTTTGACAATTGAGCCAGATTTATGAAGGTATCTAGATAGTCAATTCAGAAATCATTCCAACATTCAATCTAAAATAAATATCTATGCACATACAACCCTTTTGACTTTTGTAATGGTATCTGGTCTACCCACCATAAGCAGAATGGCTCTCTAGTCTAATGGTTTCTTTGATTCAGTCAACCAATTGTTTTTTTTTTTTCAACCTTCATACTTGAAGAGGATAGATGACATCAAGATGTTGGGATCAAGGTACAGTGTGTCTGACTGTGGTTCAGCAGTCCAATATGAGCTCAGAAGCTTCTACTACAGCTTGGGAATGACTTGTCCATTTGAACATTTGGAATGGAGATGCCTCTAGATTTTCACATTGTGCTATTGCAATTCTGCTTGCTCATAGAGCATAATACATTTTTTATATGGGCACCCCATGCTGGGTGGTATTTTGGTGGAGTCTTCCATATCATACCATCAATACTTAAGTTCTTCAGAAACCCTGAAAGTATACTTATACTATTTCTTCTGAACTTGGTGTGAATATTTATCTTGCCTATATCCAGACTGCAGAAAGATTTATCTGACAAAATGAACTGCTTTTGGACATAGTTGCAACTTCTGCAACTTTGGCCCTTCCTTATAGTTTCTTTGGCAGAGTCATTTGGTCTTGAGATCCTTGTCACTTCAGTTATGTAAACTTTCTTTCCTTTAGGTTTTCTTTAGTTTGCTTCGAACTACTGCTTCTCAGAAAGGCTTGAGAAATCAAGGGGTTATTGAAAGATGTTTTATTTTAAAATATCATAAGGGAGGTGAAATTATCACTACCTAATTAGAGTGAATCTGTATTTTACCTGGAAGAAAGATGATCCAGTGGCTGATGTTGTGTTTGTCTTGAGTCCCTTGATGAAGGTAAGGAAAACTTCATATTTAGTCTGAATGGAAGAAGAGGAAGATAGTTCCATGATATAGCTTCCATGAAGGGGCTGTTTTGCTGAACCCAAACCAGTGAATCCTGAGTGAGTGTTTTGATATGAGAAAAAACTCAGAAGCAATTTAGATTATGTAACCAGTTGTAGGAAAAAGGCTGTAAGTCAGTAAATTTTTAAGTGACTAATATGTGGCAGATACAGTACTAATCACTAGATATACACAAAAAGTCAAAAGATGGTCATTGCTTTTAAGAGTCTGACGATCTAATGGAGGAGAAAACAGAATATACACATATACACGCACATACAAATAAGTTACACACAGGATAAATAGCAAAAAATTAAAAGAGGAAGACACTAGAAAAGAATTGTGAAAGTATTTCTGCAGTTTTTAGTTAGGACTTAAAGGAAGTTGAAAGACAGTGCGCAGAGATGAGGAGAGAGGACATTCTGGGCAGGAGGGTCACCCAGAGAAAATACTCATAGCCAGGAAGTATGTGACTTCTTAGGCAATTTCTGACAAAAGACCCTGAAACAATGCAAAAATCTATTACTATATGGAAACACAATCATCTGTATTATATATTTGTATTAAGTTGTGTTACTGGTGCTACTCCAACTCTTTTCCACCATTTTATATAAATAAAAGAAACTCTGAATGAATGGAAGGTATCTTCGGTATGAGGGCTTTGATGTTCTTGTTAATGTTCCTTCCTATCACATTTACCTTATATCAAGTGACCCACTGAGAGCTTCAAAATTCCAAGCTCAGTGCTCTAATTGTTCATAATGGTCTCAATGTGATAACCAAGTATATCTCACTGTGGGTGTATGTATGTATGTATACACACACACATATATATATATATATATATGTATGTATATATGTAACTATGTATGTATGTATGTATGTATGTATGTATATCTTCTCTTTGATACATGAGAATACCAAACATTTCCTTTATTTGATCCTGAAAGGAGACTATGAGCTATCCTTCCAGTTAGTTGCAACTCACTTCTATCTCCTGGGCTCATTTATATTGAGAATGTGAAGTGAAATATGATTTATATCATTCATTATGTCTTCTCACTGGACAAAGTTTTTTTTTTAAACTAAGCTAAATTTTATAGATTATCTAAAACTATGGATCCCTAGAACTCTACATCCTTTTTTATACCAGTATACTATAATTACTTTAGAAGGAGTTCATATAACACTGAAAGTTATTTTACATTTTATTTTAAATTTTGAGGCAATGTAGCATAGTGTATAGGGAAATGACCTTAAAGCCAATAAAACTTGGGTTAAATCCCCTCTCTGATTCCTCTTGTCTATATAAGTCTGGGCAAATCATTTCAACCTTCAGTGTTTTAAACAAACCTCTAAGATTATGAGAGATAGAGAAAACTCCATCTTGCATCAATAGAAGGAATTTGTTCATTGGAATTTCCTCTAAAATCACAGGTCTAACCACCATCAAATTTATTTTATGGGTTTTCATGTCCAAAGAATTTATCACTAAGTGGAAAAAAAACAAAAACACAACTTACTGGTAATTAGTTTCTTCATACTTAGACTTGTCCTCAGAAAGTATATCTATTTTGTTGCCACCATCTCACACAAAATATTTCCAGCATGGTAGAACCCTGTCAGAGATTGTTTTTGCCTTATCCTAGTTGTTGAGAATGTAGATCACAGTTTATGGCATTGGGAGGTATCCCAATTTGCCTTTGTAGAAACAGATTGAGTTGACTGTATAAAGCAGAAAGGCTTTTACACAACTAAAACTAGTTGATTAAGATTATAAGAAGAAGTAAAACAAACTGAAGAAAAAATCATTGCAGAAATCATTTCTTATGAAAGTATATCATTCCTAGTTGACATAAATGTGTAAGATAGTACTTCTTTAAAAAGGCTAACAATTGATATATGTAACAAATGATTCTAGAAGAAAAAAAATAGAAATTATCAACAAATACATGAATAAGGATCATGACAGCTATAGCTAATCATTAGAGAAATATAAATCAAAATAACTGATAATTTACATTAAATCCACCAAATTGACATATATAATAAAAGGTGGCAAAATTGAAAGCTGACATGAATGTGGCTAAACAGGCTCATTAATAAACTCTCAGTGAAGTTCTTAATTGGCCCAAACATTACCAAAATCAAGGTGAAATTATATGAGCTGCAAAAAATGAATGTATCATTTGACCCAGTATTCCAACTACTTAGAATATATTCCCTGTATGTTGTTGACAAAGGTAGGGGATGTGGGTAACTCACCTGCACAAAATTCTTCCTCCCAATACTGTTCGCAATAGACAGATTGAAAAGTTGAGAAAACTAGCTATCCGAATGACTAGGGGATGGATAAATAATTGTATATGAATGCTATGGAATGCCATATTATGATAAAAAGATTAAATATAAAGAACCAGGAGAAATAATGAAATTTATATGAAATTATGTTTAGTGAAGAAAAATAGAACAAAATGAATAGTGTGCATATTGACTTAAACTGAAGAGAGAAAACAAAATAGCAATAAGTTCACATTTCATATACAGAAAAGGTAAAAGAAATGAGGACAAAAGAAAGGATGATATAGGTACTAGTATATAAGAGGAGAGATATGCATTTGGGGATTGACAATGCATAAATAATTAAAGTATTCAGATGTACCTGTAAACATTTATATTCTCATGATTTTTATCTTTCACCATGCATTTTAAGCTTTATTTCTTTTACTCTTGTTTATTTATTTAAATATCTTTACCTGTCAGAGTTTTGGTATATCAAAAATAATTTTTAAAGTGCAAATATGCATTAAAATATACTATATATTTATAGAGAAAGTGGGGGGAAAGGAATTTTAAGACTGAGTCAGATAAACTCTCCGGTCTGTAAAATAGCTACCAAACTCCTAGAATAGCAGTTTTTATTCTTTAGTGCTGCAAATTCAGAACCAGAAGAGAAATTAATTGTTTCTTCTCTATTCTCATAGTACTGGCCTTTTTTTTTTTAAGTTTCAGTTTTTTTTTCTCTATTGAAATTCACACTTTGTGTTCCATTGCTTTGAAATAATTCACATTCAATCTTCACCAAAAGCAAGTTCAATTCAAAATAGAACAAACGACCAAAATCTGTCAAGCAAGTGCCTATTACCTGAAAACTAAAGCAGATAAATATATAACTACAATCACTACCTTTAGGGATGTTGCACTCTAGTTAAGAAGAAGTTAGATAGAACCAAAGATACCAATTTGGACAATAAAGAAGTTTCCACAAGTGGTCGAAGAAAATTATCGTAGAGAATTGAAGATAAATATATCACTGAGTTGGAGTTAGAAAGTTATTCTACAAAACTAGGCGGAATAGCACTGGTCTTACACTATGGGTGGAGTAGCAGTAGTCTTATACATTGCTAGAGCTGGTGCATAGCAAGCTAGTTGGTACACTGTATAGAGTGCTAGGTTTAGAGTCAGAAAGACTCATCTTCCTGTATTCAAATCTAGCCCCACTTATTAACTATGTGAACCTAAGCAAGCCATTTAGCCCTATTTGCCTCAGTTTCCTTATCTGTAAAATGACCTGGAAAAGAAAATGGCAAACCAGTCCAGTATCTTTGCCAAGAAAACCACAAATTGATTTACAAAATGTTGTTCATGACTGAACAGCATAGTTATTCATACCTTAGCTGCCTCATTCATTTCATCTAAGAATTATCAAGTACCTGTAGTATTAAGTTGTATACTAAAGTCTTCCTCCAGGGCTTAATTATTACTTAGAGATGACTATAGTTTTACAAAGGCAATTCAAGGGAAGTAGAAACTGTTAAATTTTTCTAAGCTTAAATGGCTTCAAGGTTGGACCCAGTCATGAATAATACAACTTTTATCTCAGGACCTGAGTAGGTATATTTGGAAAGGCTCTTCAGCAGGTTGGCTTCAGGATGGTGAATGTTTTGGCCACAGTAATTCATTACAGTTGTCAGAGTCCAGAGGTAATATACATGATAGTGAAGTTGTTAATCCCTCTAGTAAGAAAGAGGAATCATGCAATGCTCTACACTACAATGATAATAAATAAGTCCCTTTCATTCATAGAGCATATAGTCTAGTAAAGTAATATGGCACATACATAAATAACAACAATACAAAATAATCCATATTAAATGCATGAAATAGATTTTTAAAAACCCTAATATTAGGTCATAGAGCGGGAATAACATGACTACATGAGGGACTCAAAGAGGATGTCAGGGAGATGAGATTTGAATTAGGCTTTAAAGGTTGGGTGAGATTTTAACGGGGACAGTTGGGAAAGAGGGAACTCCTAGTCTAAGGAATCACATGCCCAAACATGAAGTTATGCATAAGATGTATTCAGTGTATAACAAATTTCTGAACCTGACTAAGCATAGAGCAGAAGGTGTTAGATGAAGTTGAAGAGGGAGACTATGGAGGTCATAGAACACAAGGTTAAGAAGTTAGACTTTATTCAGTAGTCAGACAAGGATATTCAAATATTTTTGACATTATTTTTCAAGACATATTCTACCTTATTTTCCCCAAACAAAAATCTTATGAAATTCTTACCATATGAGATATAAATGACACAAACTGAAATATATAAAAAGATACATAAAATGTTTGTGACAATTTTGGCTGAAATCACTCGTCTAAATAATTTCAAATAAAAAATAACGACAATGATGTATGAGAATTACTACAAATTTTCCTAATGCCCCTCAAGTGTCCACTGAGGCAGATGCAGCATTCAAAACATTAAACTACAGTCAGAAAAATACTAAATCTTAGGATTGAAAGAAATAAAAATCATATTTATCGAACTGACTTTGATATGGTTGAGTATTAGTATTTTGGGGCATGCTAGAAACACTAAGAGTAGACTCAGAGGATCACAGATTTGGAGCTAGAAGTCAGTCAGCCCACTAACTTTTAATAAGTACATACTACTGTTGACAGATGTTATGCAAATCATAGAGGCTTCCAAAAAAGGACAAAAAATAGTCCCTGCTCTCAAAAAGTTTAAAGAGGAGGACAATTTGCAAATAATTGCAATAACATACATGGAATATATTCCAAATTGGTGGAATCCTGGGGTAAATGATATATTCAAGTTATGTACAGGATGAATTGGAGGTAATTAACAGAAGGAAGGCACTACCATGAAGAGAGATTAAGAAAGGCTTCTTTTATAAGGTGGAAATTTGATGAAGTTAAAGAAAATCAGCAGGTAGAGATAGGAGAGTATTACAGGCCTAGGGTAGAGGTAGCGAAAATGATTAGAGTCTGCAGAGGGAATGTGTTGTTTGAGAAATCACAAAGAGAGCAGCATCACTTGATTGCAAAGTTCGTGTTTAGGAGCAACACTTGAAACTTGAATGGTAGGTGTGGCTAGCTTGAAAGAGGCTTTCAACACCAAACTGAAGGTTTTCTATTTGGCCTTGAGCCACCAGATTTTATTGAATAGGGCTGATGATATAGTCTGATCTGTACTTTAGGGAGACTAATTTGTCAATTAAATTTTTAGTAGATTTCTTGAAATAAATTTAACAAATCCTGCCCACAACATATAAGACGGTGGAATTACTGATGAGGAATTATAACTAAAACAGAACTGACCATGTCCTCCAGGGTTTTATATTGTTCTGGGGAGGTCAGAGTATGAATATATACAAGTACCTATAAAATGTATCTGAGAAAAATAAAGAAGGCAGAGAGAGGGAGAGAGAGAGAGAGAGAGAGAGAGAGAGAGAGAGAGAGAGAGAGAGAGAGAAGAGAGAAGAGAAAGCAGAAATAACTGGGAATAGGAAGGGATTTAAGTAGGTAGTGACAACATAACTCTAGCCTGAAAGGCAACAGTTATGAGGAATTCAAGATATGGTACACAACCTGTGCAAAAGTACAGAGGAAGGTGGTGAGATGGCAGATAAGCTAACAGTCCTTCTTAACTAGAACTGAGGTTATATGAAGGAAAGTAATATGGCTCAATGCCCAAACTTAGTGAAAAAAAAATGCCAAGCACCTAAACTTCTGGGGATAAGCCACTTTGTACTTCCCTAGGATGATGCTTAGGCAATGGAAATGTAGTCTGCCATTGAGTACATACTTTGTAGTTGGGTAAAAAACAACTAGAATTCAATTGACGTGGTCCTGGAGAAGCAAGATCATTTCCATGTCATATTGAAAAATCAGTTTAAGCCTTTACAGGAAGATAGAAGTACACTGCAGAGTTAAGTTATGTAAAGTTTCTTCTTTAGTATACATTCCAAGTATGAATTTATAAACTCTTTTTTCATTTCACACCAAAGTCTCAGCATTCCATCTTCAGAATTTAATGCTGTGTAGTATGAAAACACAACTTTATTTTCTTGGCTAGAAATGTTAAAGAAGAGATGCAGAAATTATCCCTCTGTTTATTCGTTAACACCTACTCATCAATATAGTGAAAGAGTTTAAATGGTGGGGGTAAAATAGACACATGCTCATAAAACTCCCCAACAGTTGGTAATGTTGTGCATGAAAAGTTATTTTGCACTCTGAAGTACATATTTCCCAGGCTCCAGATGGCACCAGAATTGGCAGGGATGAACATTTTAAAAGAAACCACAAGCATGTGGGAAAATGTGGAGGAAAGAATGGGTATTCCCACTTAGAGGGAAGATTAAAAAAAGAGTAGCAGGTTTAATAAAACACTCAACAAGAAAACAAGCCTTGACACATATGGATAGGAATCTGTGATGTGTGACATAATTCCCGAGGGATTCCTAACAATGACCAGGAAAGAAATCAAAGTACAATGAAAAGGAACCTGGCCTCCCCAGAGGAAACAACTACAATAAAAATTCGACACTAAATGCTATGGACTACTTTAGAAGAGGGTAAACAAGAGTTGATGATTGATGGGGAGCCCAGTGGGACATAGAACAAGCACCATAGTAATGGTGTGCAGAGCAGCTTTCCATTCCAGGTGGCTAGCATCTTGTCAACAAAAGAAATCTCTGATTAATTACTGAGATACTGGGCAGGCAAGGACATAGAGGCATTTGACAAGGATGCACTAGTAGATAGGACTTAGAGATTAGTAATGTGAGAACTCTATGCGTGTATACACACATATATGAATATATGTGTAGGTATAGATGTGTATGATTATATATTATGCACACATATGTACTTATATAGATATAGACATACATATATACACATGCCAATGAATATGTGTCCATGTGTGTTAATTCACATATATAAAACTATATGCACGTGCATATACATGCATACACACATAGAAATCTTCTAGGTATATGTTAGAAGAAATTATTTAATTCCAGTTAGTGATCAGGATATTTTAGTTGCTATTACTATTTTTCTGAGCAATTGAATGTGAAATATTTCATAGCTATCCCTCATGGATTTAAACATTGATATGTCACACACCACTAACATTTATGAGCAGCTATTTGGTTGATGAATTATACTGAAGAGGTATTTTAAAGGGGTCTCCGAATTCTTCCTGTGAAAGTCCAGAATTGTTTCTAAATGGATAGGTTTTACCTTAATTTAGAAAGAAGATGAGCGTGAAAACAGTATCAATTTTTTTTGTTATAATTTTCACTTCATAACTGTTTTTTCATTACCAAAGACTCACAGATGCATCAGTGTGAGCACTTCTTCTACTGATTCAGATTAAAGCTTCTCCTATACCTCAGTAGATATTCATTCTTTATCCAAATTGTTACCTTTGAAGATTGGATCAGTTTTTGCATATTTAGCTGAACATATCCTCACATGATACAATACTCATTTTCATGGTAGCATTCAAAGCATTTCCATCATAGAAGTATCTGCAGAAGTTATTGCTCTTCTGACATAGCTTTGAAGAACCCAAGGTCACCTCTGAGTCAAGTAAGAGAGCAGAAGATAGCTTTAGTGGATGTTCTTTTACTTTGTGATAAATGCTGTGTCTTTTATTTTATGATAAATGATGTGGCTTGACCTATACAATAACCTCAAAGTCAAGGGTGCTGTGCTGTAGGAATATCTCAGGATTGTGAAAATGAATAGATATTCCTGCACCAGTCAACAGGTCCTATCTAATGATGGAGAAATAAATGGGAACATCCTGAGAACCAGAATTCATTCTATGATGATGTAATCACACTTGATGAAATTCTTTGGATGAGACTCGGAAGATATTTGCTAATAATATGACTCATCAATCACCAGAATTTTCATTAGACCAGAGATACATGGCTGCAGGATCTCTGGGTCCAATGACCTTCCCCTATCATAGCAACATGTTAGGAACCAGAAAATTCCAATGGGTCAAACTTACATGAGACTTCCTGCCCAATAACAATTTTTCTTGAGGAAACACTTGTTGACATTTAACAATACAGGCAAAATCTCTTAGCAACATTTTGTGTTATTAAGAGTGAAAGAGAATTAAAGAGATGACTAAGCTCATTGGTCAGGGTACTCACTTTGCTGTTTTGGCAAATAGTATTCAAATTCTGACCTCATGACTAGTTCAATTCACAATATGACCAAGAGAAAGTGATTTAACTCTGTGAGTCCCTGTTTTTCATGTCTACATCTTCATCAATATTTTTTCTCTATAATAATAGTTATATCTTATATAAAGTTATATATATACATATATGTATGTATATATATATGTATATAAAGTTATATACTTTAAAATTTAAGGGAGGAAAGAAATATCCTTTAAAATTATAGAAATCTATTTTGTTGTTATGGCAGAAAGACATTCTGTCTTACCTATAGTGCAGTGGTATGGAAGGTTTGAATTCTAATTAGAGAAGATTAGTGACTCACAGAATAACCTCATAGTCTCCATTTATAAACCTCCATTAAGAAAAAGAGGGGAAGCATAATATCAGGGCTAATGGACCAGTTTTGAAGACTGGAAATCTTAGGTTCAAATCCTACCTGTGGGATCGTAAGTAAAACATTAAAAATTTTAATGTCCCAGGGGACTGTTAAAAAACACATATAGTAAGAGTACCAATACAAATGCCTAGACAGAGTTTCTGCCCTAGGACTTTCTTATAATAATGCAATAACAGTTCTGGACTACAGTCTCACCACTCCTATCCCATCCAAAAGGAAGATAGTCATATTTGTTATGCACTATTTGAGGGTGATTTAAATATCATAGTTATCTCATGGTTGTGGGATAGATACCAGGTTCACAAATGAAAGTTGTGTGAGCTTTTCAGAGTAATTTTAATTTTATTTCACTTAATTCACACTTAGAGTAGTAGTTAAAATTAAAATTCCCCTTCCTTTGGAAAAAATCACACAATCAAGTTATGTCATGTTAAAAATAGTACAACTAACGGACTCATTCCTATGCAAGGAGGTAGACATAATTAAATTATACAATAGGGAAAATGACAATGGACTGATTTGGGGTGTAGAAGTTAACCAGGAATTACCTTATTATCCAGATACCAGACAATAAGTAGGTACAGAAGCCATCTCTAAATTCTCCCAGATTTTTTGTCAGGGAGTTCTTGTATCACTTTGTGTTTTACACCTTCCTATGGGTACTTTCTGCTCCAGTGATTTGGCATGAAAAAGAACACACAACACTGGGTTTTCGTCTCTCCATTCTTAACTCATTTTTTTCATGAATTTTTCTTTTATTTTTTAGCTTTGATACATACATAGCTTTCACAGTTACATAGCATCTTGAGAAAGAGAAGTCACAAAAATTTGCTATTAAGATTCCAACCAATGATAAAAAAAGAATCAAAATTTATAGCAAAGTAAATCCTGTAGCTTCCATATGGCCTCACAGAAAGCTGTATGTATGGGGCATCAGAATTCCAAATTGAAAAGAGAAGGCAATGTATGTCAGCATAACATATAGAATGGGCTTGACAAGAAGAGGGTGGGAATTCAATTACATTTGTCCAGTGAAGCGAGTGATCTCTTTGAATAGTATTAAACCACTATATGCATAGCTGAGCAGAGTGATGATAGCAGTAATCTACAAATTAAAACCTCCCAATGCATCACCAATACATTACAGAAATTCTCTAAGCTTCTGACAATGGGCAAAGATTTTCTCCCAGGAGAATCATCATCATATACATGGAGACCAATCCCCAGTGTGCACATATGCCTTGGTAAGGATATCTATGGATTTTCTTTGCACTCACTTTTCTTTTGGAATTAGAAATGTGTTGGACTTCCAGATCTTTGTAATGCCATTCACCAGCAGATTCCCAAAGGAATGCTACTGTGAACAGTTTTTAGAGTTCAGATTACAAAATAGAGTGAACACTCTGTTTATTCCATTACAAATCAAGACAAACATTCAAAACATTATAATATTCACAACATTACATCTTATAACATT
>CM053583.1:343252682-343287990 GCA_028627135.1 Pseudochirops cupreus | reverse complement strand
GAGAAACTTTTTCTCTCTCCTTCTCTTTGTCTCTCTCTCAGCCAGCTTCAGTCTCCACAATTCTTCCTTCACCCAGAGCAACATTCCAATTCTGTCTGTCTGTCTCTGGAATTCTTGCTTATATTCACACCTCAGCCAATCCCCTTCTTCCACATCAACAGGGGAGTTCATGCCTTCTCAACAGTGGGACAGGGTTTGCCCTGTCTACACTTAGCACTTAGTACTAAGTGCTAAGTATCCTGCTAAACAGATTACTATTACAATCTTCCATGGACTAAGTATGTAACTTTGGTCACTTCATCACATTAAGTATCAGTTTCTTTTCCTCTATAAAGGGGACAATAATAGCTATTCTGTCTACTTTCAAAGGCACTGTGAAAACAATGATAATAAAGTGTTATACAGGTAAAAAAATAGGGAAAACATATACAGTAAGACAATGTCTGAAAATATGATCTATGGTAGTAGGAAAGAAGAGGTGAAAAGTGACTGGTAAGTAATATTTCTCTGTAAAATCTTACAACAGCTGAGGACAAGTAGGTATAACAATAGATAGATAGATAGATAGATAGATAAATAGGTAGATCCTGTAAGAGGAATCTGCTAATCAGAAAAAAAATCCTTATTCAAAGAAAAAGTAACAGTGAAGAATATCAGTTCTTCTAAGGAAAGAATTCTCTCTCTCTCTCTCTCTCTCTCTCTCTCTCTCTCTCTCTCTCTCTCTCTTTCTCTCTCTCTCTCTCATTCTCTCTTCCTCCTTCCCTCCTCCCTTCCTCCCTCTTTCTGTCTCTGTTTCTCCCTCTCTCCCTCACTCTCCACCTTTGTATCCGCTGGGAGCTTGGGGGTATAGTTCCTTACATAGAGGTTTATATCCACTTAATAAATGAATAGTTCTAGATGTCATTTAGACAAAAAGCTTTCAAAACCCTAAGACCCTTTTTCTTAAGTAAAGGTAGGGAAAGACAGAGAAAAAGCCATGAAAGCCTGCTATAGACAAAGCTTTACTCCAGCGTGACCATAAAGAGAAACTCATTGAAGTTAATGAAAAATGAAAATAAACAGCTTGTCATTGTAGTTAGCACCAACAGTAATGTAAGACTAATGATCTCAGTTCCACAGAGTATGGAGGACAAGGAACATTTTCAACTGATATGCAGAATGTATTTCTGTTATTCCAATTTAATTCAGCAAATGTTTTTTAAGCACTCTAAATTTAAGGCCGTGGAAAAAGAAAGATAAGAAAGAAAACCTTACTGTTAAGGATCTTATATTATATATACAAAACACATAAATAGACTAGTGTAAACATGGTAAGTTGAGGAAGAATATAATTTCCTCCTTAAAAGGAGATTGGGGGGATCAGGAGAAGTTTACCATAAGAAGTCGGAAAAAAAAAGAAGTTTCTTTTCAGGGGAGTACTGAAGGAACTTAATAACTAACTATGTTCACCAAATATATACTGGCTACCTCAGTGAATATAGAGGTGGAGGACTTAAGTAATAACCTAAAGTATGTTTACCCTTTCCCTCATTTGATGTAGAAGGACATTGAGGATCAGACAGTCTAAGTAACTCAATAAAGGTTGTATAAACTTATAGCAAATGACAGAGCCAGAATTCACTCTCACCTCTTTTGTCTATAAATTTATTGTTCCACTCACTATACCATGTTATTTCTCTACCAGAGGAAAAGGAAAGAAAACTATAAGAGAAAGTCTCTTGTTATACTCTTAAAAAAAAAGATGATAAATGTTAGAAGGTATTTAGGAAAAAAAGGGGGACATTCAATATAAATCAGAGGAAGAAGAGATAAGCATAGAGACTGGAAGGTAATTGCACTCTCTGTTAATTGATATCAGTGTGACTTGCACATTAAAGAAGTATGCAATTTTTCAAGAGTGTGGATCCAGGATATAATGGAGAGATTTCAGAGACTTGTCAAGTGTAACTTCCATTATCAACTTGTAGAAATATACAGGAAGAACAAGCATACCACCAGAAGGAATCAAAAAACAAATAAAAAAAGGCATCATTTCCCTGATATCATGGCCCTCTTTGAAAATGCAGGAGAAACACAGTCTGTAAGTATTCTGAGTTGGTTGAATGGGGACCCAGTAGCTTGGGTAACTCAATTCATCCTGTCCCTCTCCCTCTCCAAAGAAAGGTAAATTTTGATGGCCAGAAGCTGCCCACTTAACTTGGGGTTTACTGGTTAGATTCCTTCCTTCTTTCCCTCCTTCCTTCCTTCCTCCTTTCCTTTCTTCCTTCCTTCCTTCTTTTTCTTTTTTTTCTGAAAGACCAAATCTTAAACCCAATCTAGAACTCATACCTTGAACCACAATAGGTCTTTTCATAAGGTCCACTTAATGGTTATATTTTGAGCCCTCCTGGCTCAGAGTGAATGTCAGTAGCAACTGATTCTCTTTGACCAGCAACCCTAAGAGTCTTCTCCTCCCAGTTTGATTTTTTTTTTAATTAAAGGGGCTATCCCTTGACTAACTTATTAAAGAAGTCTATTCCCTGAATAGGCCTTACCTTACTCAAAGTGGGAACTTGAAAAGGCCTTAGCCTAAAAGGGCCAAGGTTTCCCATTGCATCCTTGGCCATCTCCAGCCTTTCCAACAAATATCTGGCCACTGGACCCATAGGGCTCTGAGGAGAAAGTGAGGCTGGTGACCTTGCACTGCCCTCCCTCAATCAAATCAAAGTCAACTGCAAGTCATGAAATTTTCCTGATATTGTGGTTTTCTTTGAGAACAAAGGACAAACACAACAACAACAACTTGGGCTATATTGCACTTATAAAACAGGGATATATGGCAAGAAAATCAATATATTTATCAGCGTTCCTGGGTCAATAATGGAAGTGTGCAATGAAGGAAAATGAGAGCTCCATTTCAAACGAGGCTTATGAGAGACAGAGTAATTTCTGGGAAGGGAAGAGTCATGAGACAGACATCATTTTAGGTTTTTAAGAGGGGCAACAACAATGAAGCAGAGCCCTTAGTCAGAAACACTTGCTGTGGAAGACCTAGAGGCTAAACAGGACAAATTTTTAGTGAGGGGATGCCAAAGCTCTCTATGTTTAAGTTTACACTCATCTTTTTATGGTTGTAGAAGAGTATCCAAAAATCTGTGATGGGAGGATAAGAGGAAAAAAGATACTCTTGATAACCAGAAGCAAACATTGCTGTATAAAAGAAAATAGTAATAAGGTTACAATTTTTTTTTAAAATTCTGAACTGGCTCATCACTAAACATTTGAGTAGAGTTAACTTCAGAAGTTTTCAGATTATTGTTTTGTTTTTAATCTGGATTAGTACAAGTAAACCAAAGAAGTGATTTAATAATGAGAAGTCCCAAGATATGTCATGGATACATGTAAATCCAGATCTATATTGGAACGTTGACCAGTTATAGAAAGAAAACATTAGTGTGAGATGATCAGTTACCAACAAACTTAAGATAAACAGTGTCTCATATGGTGAATATAAATCCCCCTAATAAAATATGTGATGGTTAAAATATGTCATTTAGGAACATCTGTTAGAATCCTTGGGCACAATGGTTTGAGAGCACATAGCCACTGCTATGATACAAAATTGCCATCTGTTTGGGATAAATAATTCTCTATTTTTCATCTCTATAAAATGAAATACACTAGAAACAAAATTCTGAGGCCCTATGAGGTTGGATGGCTTGCAGAGATAATAGGGAGAGTTTTCAAACCCATGTCCAGCAATTCAAAATCCATGGCTCTCATGTCTTCATTTTTTTCCCCCTTTGGGCCATCATATGTTATACTGTTATTAGTAAATACTGAATTCTTTTTTGTATTCCATTTTATAAATAAAATTTATCCTAGTAACTGAGAAAAATCAGTCCATAGATTTAAGAATATAGGAATTGTAATATAAGAACCTGGATTCAAATCCAGACTGCCATTTAATGGCTATATGACATTGAGTATATTTCTTGTCTTCTCTAAATCTTAGTTTCCTAAGATTTTGGCTAAGATCAAAGTTCTAAAATCGGTTTGAAAATATATTTTGATCATTTTATTTCAAAATTACTTTGTTATCCCATTTTTTAAAAATTTTTTGACTTTAAAAATACTCTGTGAAAGCATCCATGGATTCCAACAGTTTGTTAAAGGGGTCCATCACACACACACACATGTGCATACACACATACACACACAAACACACTAAGAAGCATTGGACTCAATCATCTCTAAGAGACATTCCAAATCCAAATTTCTGATCCTATGATACTCTGTATTTTGCACCTGGTTATTGACATAAGAGTTTCATTTCTGACCAACAAAAAAGAGTATTAGAAATATTGTTTGAAGACTGACATTCTATGCGACCTTGATCTGAGATGAGACACACTAATGACAGAATGTAAAACAGTAACCTTGAAAATGATAACAGATCTTTTCGGCATACAACCAATTTATATCCACTAGTCCTGAGATCAGCCTAAAGGCATCAAGAAGAATAAAGAAGATTAAAGTGCTGGAAGAATATACAATGATAAAAATTTAGGGTTGTGAGATGCTGTCCCCACTTCCAGAAATTACATTCCATCATGAGAGATAGTCTACAAAAGGATTTCCCAACTAATTTAAAGAAAAAAAAACGTAATAACCAAAGCAAAATTGTTCCCTTTTAGTGCCAAATTTAGGTATCTATTTTAAAATGAAGAGCATAAACTGTAAGAATGTAACAAAAAATAGGTGAAATGTCTTTCCTTATTCTAGAACATAAAAAGGTAAAAATTAAGTAATTTGGGGTCTTAAAATGAGAAGGAGTATTTTCCCCCTTGCTTAAGAACAATCCCTGATATGGATATAGAAAAAATAAAAAGCAAGGAGTTTTGTAGTCTACTAGAATGTAAGGTCCATGGATACTTTCTCATTGAGGATTATGCACCACCAGTGTTTAGAACAGTGTTCTATCCCTAGCAATTGCCTGTTGAAGGAATGATTTAATTTTCTCAAACTGAAATGCAAATTAGACAAAATTGGAAGAACAAGTAATAAGACCTAACTTCATGAAAAGACTAATTATTTTAATGAATGTGGAAAATGAGAGAACACTGATATTATTGAGTTTGACAAAAAATGATATTGAAATCTCAAAAAGTGGTATTGAAATAATAATATAAAAATGCTAGATAGGTGCACAATGGATAGAGCCCAGCCCTTGAGTCAGGAGGACCAGAGTTCAAATTTGATGTCAGACACTAGAGACTTACTAGCTATGTCATCCTGGGGAAGTCACTTAAACCCAATTGTTTCCAAAAGAAAAAAAAAAGAAATATAAAAAAGAATAATCATTTCTTATGCTTATCTACTCTCTTCTGCATTTAAACCAATTTTCCCTTAGTCTTTCTATTTATAGTCTTCCCTTCAACAATTCAGTTCAATAAACATTGGGCATCTAATATGCGCAAGATACAAGGGACATATAATGATGAAAAACATGACATTCCTAACCATCAAGAAGTTTATACAGTGCCATGAGGAAGGGATATGAGGATACATAGAAAAGCGTGATACAGAGTAGACATGGTAATTAAAGAAGAATCAAATCAATTGCCATTGGATGATTGAGGATAAGCATAATTTTACCTAGGGTTGAAGTGGGGGTGGGAGAGTGGCAAAGGGGTCAGGAAAAGCTTCATGAAAAATATGACATCTAAGTTGGATCTAGAAGGAAGAAATTCAAGATATCCTCTAAAACTTGGAACAATATTTTTGAAAGAGATGGATTATTTGGAATTTAGAAAAGTGTAGGTCTCTGGCAGACAAACAGGGAAATTCTACTTGGTATTTGACCTCTTTCCCTTTGACTTTTTTGAAACTTATTTTAATTGAAGATATAGTTTTGGGTTATAACGTTGCTTAGTCTTTTTATTTTAGAATTTCTTTCAAGAAGTGATTGGTAGATATTTTTGTTTTTACTTTGCCTTCTGATTGTAATATATCTGGGCAAGTATCTTGCATCATTTCCTAAAATATATGGTTCAGTTTTCGTGTTTGACTTCCTAGGATCATAGATTTAAAGCTGAAAGACTTTAGAGTATAAAACACGATTTGAGAATGAGGGAAATTGAGTCCCAGGGATAATAACAGAGTTGTGCAAAGTCACACAGGTAAGTGTTGGAAATGAAAATTTGGTTCTTTTTCATATTCCAGAGAAGTCAGGGTTTTCAAGGAGTCTACAATTACACACATACCAACACACACACACACACACACACCAGGTTTTTTTAAATTTTTTAAAATTATATTTATTTTTTAATTTAACTTAATTTTATTTTTTTGTGAAACAGTTTTAATGTGAGACAAAGAACATTTAAAAACCTCAGTTACATATAAACAAAAATTTTTAACAGTTTTAAAATTTTTTAATTTCAAATTATCTCCCCCCCCCCAGTTCTCTGTTCCACTTCTTGAGAAAGCAAGCATTTTGATATATATTAAATATGTGCAATTCTGTAAACATTTCCACAAGGCAGCCATGCTGCAAAAGAAAAGGGAGACCAAAATCAAACAAACAAGAATAGAGAAAACTTAAAAACAAAAATGCTTGTGGACAGAGGAAGAAAAATCAAACTATAGAATCATTTTTTGGTGACAAAGACAATCAAAACACAGAACCAGAAGAAGACAACAAAGTTAAAACTCCTGCATCAATAGTATCCAAGAAAACGTATGAATTGGTTTCAGTCCATGAAGAAGCTCAAGAAGAATTTTGAAAATCAAGTAAGAGAAGTAAAGGAAAAATTGGGAAGAGAAATGAGAACAATACAAGAAAATCATGCAAAACAAGTCAAGAGCCTACTAAAGGAGACCCAAAAAATAATGAAGAAAATAACACCTTAAAAATAGTCTAACTCAAATGGCAAACAAAATTCAAAAAGCCAATCAGGAGAAGAATGTCTTAAAAAGCAGCATTGTCCAGATGGAAAAGAAATTTCAAAAGCTCACCAAAGAAAATAATTTCTTCAAAATTAAATTGGAGAAAAAGGAAGCTAATGATTTTGTGAGAAATCAAGACACACCATATCTGTGATGACTGACTGATACACTGGGATCCTTTCAACAATGCAAGATTATAAGACAACTCCAACAGACTCATGATGGAAAGGGATATTGCATCAGCAAGCACCCTAGTGTACTCAGGGTGGGTGCTGGCACAGGTCCTTGGATCTGCTTTTCTAAAGGAAAGCAACTCAAAATGGGTTAACAGTCTCACTTTAATCAGTTAAACATATATCATTTACCTGGTTCAGGGGGAACAGTCAGCACCCTGAACTTCAGAGAATACAAACAGAAGTTATAAGCACAAGTTACAAGCAGACAGAGAAACAGATCAGCATACAGGCTTCCAAACCATCTGAACATTAGATCCATATCTAGTCAGTTACCAGAGAGGGAAGCATCAACATCTGGGTTTTTTAAAGCTGGGGGGCTCAATGGCTTCTCAGAGTCTCATCTGGCCAAATCATACAACTCTTCTCAAAGTGAGCCCCAAAGCAAAACCTCACATCAGGGAGTATATATAGCCTTCTCCTGGCTCAGAGAATGTCACAGCCTTCTTAACCCACTGCCCAATCACAAAGCTACAAGGCGTGGGCATTCCCGAAAAACAAGCCTCCCATAACAGGCTCCACGTGACGACATTCAGCTTATTAAAGAACAGAGTATACTTTCAAATCTGGGAAGGTTCTCAGAGTCACGTAGCCACTTTAGCAAAGGGCCTAGGAGCAGGGAAGATCTTCAGATTCCCATAACAGATATCCACATGCAGAGAAAAGAACTTCAGAGTCTGAATGCCAGGTTGAGGCAAACTACTTGCTCTCTCTTTTTCTGTTTCATTTTGTTTTGTTCCTTCTTTCTTCTTGTTTACTCCATTGGTTATATATAACACATCTTTACAACTTGACTAATGTTTAATACAAAGGTATTTTTAGAACCTATATCCCATTGCATGCCACCATAGTGGAAGGAGTAAAAGGGGAAGAAAATTTGGAATTTAAGGGATTATGGAATTGAATGTTGTAAATGAAAAGTAAATAAATAAATTAAAAATAAAAAAAGCCTTCACCTTTGCCAATTAAGACATCACTGGTAACTCTAAAGAGAGTAGTTTCAGTTGGTAAAGAAGTCAGAAACTAGTTTGCAGAAGGTTGAGAAGTGAGTGAGCAGAAAAGCAGTAGAGGCCATGAGGCAGACAGTTTTTCTAGAGTTTGGTTGTAGAAGGGAGGTGAAATGTAGGATAAGATCTTTGAGGGACAGTGTGTTGTAGGAAGAAAAAAGGGAAGTATCAGGGAGATAGAGACAGGATGATTGTGAGGAAAATATGCTAAAGAATTGGGAACATGTAGAAAGGTTGATCTTAATGAAGAGAATGGTCATTTCTTCAACAAACTGGATTAAAGCAGGCAAGCAAGAAGGGTAGTATGTAGGACTTTTGACATATTGAGAAGGGTGGAAGAGGTAGATAGCATAAATTTGTAGTGGGACAAGTCACATCAGTTGAATGATTTTGTAGGACATTAGAAACCACTATTTCTCAGAGCTAAGGCACAGAAAGCAGGCTGTGCCCTGAGTTTGGCATAACAACAATCCTTTGCATTAGCTCTCTGGATAATCTCACTTTCTGGTGAAATCTCATAATTATTGTATTGCTTTGACCAGCACCAGATGCTCTCTGGGCTCAGACAAGCTCAAAGAAGTACCAATGTTCTAGTAATGAAGCCCTACTATGAATCCAACTTGTCTCACTATTGCTGTTGCCTGTCACTGTCAGAACTACACCTCATTTTGTAGTCATTAGTACATGTATTGAGATCTCCTCACATTGCCTCAGGTCCCCCCACTATGGGTAGGGCCCCAGCATATGTGTCTTTCCTTGCACACCATTTCCCTTTGAAATTAAATCCTTTTGATTTCTGAAAAAATAAAAACACAAGTATGCTTCAGTTTGAATTCAGACTCTATCTGTCCTTTCTCAGGAGATAGATATCATTTTTCATTATAAATCCTTCAAGATTGTGTTGGATTATTGTATTCATCAAAATAATCAAGTATTTCACAGTTAATCATTGTGATATACCTATTACTCCATACAATGTTCTCCTTATTCTACCTATTTCACTCAAAATCAGTTCATATAAGTTTTCCCAGGCTTTTCTGAAATCATCCTACTCATCATTTCTTATACTACAATAATATTCCATTAAAGCCCTATACTAAAACTCATTCAGATGTTCTCCAATTCATATTCATTCTATCAAATTCCAATTGTTTTTTGCCCCCACAAAAAGGATTGCCATAATTTTTTTTTTCTGTACATATATGTCATTTCCCTTTTTTCCTTTTAGGCATAGAGGCATAGTAGTGGTATGACTGAGTCAAAAGTCCTTTGTTGCATAGTTCCAAATTTATATCCAGAATGGTTGGCTCATTTCAGAATTCCATGAACAGTGCATTAGTGTCTCTATTATTAGAGACCAGCAAAAAAGTGTCATTTTCCTTTTCTGTCATATTGGTCAATCATATAGGTATGAGGTGGTATTACAGAGTTTTGTTCTCTATCTCATTTGGTCATTAATTCTTCCCTTATTCATACTTATAACAGGTAAAATATTCCATGCTCCAATAATTTACTTATTTCTAAATCATGCACATGATTTCTTCTTGTGGTAGAAAATAATTGGAAATTAAAGGAATGTCCATCAATTGAAGAATATCTGAGCAAGTTCTGGTATATGGTCCTGATAGAATGAAATGACAAGGAAAATATTTTCAGAAAAATCTGGGAAAACTTACATGAACTATTATGAAGTGAAATGAACAGAACTAGTACACAAAAAACAACTATAAGATTATCAATTGTGAAAGATGTACTTACTGTGATCAAAACAATGATCCAAGATGATTACAAAAGACTTATGATTAAAAAATATTATCCACTACCTGAGAAGGAACTGATGGAATCTGAATGCATATTGAAGCATATTTTTTTTATATTTTATTACCTTTTTTTAGTTTGTCTTTTCTTTTTCAACATGGTTATTATGGATATGTTTTATATTCCTATACATATATAAACTATATCAAATTGCTTACCTTCTCAAGGAGGCAGAAGAGGAAGGAGTAAGACAGAGTATTTGAAATACAAATTTAAAAAAAAATAATCTTAAAGTTTTGTGTTTACATGTAATTGAGGAATAAAAAATAAATTTAAAAAGTAAATTGGTGTAAGGGTCACAAATAAGTGCCAGATTACAAATGGTAATGTTGAGTCACAGGGATGTGTTTGAGGCCCGGGAATTGGTTGGGTAACGTGGAGGTCAGAGCGTATTGCCCCATCCCTGGCCAGGGGATGTTGCAGTTACTCAGAACTTTCTTGTGTGGGATGTCTGAGGTTCCCAATTGATGTCTCCACACCTTGGGTCTTCAGGCCATTGTAGTTACAATTTACCTCCCCTCTCTTAATCCCGCTCAGCTGCGCTGTGTCATGTGTGGGGTGTGGATGTGGAGTAGATAAAAGGATCCAAGCCTTGGAGGGGCGAGCGGCTGAGAGTCCAACTTTAATAAACCCTCTTAAAAACATCCAGAGTCGTCTCCTTTGAAAGGGTAAGTACCTTCTGCCCCTTAGGGCATGGCTTTCGAACCCTGACAAGTTGGTAGTAACTTTAATATCTTCTGTGGCTTTATATTATTACCATAAACTTGTTATAATTAAAAAGGTTGAAATTTAGGTGGGGTAATTGGCATTTCCTGGTGCTATTATGCCATTAAAATATCACACTATTAAAGAAAATTCCTGATTCCTCCCATGTAAGTCCTTACCCATATCCACTATCCATAATTATTTGGTTCCCTGGAACTTTAAATAAATATTATATAATACTTTGACAAGAATTTGCATTTATTTCTACATGAACAAATTTAAATTATTCAGAACAAAAACAATTTTGGAACATATTTGTAGATAATTGTTTTCTGTGGAAAAAATCATTTTCCTGATTGATCTTAGTGCATTCCTACTATATCTCAAGCTAAAAAGTTTATAGTACTTACTTTCTTTCAAAATACCATTTTTCATCAGTAGTTTTTTTTTAAAAGGGAAATAGGTCTTTTTAAAAGGAAACCAAAATATGTATTACTGAGCAGGAATGAACAGAAAATGAGAAAGAGAGAAAAAAAATAAACTGCAGTCTTACTAAAGGACAGATTTTCTTATGAAATGATCACTTTCTGGCTAGGACATATTCTGTTTAAAGCTTTCTTCCTTCTAAAAATTCAGGAGATAATTCAGATTATTTAGTTGAAATGACAAGTGAAAACCTTAGAGTCCTGATGAGAGTAAATCACTGTTTAAAAAGTTTAACAAGATATAACCTGTAAGAATTATGTAGAATGAGATAAGTTGGCCAATATAAAAACTTGAGAATTGCTTATAATTTAAATCATGAGAAAGAACCAGAATGAATGGGAAAAACAGCTAAATCTGCAAAACTCATCATTGGCAGCTATCATATCAATGAAAAGGTATATAGCAATGACAATTCTAGCACACAAATGCATAAAAATTAAAACGTAAACAAGATCTCACATTTTCAAAAGGTACATGATAAGAGCTATAATATATGTATATATAAATACTATATATATATATATATACATATATATACATATATATATACATACATATATATATATATATATATTTACACAGAGAGAGAGAGAGAGAGAATGAGAGCGAGAGAGAGATACATTAAAGCAAATTTACCACTAAACTTTAATTCATACCCAAATACTACTTAGGTACTTCAATTGTGGTTTAATATCATAGCAAAACCAAGGAAAGTGATCCAATACAGCTAACAACATGGAAAGTTTGGGTTCTTATTATAGTGGAATGGTTTACCAAGAGGTGTCTTTTTTTCTCCTGTCTAAGCTATGATAACAACAACAACACAATAATGTAATAAATGTTGGTTAAGTACCTATTATTTTTCCTGAACACTGTTAGGGATAACAGGAGAGTATACTATACTATATTATGAAATCTCCTTGCCTTTACATAGGCTGTTTTTCCTTGCTGTAAATTACTTCCCTCTCCACCTAGTCTCTAAGAATGTTTTGAATTCCTCCAAAGCTTAGGTTAAGCACCATTTTGTACATAAATTGCACACTTACTCATACAAATACACATATATGCGCAGGCATGTATTCATACATGCATATATACATTGTGCAGCAAAGCCTCTGGAGCTACCATCCAAACTCCTGTTTTATACTCCCAATGAAGATTCAAATCCCCAGAATACGACTATTATATTGACAAGCTTCTGAGATCTCAGTGTTGTACTTCCAACCATGATTATTAGTTGATATCAATTACTCATCCAGACTAGTTTTTTTTTAAATAAAGTTTATTTTCTAAGATAGGATAACAACTAAACAAAATATTCACCCCAATTTTTGTTATACACTGTCCTATAAGTACTTTAAGAGAGCAGGGGTAATGTACACTCAAGTCTACTAAAAAAACTCATATGGTAAAGGGGAAATGTATAACTTCTGAGTGTCTTTAGTTAGACCCCTCAATATATCCTAAGTTGTGGAACAGTTTTTTTCGGATTTTTCATGCTAGAGCCCTGAATATGTATCTGCACCTCCATGGCTCTAAGTGCAGACTCTGCCACCAGCTATTCCAGGAATGTTGTTGAGATGGTGATAGGAAAATACAAAATGCAAAGTCCTCTAGACTCTTTAAAACACACAAGGACCTCTTCTTACCAAGGGAGGTAGAGGAGGGAGGAGAAAGAACTTGCATCAACTTGCTCTTCTCCACAGTAAGTGGTTCCTTCTCAGGAATAGCTCTTTCTCAACACTATCAGATACTCAAAACATTTATTTTTGAGTTTAACTTATATTAGTGATGGTGTCTTTTCATTGTTAGGCAAAAGAGTTTAGCCTTTACTTAGTAGATGTTGAGCAGTCACTGAAGGTTAATGAGAAAAGTTTGACATCAGGACATTTACTGTCTAGGAGACATGAGTTTTAGTTACAATAGGAAAGACATATTGTATAGAGAGGAAGCATAGAAACCTGTCAGATGATTATTACAATATCATAAGTGGGTTTCAATGATGGTTCATTTCATCATTGTAGAAATAAGACTAGAGAATGAAAATGGACTGATAAAAATGAATTAAAGTTGGCTACAAGCTTGGGAAACTGGGTGGATGATAGTAGCAGATGTAGTTATAGTCATGCCAGAAAATAGGGTAGGATTTTTTAAAATATATTTTAGATTTCCCTTTTTATGTCATTTATTAAAATATGTGAATTCCATTCCATAACACATAGACAAAACCTCCACAATCATAATCACAGAGCTACTGGCACATCACCTCTTGGTAATATCAAAGGATAGATAGTGAATGATATGATTAAAGGTAAAATCATTCAGTTCAAGGGGATACTTTCACTTGGAATACTGAGAAATAGGTTGAGTCCTTGCTCTGCATTAATTAAAAACTTTGGCAATCTATTTATCCATTCTGAGATTTTATTTCCTTATGTGTAATATAGTGACAAGTATTCTTTCATCACCAACTTTTCAGGGTTATTGTGAAGATGAACTTTGATAATACATATAAAGAACTAAGTAACAGTAAAATGTTACATAAATATGGACCATAATTAATTATAATTCCCAATTATAACTCTTAAGAATGCACCAAAACAGGGGATTGAGCTAATATGATTGTACTTCTAAGAAGGTAATTATAAAACAATAATATATACTGTGGATACTACATTGATCACATATGTACGAGAATCTTGGACTCAACACTATGAAACAGAGGATCCCATCCCTCTATGATAAGAGGAAATACAGAAGTATGAGTTAGTATTCTCATGAGGTAAGTTCATTTAAAAATTTTTCACAACACTTTTAGACACATGTGGCATGATTTAGGAAGCATCAGCATCATGTGATCCTTGTCAACAGCTTCCAATTCCTTCATAAAGCAACTGGCCCCATTTAAACAGAAGAGAAATTAAAAATGGAAAAACTAAAAATTTTCAAATATATTTCAATATATTTAGAAAGAGCTAAGTGCAACTGGAAAATTGGGGAAAAAAAAAGATCCTCGGTTAGGAGAATGTTTTCTAAGAATTGTCTGTGTCTTCAATTTTTAATAAGTTCTACTAATATGGAAGAAAAAAGCAAGGAACTTAGTAGCCTGCTATTATATTACTTTTAGGGGGATTCTGCTAAATAGAATGGAGAAAATATAGGTACCTTTTGTAATATACTGCAAATAGAAAGCATAATGCTTAGAATTTTCAAAGAAGTCTCTCATCACTCATCTATAGTGATGTTATCTCCAAAGAAATAGCCTACACTGGATCCATGCCAGCCCATTTTTTATGACTTTGTAAAGCCAAGCACTAGCAGCTTTTCAGAATAATGCTACTGTGAATAGCTTTTAAAGTTCTGGTTATACAGTATAATGAACACTCTATTTATTCCATAACAAATCAAAGCAAAACATTCACAAAAATCAAGGTACAGCATTCATAATGTTGCAACTTATCACAGAAAATCAAAATATAGAATTCACAACAACTTATCACAGAAAATGGCCACATAGTTTCCACTACAGTGGTCACACAGTTTTGAACAAAGAACAATCATTTAATAACTCAAGCATTCACAAAATCCTTAATTCAATCACAAAGTACAATAGTCAAAGTTTTCCACTCATGGGACATACTAGGTTACAAATCAATTATTTATTCAGTCATCAATCACTAAGTACAATCACTCAATCAATCATCCTTCATAATTGACTATTCAATAATTAGAAAATATGCAGAACCTCCACCCCTAGGTCACTAATAAATTTAATCTTCTCAGTCAGCACACAGTATCCAAGCAAAATCTTCTTTTAGCTTGATGCAGGTGGTCCCTCAGATTTCCTGGATCCCCTTCCATGGTCCCAGAACCTACCTGGATTGACAAAACTGTCATTTGGGTTCAAAGGCAGACAGCTCTCAGTTCCTTGTCCAGTTTTCCAGGCAGTTCCCACTCCACACTGGATTTCACAGTGCCCAGTTCATCTCAAATCCCTCACAGTCTCTGCTCCTGGGAAGTCAAGACCCAATAAAGCCACAAACAGGCAAAGTCTCAGCTTCACAGTCATGCTTCCTCAGTCCCTTGGAAGGTCTGGCTGGCCCTTGGACCCAGAAAAAGTCTCAGCTGACTCCCAGAATCAAAAATCACTCCATCCAGGTTTTCAAAGTCAAAATCATTCTCTTAAGCCTGGGGGAAAGGCGCGGGGGCTTTCCTCTTCCCTGCTCCAAGAAATGCTGACTCAGTTCTCAATTCTCGTTTATCTTCTCAATTTTCAGTCTAGCAGTAGCAGTCCAGCTTTCAGATGCTGCTGATAGAAACTCTCTCCCTCTCTAGCAGAACAGCTTCTGCCACCAGATTCTTGGCCCAAGAAATTCTGAATGTCTGTCTCTCTCTCTCTGGAGCTTTTCCTTACATACACACAGCTTCAGATGCTTCCTGTTTCAGCCAACCTCTTTCTGTTATGTCAGGAATAGGGGTTCATACCTTCTGTTTCTTTCACAGAGGCTTGATTAATTACTGAATGCTAAGTACTTGCTTACTTGACAACACAAAGAAATCTTCAAATTCAAATTACATTACCATTACAGACTTTGAGGAATTTATTTTTTTCAGTTTGGTGTATTAAGCCACTTTCTTCATTTTCTCTTGACATTGTGAGACTGTTAGTAGAGCATATGGACAGTTTACCAATTATCTGTCATTCTCACCTTGTGATTAGAAGTATTTATTTGATAACATCTGATGCAAGGGTTCTTTGAAGTTCCACATTTATTGCATATGTTCATACCCATAATATACCATCCTTTAACCTCTGAATGCTACTTTAAATTATTTGGAGACTTTTTTGGAGGCTGGTGGGAGAGGGGAGATAAATGAATACTTTAAGATTCCTTAATAAGAATTTTACCTCATTTGAATGTTCTCACCTCCTTCTTTTTCCCGTGCATAATCACTTATGATTGTTCTACATCTTGCAGGGGCTTTTTTTTTTCCTTTGGCAGTCCTCAGTCACTAGAGTTACCTTCTAATCTACCATAATGTTATTTATGTTGATTTTAGGAGTAGAGTTACATTTTTAGAACTACACACTTCAAAGTTCTTATAAATTCAAAAAAATCCAGACAATTTCAGAGTTAGGAGGGATAATAAAAGGTAAATGATTATGTGGTTATGTAGACATTAGGGAAAAGAAATTAGAATTTGAATCCTGCTCTCAGTCTCTCAGTTTAGTGTTCTGTCAGACCATGATACCTCTTTTCAAATCCCTAGTACTTTCCACAGTGGAATTTGTCATATACTAGCCCAAAGACTTAACCTTATGTGACTTCTCTGGGAAATCTGAACTCATTGTCTGTAGATATTTACTACATCAACCTTGGATAGACTAAAACCAGAAACTCTAGCAGAAAATAAATTGGTGAAGAAGACTAATTCTGAGTTTGATATAGCTGCAGGTAGGTTTATGTAGCTAAACACTTAATATTTGAAACTTTGACCTTCTCCCCTATCCCTCCCCCCCCATGTAATTAGTCATTAGGCTTTCAATAACAAACTAGTGCCTTCAATGAAGTGAAAGGACAAGTCTTCACTGTGGTCAGGGAAGCTTGCTAAGTGATAAAAAAAAAAAAGAAATACAAAAAATAGGGAAATAATGTTTTTGACATAAATCACTGAAAATCATTCTGTACATATGAAGCCAGCCAATTTTAACTGGTAATAATACAAATAAAGTATATTTCAGACCTGTATTTCCATTACTTTCTTTCTGAGAATGAACAGAGAGAGACAAATGCTTAAGACAGTTCTTGGTAGCAATCCAAGTACAGTTTTACACATTCTTTTCATTGAAGTTATTCATTACCTGAAAGCAGGAGGAACTGGACCAATTGATTTCTCATAGCCCATTCTAACTCGATGAACAAAGTTCCAGTTATCGAATGTGCATTTAATGGAGGTGAAGCATATTCTTTTATTGAATTTGCTAAATGTTCTATATTTAACTGGTTAAATTAATACAAAGTTTTAGGGCTGTTGTGAAGATGTACTTTGATAATCTATAAAGAGTTGAGTAGAAGTAGGAAAATACATAAATGTGAGCAGCAATTAATCATCATTGCCAATCCTAAATTTTAAGCTTGCACCAAAATAGGAGACTTAGCTACCATTTAAATTTCTGAAAATAACAAATTTGCATAGCACTTCATATTAGGTTGTTTTCACATTCCTATGGGCATTATGCTTACCTGTGACTGCATAGTGGTCCTACTATATTGTAAGTTTCTTGAGGGCAGGTGCTATAACTCCATGGTTATAACTTCCTTCACTCCTGTCCCCACCCAGTGAGCTGTACATGGTGGGCAATAAATAAGAGATTTTCAAGAAAATAATATAACCCCACATTTCACTGTAATGACAAGAATGTATACTGTACTTAGTTATTGTCTAGGGATATTTTGTTATATTTCCACTATGTAATGGAAAATTGCATGCAGATATATAGATTCTAATATGATTTCAAGTGTTAAATATAAGAAACATGATAAAACTATATAAAGAAGTTATAAAATGTCATTACTAAACAGCATAATGAAAGGTATGCAATGAAAACTAGAGTGGCATTCTCGAAGTGTCAAGTCTGTAACAATTCTATATTTCTGAGAATTGCTGATATTTTCATTGACTATAACACTTAGTCTAGTACTTTATTGTATACTCACTGGCATCATTTCATTTATTACTTTTTTACCTGTAAACCATTTTCCAAAAAAAAGTGTAACCTCTTTGAAGGTAAGGATCACAATTTAGGGCAGCTTGATCAATAATCTGAAACTTACTTTCTGTGACATAGAGTTTGTTTTTGTTTATGAATTTTTTTCAGTCATGTCTAAAATCTTTGTGGCCTTATTTCAGCTTTTATTTGCAAATATATTTAAGAGATTTGTTATTTCCTTCCTCAGCTCATTTTACACATGAGAAAACTGAGGAAAACAGTGTTAAATGGCTTATCTAGTATCACATAGCCAGTAAATGTCTGAGGAAAGATTTGAACACAAGAAGATGAGTCTGACTTCATGCTCTGCACTCCATCCATTTTTTCCACCTACCTGCCTGTGATTTAAGTAGAAAGTATCATTGTTTTACTCTCATGTCTTGTATTTCCTAACACAGCAGTATTTTGTAGTTTTAGACTATAGACAGAAAAGGTAAAGTCAGTTCTAGAATAAATATTTAAACATTCAAATGATCAAGGAAAACATCATTTATGAAAGTAACATGGAGTTAACAGAAGTTTTAAAGAAATGAAATGGTGAAGTTTTTATTATGATTCAAATTTTGCTAATGTGTAGGAAGTCCAAGTCTTCTTTTCATCAGTGGATCTCATAGTCACTTACTTATCCAAGCTAAGCCCTTGGAAAGATGTTATTCAGAGTCATATACGACTGGTGCAGTCAACTACAACAAAACTGTCAAATTGAAGAGGAATAGACATATCTCTGGGCACTCATTTAATAAATGTTGATTAACCATGTATTGACCCACTGAAGGGCTCATCTGAAATCTCAAGATGATATGAGTGTCTCTGCCTACTCAAATTCCATGCCTGAAGAGTACAAACTCCAAAAGGAGTTTTTGTTTGTTTATTTAATCTAGAGATGATTTGAATAAAGGATATATATTAAATTTGTGTGTGGCATATAAGGATCAGCCTAAATGTGAAAAAGATACATTGTTGGAATTTTGATCTCCAGGTGATATCAAGAGATATAGATATCATCTGGGAGTCAAAATATTTATATCTATATCTCTTTCCATTTCTGTCACCTGATGGTTAAAATATCAATACAGATGTTTTCCCTACTCATAGCAACTCAGGTAAAAATATGTAACATTTGGAGTAACTTCACGAATGAAAGAAGTGGTTACACATTTTCTTTAATGAGTACCTATTACATGGCAATGTGGAATATACAAGTAAGATATGTAGTGATTAGGAATAAGAGTAGAACTTAAGGCAGTTATTTATGGATCTAACAAAAAATATGCATGCAAGAAACAAAAAAGGTGCCATGGGAGTTCAGAGTCAGGCCCAATCATTTGTATCTAGGGGAAAATGGTGTATTATGTTACTCTAGAGTAGGCAACATTTGTGCCACATCTTGAAAACTAGGTAGGATTCCAGTCAGTGGAGATGGGAGCAGGAATCTGAAGTGGAAAAGAATATTTCTGGCAGACAAATAGTATCAATCATATTGGAAATATGGAAAACTAGACATTTTCTCTGATCCTCACAATTTCCATTCCAAAATAGGAATTATGCTCAAGAAGGGGTGGTTTCAGTCTGACAGTAACTAGATCACTCTAATGTATGCAAACTAGGTAACATTATAAACTACTGAGAATGCTTTTACCTAATGCCCTCATGTACTCTCTTTCTTCCTCAAGCCAACACATGAGTAGAGTCACAAAAATATCCAAGGCTCACAACAGTTTTCCTTTCTACCTCACCCTCTTCCTAGAAGGAGGGAAAATTAAAGAGAAAGAAATCTGCTATAGCTAGGAAATTAGTGTGGCTTTACTGTATGTTAAAACATAGCTTTTGAGGTAGAGGGACCTGTGGATTTGTAAAAGAGTATGGAGTCATGAAAAGATATTCCTAAGTGGTTTAAAAGGTGATGTGAAAACAAAATTTATGGTTTGCTTAAAAGATGTTGACAGAATAGAGAGAAGAAAGAAAAACTATGTTGGCAATTCTCAAAGATACAATTAAAGACAACATAGAACAAAAGAAAAATTTGTGTTTCAAACTAAAAAAGTTAACAATTTCACTAACCATTAACAGCAAATTCTGCAAGCAATCAGAAGAAAAGACTTTCAAATATAATTTTAAAAACCTATTCTGAATAATTCAATAGTTTTGTGCCACCACTAGAAACTGAGAAAGGAATAAAATAATATGTTCCCAAAGAGCAAAGGAGATCAGGATGCAACACAAGGTGACATTTTCAGTAAAGCTGAACAAAACTATTAATGAGAAAAGATAAACATTGAATTTTAAACAGGTAGTCAAAACATACAAAAAAGGACAAATGAGAAGAAATTGTTTGTTTTTTAGACACTTGAGACAAAGGATATACAAGAACAATAAATAAATATAGTAACCAAGGAAAACGAGAACAAACATAACAACAGAGACCAACAAAACATTTCTTTCTAAATGTACACAAGGAGACAAGGTATTGTAAAGTCATGTGCACGAGCAGCTTTCCAGAGCACAGTTGCTGTGGACAGCTTTCAAGATTGTGATTGCATAGTATAGAACAATCTCTCTATTCAATAATAAATCAGAGCAAAACATTCACAGAAAATCAAGGTACAACATTCACCATATTACAGCTTACCACAGAAAATCAAAATATAACATTGAGCATGTCACAACTCAACAACTTATCACTAAAATGGCCACATAGTTTTCATCAAAGAGGTCACATAGTTTTGAACAAAGCACAATTATTTAGTCAATCAATCACTTAGTAACTCAATCATTCAATCATAAAGTACAAAAGGTCAAAGTCCTCTACCCATGAGGTGCAGTAAGTTCCATTTTTATCAGTCAGTATTCAGTTATCAGTCACTATTCAATCATCAGTCACTACTTAGTAGCCTCTTAAGGGGTAGAAGAAAATACAAAGGCTATCTACCCCTAGATCACATGTAAATCACAATTTCATCACTACTCACTACCCATGGAGAGATCTTTTCATCTTGACTGGAGGCACATGGTCCCAGATCCTACCCAAATCTAATCAACTGCCTCCTGAGTTCAAAGGCAGACAGCTGCCAATTCCTTGTCCAGCTCTCCATGCAGTTCCTGCTCCATATTGAAGCTTACAGTGTCCAGTACATCCCAAATCCCCCACAGTCTCTATTTCTGGGAAGACAAGGCTTAAGAAGATCACAATAACATTAATACATATTAACAAAGCCACAATAACATTTGTACAAAATACTGACACCACAGTCATGCTTCTTCCATCTTTGGCAGCTCCAGCTGTCCCTCAGGAATCCTCAGCAGCTCCAGCTAGCATTCATAAGTATTTAGCAGCTTTGTTCTCAAAAATCAAAATCACTTTCTCTAGTTCTCAAAATCAAAATCCCTTTCTCCATGCAAGTTCCAGTCCAGCAGCAGTAGCCCAGCCTTCAGATGCTCATCCCAAGAAGTTCTGACTTTCCCAGCTGGTGTTTTTCCCTGTATATAGTATTGCTACTCCCTCTTCAGCCTCTTCCTGTTACATCAGCAACAGTGGTCCATAACTTCTATTTCTTTAACAGAGGCTTAATTTGAAACTAGGTGCTAAGTACCTGTCAGCTTAGCAATACAAAGGGATCTTCAAATTTCATTGTTCTTACAGGTATAAAGTAGAAGGCAAATGGAAGTAATGGTGGAGAAAGAGGCCCTAAACTTCATGGACCAAATTGCACAACACCTTCCCTCCAGTCCTTTCTTTCTTTCTTTCTTCCTTCCTTCCTTCCTTCTTCACACTTCCTTCCTTCCTTCCCACTTCCTTCCTTCCTTCCTCTCTTTCTTTCTTTTTCTTTCTTTGTTTCTTTTTTTTTTTTGGTGAGACTAAATATCATAATGAGAGGTCACATAAAAACAGGGGAGAAGAAAACAGAATTATTATGTGAGTTTCCTTAACCAAATTGAAGGTCAACAATGAATGAAAAATAATATCTGTTCTGTTGTCTCTCAAAAATAAGAGAGCCTCTAGCAAAATGGACAAAATGGCAAGGGAAGGGATTGTAAGAGGTGGATATGGATGTGTGTGTGGGGGGGGTGAATTTAGAAAACGATTTAATATCAGCATCAAATTGATTTGTTCCAAATACCTAAGCATCTAATTTTATAAAGCAAACATTAACTGAAATATAAGAAAAAAATGATAGCAATATAATCATGGCAGAAATCATTAATGTTCCTCTTAGTTTTGAAAATCTACAAGAAAGGCAAACAAAAGGGAAAAGAAAAATAAAGAAAAATACTGGGAAATTGAGCTAAAATACTTGTTACATCTTCTAATTGGGATTGCTAAAAATATTAATTTTTTGGCACCACATGGGACTTTCACAAGAATTGATTGTATATTATGACACATAGCCACTGCAAAGAATGCAAAAAAGGTAGAAATAACAAACATATAATTTATGAATCATAACACATTAAAAGAATAATTAATTCAGGGAGCACAAATAGAAGATATTGACATAAATGAGTCAACAAAATACTAAATAGTGAGTATTTCAAAGAACGAATTGGAGAAAAATGTTACTTACATAAAATACTAATGATAAAACATTGTGCCTATATTTCAGAGATACAACTAAAGTATTGTCAACCTTAAATAATGATGACTGCCAAAGTAGCAACAGCAAGGTTCTTTAATCTACAAAAGGGAATTGCAATTCTGGATAGCACACAAAACACTAAACTGGTATAGTTCTGGAAAGGAGCAGAAGAGACAGAGTTTAAATACATTTCCAGGGGGGACAAGTGCTTGGGAATGGCAGTAACACTGGGTGGGGAGATTAGGGGGAAAGGGAAGGAGGAGGTAAGTTGTTCTGCAAAATACCCAAAGACCAGGAGTGACTGACATCTGTTCAGAACAAAGGGCTCCAGGTCCTGAGAATTTCCAGAGAAATTGTAAGATCTCCTCTAATATGGATGTCAGTGAGGTCAAGATAGCCCCTTGTGATTACTGCATTCAACGGTACCTATCAAAAGAAAATTTTATTAGATATATTAACAAAATAGACAAAGAAAGGACCAATGAATTGAATATGCATTTAGAAAATGAGAAATCCCAAATATAAATAAACCTAAAATAATCACCAAAAAGGGAAATTTTAAAATTACAAGAGATACAAACTGGAAAGACACTATTTTTCCTGACTCTTTGAAAAAATAATAAAAATGATTAACCCTTAGTCAATCTAATTAAAAAGACAGAAAATCAAATAAAAAAGCTAGCATATCAATAGGATAGTTATCACACATCCCAAACTTAAACAGTAAAATATGAGCAAATTAATCCCATTCTTTACCCTAAATCACTCTTTCATAAGTAGAATATCTTTTTTTTTTTTAATGAAAGTGTCATCTTACTGGCTGTAATCTGTACAAAATCTAATTTCCATGAGAAAAAAAGCACCTTCTCATAGCAACCCATTTGACTTTTTTTGTTTTCCAGTTCATTTCTATGAAAGGAACACTATGAAAATTTCACTTCATAGCCAGTTTTATTCTTTCAAGGTTTGTTGACTCAAAGTTCTTTAATAAGCTCTCCATTCAGTCAGTCTTATTAGTCTTCCTTTCCCCATTGAATATCAACTGTCTTATATTAAGGAGTTTATTAAAGCATTGCATGGTAGTGCTCAACATATATCACATTTTTTTTCCTGTTACCAATTAAAGGTTCTATTGGCCTATAAACTTTATAATCATTCACTCCTGATTGCTTATTCATTAGAATGAAGGAGAACCACATCAAAAGACTTCTGTTAGGGAAGAAACATCTAGCATAAAACGTTAATGGCATTCTAAACTGGGTACTTTATAAAAATAAAGTTTTGCAGCATGCTATGACTACACAGGTGAATACCTTACTATAAATTGGTTCCTTTTTCCTCTAAATGTCTAGAAGCATAATGACCACTGAAATCGGGAAAAAAATGAATGAAGAACATATCTAATTCAAACCCATTAATATTTTCAGCAGTGAAACAGTAGTGGAATTTGGTAAAGAAGATTTGAAAAGTATAACCACTCAAATGGAATGTTTAACTATATTAAGTTGGCCCAACTGATTTAATTTGCTCTATTCTCTCCTCCCCTTACTGTCTCAGGATCCTTCTCTTTACCTTATTGGTTATGATATAAAACTAATCTGTAGAAAGTCATTTTTCATGACTATCCTTGACAAAAGTCATGAAGTAGAACTGTGGAATTTTTTAACTGGAAGACACCACATAGAAGAAATCTGTGCTGATTTCTTCTGATCACATTTTCTTTACCTTCCTCTAGGATACCAAGACCAATAGGCTTTGACTAAGCTATGAATGACTGAAATGAAAGTTTCCTCTTTCAAGGCTAAATAAATTCCAGCATGAGACAAAGTCTCTATGTGCCTTAGAGCAATGAAATTGCATTCATTCATATATTAAGAGTGCTTTTAAGAATAGACACATATTTCTTTCCCTTTCCAGTTAACAACTCCCTCCCTCCCCCAGTACTGTTCCTAAAATTTTCTTTGGTCTTTTTGCTTTCTCTTACTTTTAATTCATAAGGTTGTTTCAGGAACTTTTCTTAAATTTAGTGATTTTATTGTTTTTTTTTATTAAAATTTTTTTTCTTTTGAGAATTTCTGTCAATTTTGATAATTTGGAGACATTTTCATTGCTGTCTTTAAGAGAAATACAGAGAAATTAGATGGTGTTGTTCACTCATTTCTATGGTGATTTTGTGATCCCTTTTGGGGTTTTCTTGGCAAAGATATTGGAGTGCTTGCTGTTCCCTCCTCCAGCTTATTTTAGAGATGAGCAAAGTGAGGCAAACAGGATTACATGACTTGTATAGGGTCACACAGCTAGTAAGTGTCTGAGGTCAGTTTTTAACTAACGAATATGACTTTTCCTGACTTATGACTGGGCAACAAATTGATTCTGCCATGTATCTACAAAGGAGATACGGTGTAGCAAAATAGCTAGAGAGCTAGCTTCGTGATCAAGAAGCCCTAGTTTCTAGAAAACATGATACAAACTATTTGTGATCACAGACAGAGAGAGAGAGAAAGAGAGAGAGAGACAGAGAGACAGAGAGAGAGAGAGAGAGAGAGAGAGAGAGATTCCTTTTCTTATCCCCCAGCCCTCAATTTCCCTCATTTCCCTAGTTTTCCCTTGATTGTGCCCCCCAAAAAAAGACCTGAAACTATAATTGTATAAAGATGAGGATTTTTCAAAAGTTAGAGAGCATTATAAAATGCAAAATGGATAATTTTGATTACATTAAATTGAAAAGTTTCTGTACAAATACTGTTTCTGTACAAACAAAACTAAGATTAAGAGGGAAGTGGGAAATTGGGAAATAACTTTTACAACCAGTGTCTCTGATAAAGACCTCATTTCTAAAATATGCAGAGAATTGTCCAATGTATAAGAATACAAGGCATTCCCCAACTGATAAATGCTGAAAGGATATGAACAGGCAATTTTAAGAAGTGGAAATTAAAGATACCTGTAAGCATATTTAAAAAAAAAGCTCTAAATCACTATTATTAGAGAAATGCAAATCAAAAGAACTCTGAAGTATCACATCTCACCAGTCAGATTGGCTAAGACACAAAACAGGAAAATGACAAATGCTGGAGAGGATGTCAAAAAATTGGAAAACTAATGCATTGTTGGTGGAGTTGTGAACTGATTCAACCATTCTGGAGAGCAATCTGGAACTATGCCCAAAGAACAATAAATAATTGCATTCTCTTTGATCCAGCAATATCACTTCTAGGGTTGTATCATGAAGAGATCATAAAAGCGGGAGGAAGACCCATAAGTACAAAAATATTTATTGCAGCTCTTTTTGTCTTGGCAAAGACTTGGAAATCAAGGGGATGCCCATCAATTGGGGAATGGCTAAACAAATTGAGGTATATGAATGCAAAGGAATACTATTGTGCTATGAGAAATGAGGAGCAGACCGACTTCATATTTACCTGGAGAGACTTATACAAACTGGTGCTGAGTGAGAAGAGCAGAACCAGGAGAAATGTGTACACAATTACAGACAAAACGTATGTGTGATGACCAACTTTGATAGACCGGACTCTTGACTCTTCTCAGCAATACAAGGCTATAAGAAAACTCCAAAGGACTTATGATGGAAAGAGATGTCTACATTCAGAGAAAGAACCAGAAAGAGCTAGAAAGAACAGAGTTTGAATGCAGATTGAAGCAAACTACCTGCTCTCTTTCTTTTTCTTGTTTGTTTTTTTCTCCTCTTTCCCATTGTTCATTCCATCCATTACAATCCTTCTCTATAACCTGACTAATGTCTAAAGTGAAAGTATTTGCAGATCCTATACTTGATTGCATCTGCCATGGAGGGGGGGAGGAGTAAATTTGAAAGTCAAGGGATTGTAGAATTGAATCTTGTAACTAAAAGTAAACAAATAAAGTAATAAAGACGAAAAGAAAAGATCCTAATTTTTTTTAAGGCTATGTTTCCCTATTTGACCCAGCTTGGATGTTCAGGAACAACTTATGGTCTGAATCCCATTTGGATCCAGCGCAGAAGTTTTGACCTGCTCAATTTCCAAATTAGAACAATTTATCTCTCTTTAGAAAAATTGGTGGCCGCTGAAATACCAGGAGCTCACCACAGTAATGCTTTATTTTGAGTTTACACCTAGTTGAGTTAAATTCTGCTTCTCAGAACTCTAAATTTCAAGAGATCTGCTAGCATCAAGCCATTCTTTAAGTAAGAATTACAGGTTGGACTCCCAATCCTGGGACCAAAAAAATGTTTTTTAATGCCTTTTAGAACATTTTTCTTTTAATTAAATTTATTAAAGGATACAATCATTCATTGTGCTTCTTGGGAAAAGGGAACTTATATAGGATTTGAACTGTAAATTAAAGCAAATCCTTTGAAGTGATTGCTTCAAAAGAGGAATTACAGAATGGCAAACAGTGAAATAACTAGCTGAAGATTTTGATTATTTATTTGTTTTCAGGCGATGGTTCAGATCATTGTTCTATTATCATTCAGGTCTTTGTTGGTGACTAAATAAAAGCAACTACTATATCAATAGTGAGGGTCATTTCTGCCATTTTTTTTCTTGGAAAGTGATGAAAGAGTTGGTACATCAATTCACACATTATGTATCTTTAATAATTGGTAACAAATTAATTAACAAATGTTCATTCTGGACTATCCTCTGTTCTCTTGTTTCCATAACTTTTCTTTCAGTGGCCCCTAAAACTGGAAAATCTGCCATCCTCATTCATTACCAGTTGAAGCTTTATCCTTCCTTTAAAGCAAAACTTACATGATATCTCCTCCAGGAAGCTTATTTTGATTTCCCTGTGAGGGGCAAAATTCTCTCTTGTTTTATGTAGTACTTTTATATTTTAAATAATATATTAATTATCTTAACAAGAATATAAGTAGTACATAATTTATGTTTGGGTAATAACTATCAAATAATAACAATAATACATATTTATCCATTATATAAGACTTGTGACATACTATATATTATGAATATATATATATATATATACACACACACATGTGTATATATGTGTGTATATATACACATATATGTGTCTCCATATCTACATCTATATATCTATTTAGAAATATGGGTGCAGATATATACACTTAAGCACATATATATGCACATACATTTATGTATATGTATATATGTGTGTTTATGTATGTATATGCATACATACATAATTTCATGCTCATGGGTAAGTATATAGGTGTGTATATAGACACACAAAGACACACACACACACACACACACAATTTGATTCTCACAACAATCCTGTGATATAGGTAGAATTACTATCACCAGATTACAAATGAGGAAACTGAGACTGAGTGAGGTTAAGCAGTGTGTCAGGATGACTCAGCTAAAAAGATATCTAGGTAAAGATTTGTAATCACGTCTTCCTTATTCTAAGTGCAGCATACTATGCACTGCTCCATGAAGGAACAGTATCTTGTCTAAATTGTGAATTCCGTTAAGTATCTAGCATAATGTACATAATGCAGTAGTCACTTATTTCCTACAAGATAAAGGAATTTTGAATTTACTATCCACTTCTTATGTGCAAGGGAGGATGCATACAAAGATAAACAGATAGGCTCTAGTGAATTCCAAGGAGCTTGCAAACTATATGGGGATAGGGGCTGAACCTGTGATGCAATTGATAAAAGCAATTCTCAACTGAGGAAGTTCTTTCTACCAATGTAGCTTGTAATACCTCTGTAATATATAGATTTAGAGAGTTGCCTAAAACACTAAGACATTAAGTGACTTATGTAGGTTCATCCTATATGGATATGTCAGAGATGGGCCTTGAACATAGGTCTTCTTGGCTCTGAAGTTGTCGTTCTATAAACTGTGTCATCATTGCTTCCATAGGCTTACACTCTAATGGAGGACATATATTTTCCTTGATAATAATGTTGTATGGGTGGTATTATACAAGTTCAAAGGAGAGACCTATACAAAATCCCATGGCAAGTTAGAAGAGACAGAGACATTATCTCAGGGAAAGGCAAGGCAGAATTGAAATCAGAGAAGCTTTTGTGGAGAATATGGCACATGACTTAAGCAGAACCAGGAGGGCACTTTACATAATAAAAGAATTATTATAAGATGATCAACTGTGAATGACTTAGCTTTTATCGGCACTGTAATATTGAAGACAATTCTGAAGGACTATTGATGAAAAAAATGCTGTCCACCTCCAGAGAAAACAAACTGACAGATCTTGAATGTAGACTGGAACATACGTTTAAACTTACTTTCTTTTTACTTTTTGTCTGTGCTTTCTTTCATAACATGACTAATATGGAAATATATTTTTCATGACTACACATGAATAACATATAAAACTGCCTTCTGAATGAGGTATGAGAGTATAGAGGGAAGAAGAGAATTTGTAAGGCAAAATGGTACAAAAAATGAATGTTAAAAATTGTTTTTACATGTAATTATGAAAAATTGATGTTATTTTTAAAAGTGATGATAAAGTTCTTAGGAGCTAGTTACATATATCATTGTCTCATATAAGAATGTGAACAGTTTAACTTTTTTGAGTCTCTTATGATGACTCTTTCATGTTTAATTTTTGATCCTTCTCTTGAGTCTCATGTTTGAACATCAAATTTTCCATTCAAGTCTGCCATTTTCATTAGAAATGTTTGAAAGTCCTCTTTTTCATTATCCTTCTTTCCCTGAAAAATTATTTTCAATTTTGCTGCATAGGATATTCTTTGTTGTAATCCCCCTTTCTTTGCCTTTTAGAATATCCAAGCCCTCCATCTATTTAATATAGAAGCTTCTCCATGATATTAGAATTGTATCTTTCTGTCTGCTTGAATATTTTCTCTTTCACCTGGAAGATCTAGAATTCAGGAAAATAACCCTGAGAGCTTTTGTTTGAGATCTTTTTCAGCAAATAACCACTAGATCCCTTCAATTTGTATTTTAACTTTTTGGATCTAAGATACTGGGCTAGTTTTCTTTCATATTTTTTTTAAATATGATGTTTAGGCCCTTTTTTGATCATGGTGTTCAGGTAATCCAATAAATCCTAAATTATCTTTCCTCAAACTCTTTTTTTTTTACATGATGGTTGTTTTCCAATGAGATACATTTTCTTCCAGTTTTCAATCTTTGAAATTTTTTAATTGTTTCTTGATATTTCATGGAGTTATTCATTTCCAATTGTTCAATTCTAATTTTTAAGGAATTTTTCTTCCGTGAGCTTTTGTAAATTTTTTGTTTCCATTCAGTATATTCTACTTTTTAGGATTTTTTTCTTCAGTAAATTTTTGTTTTCCTTTTTACTATTAGACCAGTTGTGTTTTGTAAGATGTATTTTCTTCAGTGTCTTTGTGTGCCTTTTTTTTTTACCAAGCTATTAATTCTCTTTTCATAATTTCCTTATATCATTTTTTCCCATTTTTTTCCTCTTTTAATACTATTGCTTTCCTTCAGTCATCCAGGAATACTTTTTGGGCTTAAACCCAATTAGAATTTTTCTTTGAGACTTTCCTTGTAGATATTTTTACATTGTCATCTTTTTTGGAGCTGATGTCTTGGTCTTCTCTGCCACCATAGTAACTTTTATGGTCAATGCCATTTTGTTGTTTTCTAATTTTTCCAGCTTATTTATCTGCTTTGAACTTTATGTTAAAGTTGAATTCTATTCACCTGGGTGTGGAAAGGCACTGTCCAAAACTTCAGACTTTTCGTACTGCTATTTTCAGAGTTATTTCTGAGTAGCTGTCTGCAAATTTTCACTGCTTCCATGGTGTTATGATTCAGGGAAAGTTGTGGTTACTGCTCTCCTGTCTGTTCTCTTGTCTTTTTCTAGGAAAGACCCTATCTTCTCTGCAGCCACAAGCACTAGTGCTCCTCTTCGCTGTGGAACTACAATCAGGACCCTAATCTCTTGGGACTGATGAAAAACATTCCTCTCTATCAAATGTAATCTAGAACTGTCACAGGCAATAGAATTATCAATCAACACTTTCTGCCCACAGTGGCAGCAAAAGGGTCTCTAATCTCTTTCTCATACTCTTAACCTTTATGGGTCTGAGAGTTCCTAAAGATACTGCAATTGCCATGGATATTATAGTGCCCTACAAGGCCCACTGCTCATGTTACTATTGTGCTCTGGGCTAGTTTCCACCCCAGTAACACAGAGCTCTCTGACTGACCTACTAAGTTTTCTTAGGTTGGAATAACATCTCATTCTGATCCCTTGTTGCCTCTGCTGCTCCAAACTTTGATTTGAGGAGTTATTTTAAGGTTGTTTACAAAGGAATGTTGGAAGAATTTAGCTGGGTTGTTGCCTGTTCTCTGTGAGTTTGGCCTCTTAAAGGACATAGTTCTTTAGATTTTATATATATATATATATATATATATATATATATATATATATATATATATATATATATATATATACATACATTCATACATACATACATACATACATATGGATAGATAGATATATTGATAGATAGATAGACAGATGATAGATATACACACACATGAATATTATATGAGAGAGATTCTCTTAATTAAAAAAAATGACCTTTCATTATAATTGTTTATTACTTTGTTATAACTATATTTCTAACAAGTTCGAGTCTTTGACTCCTAGATGACATGTATTGTGAGAGGCTCTGTGACTTTCCATCATGACTGAATTAGTTCAACAACATAAAAATACAGTCATACTGGATCAGTCATTCATATTTGCCTGGAGCCAAAGTAGGAAATCTTTCTGGACTATGATTTTTCACATTTTTCTCATCTTTTCTTTTCCTCTCTGTTTCCCTTTCCAATGACTCCTTGCTTTAATTTGTTACCTTATAATAATTAATTTTCTGAAAGACAACCAGGAAGTTAAAATTTCATCAATGTTCTCTCCAAATAAATAACATTTGTCTTCTAATTATTTGTCAAGAATTGCTCATTTAATCTTAATTAATAAAATGTGAAATAACACAGACACAGTGTTTCTTCAGGACATATCTAATTCAAACAGTATATTGGTGATGTTTGTACTTATGTTTCTCAGCTGTTGGCAGTTCTATAGGTCATTCAGTAATCATATCATTCAGTCAGCCAATCATAATCAAAGCTGTTTTGACGATGTTTTGTTTTCCTGGGACACATGGCAGAGGCAGGAATGTTTTCAGGAATGAATAGGAGTGACCTCTCACATGCATTGATAATACCTATTCCCAGAATTTAGCTCCCTGAGCTCTATGTAATCTGTGATTTTGGTGTTGCACATCTGTGCTTATGACTTTGGTTTATCCACAATCTCCATTCTGCTTTCAAAGAGACAGCTCACTGGGGTTTGCAGAGGATTTGCAAACCAAATATCCCATGATGAGGTAAAAAATAACTCAGAATCTGAGACAAAGGAATCAGAATTCATTGGAAATGCAATGCTTTGACTATCCTCAGAGTTAGTGTGTGTGTGTGTGTGTGTGTGTGTGTTTTCACAATTACATGTTGTAACAGCAATCAGTTTAGCAGATACTTAGCACTTAGTAACTTGGGGCTAAGTATAGAAGGTGTGAATTCTGTCTCACTTTTGAGAGAGCGTGAACTCCCCTGTTGACATGGAAGAAGGGGATTGGCTGAGACAGGAGGCCAGTGTATGTATATAAGCAAGAATTCCAGAGACAGAGAGACAGAATCAGAAATGGCTCCTGTTGGAGGAAGCAGGATTGTCCCAGCATCTGGTAGCTGAGCTGCTGGACTGAAGAAGTGAGTTGAAGTTTTCTTGAGAGACAGAGAGAAAGAGAGATAGACAGACAGACAGAGAGAAACAGACAGAGACAGACAGACAGAGAGAGAGACAGACAGACAGAGAGAGACAGAGACAGAGAGAGAGAGACAGAGAGAGACAGACAGAGACAGAGGGAGACAGAGAGACAGAGAGAGAGAGAGTTTCTCTCCCAGCAAATAGAAGCTGACTGAGAACTGAGATAGAGTTTTCCTGAGACCAGAATCTGGTGAAGGTCACCTGAAAGGCTGAGAGGGCTTGTCTGGAAGGCCTCCTGGAAGGCCAATATTCCTTCTGGGTCCTAGGGCCAGCTGAACTCTCGGAGGACTGAAGAAGCATGACCAGGATAAGACTTTGGTCTGGATGATCCTTGAGTTCTAGGCAAGAGAAGTGGTGAAGGGTTTGAGATGCACTGAACCCTGTGAACTTTGGTGTGTGCCAGGGACTGCCCTGAGGACTGGACAAGGACCTGGGAGCTGTCTGCTTCTGAATCCAGGTGACTGGTGGATTAAGGAGGGAGCTGGGACAATAGAAGGGGATCCAGGGAATCAGAGAGACCACTCAGAGTCAAGATGAAGAAAAGGCCTCCCCTTGGATGAAATTGAGGCTTGCTGGACACCAAGGGGTGGAGGGTTTGTGTGGTTTTCTAATGACTGTACTAGTGATTAATGATATTAATCGGGAATCTAGATTAGTGACTGATTAAGTTAATGGTTGCTCCATGAGTAGAAGATTGATTATTGTATTGTGAATTGATTAAATGATTGAATATTTATTACTGTATTGTGAATTGATTGAATGCTATGTTCTAAATATTGTGGCCACTGTAGTGAATATTGTGTGGCCTTTCTAATGTTAACCTGTTATGAACACTATATTGTGATTTTCTGTGAAAAGATGTAATATTGTGAATATTATATTGTGTTATATTGTGAATGTTTGCCTTGAATTGTAATGGAATAGAGTGTTCACTATACTGTGTAGTCCAAACCTTAAAAGCTGTTCACAGTAGCATTCTTTTGGGAATCTGCTGGTGTATGGTGTTACACAAGTCAAGACAATTTTTAGGATTCATTGCACATGCAATATCATGTAGAACATATTTCCATATTCGTCATAGTAATGAAAGAAGAAATAGATAAAAAGAAAAAAAACATGGAAAAGAATGAAGTAAGTGAAAAAAGTATTTGTTAATCTGTATTTGTTGTCTATCAGTTCTTTTTCCGGATGTGGATAGCATTTTTCTTCATGAGTCCTTTGTACTTGTCTTGGATCGTTGTGTTGTTGAGAAGAATTGGGTCATTGATAGCTGATCATCACTTGATGTTGATGATATTGTATATTATGTTTTTTCCTGGTTCTGCTCATTTCACTTTGCATCAATTCACATGTCTTTCCAGTTGTTTCTGAAATCTGCCTGTTCATTTCTTATAGAACAAAAGTGTTCCATTGCATTCATATACCAGAGTTTGTTCAGTCATTCATCAATTGATGAATATTCTCTACAGAAAAACATAAATATGAGAGTATATCTAGGAGAAAAATGTGGTCAGCAGCTACAGTATATAGAAGTCAAGAAGGATGAGGATGGAGAAAAAATCATTGAACTTATTAATTAAAATATTGGTGGTAAATTTACATTTTACCTCTATAATCTATCAAACTTATTCCTATCTATCCACTCATGTAACTTCTATCCTATGTCAATTCCTTTTTACTTCTCAGTTCACCTGGATTATTTCAGCAGAATCATAATTTGCCATTCTTCTTTCATTGTATTCCCCCTCCATTCCATTTTCTACATAGTTGCCAAATTGATATTCTTTAAACATAGATCTGATTAGGGAGTATGTCTCCTCACTTTCACCTCTCAGTATTAATGATAGACACAACACAGTACAGAGAGAGATCATCTAATTACCCAGGTTAATATGAGTCACTCACAGCTTTTTTTGTACTTTTCAGAGCACAGGCCAGAAACCATTGATCCTGACCAAAGGATGTTTCAATACTCATCAGTATTGAAATTTATACAACTATGCAGTTTCAGAGTCAGTGATTGGTTGCCTCACAGGAGATTATTTTCATGACAGCACCACTTTTGAAAGAAAACAGCATTGTCTCTAATAAGAGAATTCTGTGTTTGAAGGACTAAAAGGCAGTCATGCCAGGAAATGTGGACCTCATATATTTGTTTAACAATGAAAGGCTGAATTGTGTAAAATATCTATTCAACAATTCCAATAAGTTCCTTTACCTTTTATGAAATTATTATGAGTTTGATGTGCTCTACTATGTTAGATTGTGTTAATATATATCTTTGAGTCAGTTATTTTCTGATTTAATATTTGTTTCCAGTTTTAACAAGAATGACAACCACAACAACAAAATCAAACTATTTTTCTCCCTTCAACCTCCCTTCCACCAACTGAAAAAGAACAGAACAAAACCTTTCATTCTCTTGTTTTAAATATGGTAAGTAACCACTTGCTCACATTAGGCATGTCCATTTTTTTTTTTCATTCCCTACCTTGATTCTATCCTTCCCATCAGGTAGGGAATATCACAGCTCATTTTCAATTGTTTGTCGTCATAGTTGATGATTATATTGGTAGAGTTATTAAGTTTTTTAAGATTATTTTTTTCCTTTTCAGTGCTTTTAATATATAAACTGCTTTCTTAGTTTCAATCACTTTGAATTTATATGAAATCTTTAAAGTTATTGTTGCTGGTTATTAAATTTCATTTCCAAATTCTTACAACCCAATACCATTCTATTACATTTGTACATTAAAATAGTTTCAATTATTCCTTATTATTATGCAATTAAATTTGTTTTTAATTTTATTTTATTATTTTTGCTATTAAATTTCATTTTATTTTTGTTTGTATCATTCAGTTCCACGAAATTTTGAGTTACAAATTTTCTCCCCATCTTTCCCCTACCCACCACCCCAAAACAGCCATCCCAGTGTATCCCCCCTCCCCCATTCTATTCTCTCCTATGTCTTCCCCCCTCACCCC
>CM053583.1:343216879-343252182 GCA_028627135.1 Pseudochirops cupreus | reverse complement strand
TTTCAAGGAGATATTTCACATTGCCCTCTATTTTTTCATTTGTTTGGATCTGTTTGATAGTATCTTGATTTCTCATGAAGTCATTTGCTTCCATTTACTCCACTCTAATTTTGACGGAATTATTCTCTTCAGAGTGCTTTTGAGATTCTTTCTCCGTCTGGCAAAGTCAACTTTTTAAGGCATTCTTCTCCTCATTGGGTTTTTGGGCCTCTTTGGTCATCTGAGTTAATCTATTTTTTAGGGTGTTGATTTCTTCAGTCATACTGCTGACTCTCTTTTCATGATTTTCCTGCAACATTCTTATTGCTCTTCCCAATTTTTCTTCCACTTCTCTCATTTGGTTTTCAAAATCCTTCTTCAGCTGATCTCTAGCTTTAAGACAATCTTCATGTTTATTGGAAGCTTTTGGTCAGGGAGCTCTGGCTACGCTGTCCTCCTGTAGCTCTCTGCCTTGGTGTTTCTTTTCACCAAAGAAGGAATCTAGGGTTGGTTGCTGTTCTTACTTTGCTTCTTATGCATATTCTTATTCACGGTTGGTCAGTCTGTAATTTTTTTTTAAATCTCTGTGGAGCTCTGCTTCCAGAGGGGAATGCTCTGTCTCAAATCACTGGGGTCCTCCCAGCTGCCCGCACTCTTAGGAAGTTGCTGTGTCCTTCCCCCACTTCCGGCTCACTGGATAAAAAAGAACCACAGGACCAAAGTCCAAGACCAGGATCCAGATCCAGGCTGCTCAACACAAGAGTACTTGGCCTCTGAACAATGCCTTGGTCCCCCTGCAGTCTGCAGGCTGAGGGCTCTTAAGCTGCAATGAGGAGGTGGGTGCATAACCTCCACTTTCTGCTCCCTAGCCCTGGAGGCAGTCTGGCCAGACTGCTTTTCTCCCACGACCTTGCAAGCGCCACTGACCTAGTTCTGGATACTGCCTAGCTGCCACCAATCCACTCACCCAAAGCTCCAGCCGGGGCTTGGCTCCTCTCATCCAGCCATCTCTTGGCTCTTCTTGTTCAGCCACCCCCGGGACACAGCTGAGGCTTCAGGCCAGACTGGTTTTCGGTTCACAGGGCTGATATGGTTCCTTGTAGCCGAGCTGACCTTATTGGAAAGTATATTTGTGTGCATTTTGGAGTTCTAGAATTAGTTTAGAGTCATATTTTATGGGTATTTTTTGGTGGCTATGTGAGAGCTGCAATATGTTGCTGCTCCAATGCCGCCATCTACACAATTAAATCAAATGAGTATTTTTATATCTATTATTATTATTCCATGGAACACTTTGGAATATGGGTCAGTTTTCTTTTTCTAGTCATTCATTTGTTCATTTATCTATTTGTTCATTCATTTATTCATTCATCCATTTATTTATTTATTTGTTTTTAGTTCTCAGCATGAAATTCCACAAGATTTTGAGTTACACAATTTCTCCCCATATTTCCCTTAACCCTACTTCAAGATAGCAAGGCTAATGAATACTCTTCCCCCAAACTGTTCTGTATTAGATCCTCCTCCATCTGCCTCCTAACTTTGTAGTAGGGCAAGACAGATTTTTATACCACAGGGCTTATATATTTTATTTTCCAGTTGCATGTAAAAAACATTTTTTTAAACATTTGTTTTTAAAACTTTGATCACCTGATTATTTTCCTTTTTCTCTCCTAACCCTCTCCCACTGGGAGGACATGCAATTCAATGTAGTTTGTACATATGCAGTTACACAAAATGTTTCCATAGTAATTATACTGTGAAAGTCTAACCATATCTCCCTCCATCCTATCCCACCCCCACTCATGTAATTTCCTTCTTTGACCTTCAACCTTTTCAAAATTGTTTGCTTCTAACTACCATCTCCCTGAATCTGCCTTCCCTTCTATCACCTCCCTTCTTATTCCCTTCCTCCCTACTCTCCTGTAGTGTATGATACTCAGTTGTGTATGTTATTCATTCCTTAAGGCAAATTCACTGAGAGTAAAGTTGACCCATTTTCTTTTGCCTTCCTGTTCTTCTCCTCCATTTCAATAGTTTTCTCTTGCCTCTTTTATATGAGATAATTTTATATGAGATAATTATATTCCTCTCTCACCTCTTAATTTTATTTCTAGATATCATCCCTTTTTATTCAATTGATCTTGTGCCCTCTGTCTATGCATACAAATACACATATTTATACACACTCACATATGAATTTATATGCACATAAATCCTCCTATATAAATATACACAAATACATGTAGTATACATATACATGTGTGTGTGTACACACACACACACACACACACACATACACACACATACACATACACACACATACATACCCTTCAACTATCCTCATACTGAGAAAAGTCTTATGAATTACAATTATTGTTTTTTCCATATAGGAATGTAAATAGTTCAACTTTAACAAGTTCCTTAAGATTTCTTTTCCATGTTTACCTTCTCATACTTCTCTTGCTTTTTGTATTTGAATGTCAAATTTTCTCTTCAACTCTTTTTTTTTCATCGAGAATGCTTGAAAGTCTTCTATTTCATTAAATGACCATATTTTCCCGTGAAACATTATACTTGGTTTTTCAGAATAGTAGATTCTTGGTTTTAATCCTAGCTCATTTGACATCAGGAGCATCATATCTCAAGGCCTTTGATGCCTTAATGCAGAAGCTGCTAGATCTTGAGTTATCTTAATTATGTTTCCACAATATTCAAATTGTTTCTTCTTGGATGCTTGTAATATTTTCTTCTTGACCTGGGAACTCCAGAATTGGCTATACTATTCCTAGGAGTTTTCTTTTTGGGGTCTTTTTCAAGAGGTGATCAGTGAATTCTTTCAATTACTATTTTTTCCTCTGGTTCTAGAATATCAGGGAAATTTCCTTTGAGAATTTCTTGAAGGATGATTTCTAGGTTCTTTTTTTGATCATGGCTTTCACATAGTCCAATAATTTTTAAATGATCTCTCTTTGATATATTTTCCAGGTCAGTGGTTTTTCCAATGAAGTATTTCACCTTGGCTTCTATTTTTTTTTAAATTTGTTTGGATCTGTTTTATAGTATCCTGATTTCTCATATATTCATTAGCTTTCATTTGCTCCACTCTAATTCTGAAGAAATGACTCTCTTCAGTAAACTTTTGAAATTCCTGTTCATTCTGAGAAATTTGCCTTTTTAAGGTATTCTTCTCATTGGCTTTTTGCGCCTCTTTTGCCATTTGAGTTAATCTATTTATTAAGTTGTTATTTTTTTCAGTCATGTTGCTGAGTCTCTTTTCATGATTTTCTTGCATCATTCTCATTTCTCTTCCCAATTTTTCCTCCACTTCTCTTACTTGATTTTAAAATCCTTCTTGAGCTCCTCCATGGCCTGTAATCAGCTGAATACTTTTCTTGGTATCTTTTGAGGCAGGAGTTCTGAGTTTGTTGTCTTCATTCTATTCCATGCTTTGATCATTTTTGTCCCCCCAAAAGTAATCTAATGTTTGATTGTTCTGCTTGCTTTGTTTCCTCTACTTGGTCATGTTGCCAGTCAGTTACTTGACTTTTGAGCTCTTTGCCACAGTAGATCTCTGCTTCCAGAAAGGAGAGTTTTGTCCCAAATTGTGGGGCTTTTTGCAGCTACCAGAGCTTTTACTTGGGTGCCCTCTCTCCATACACCAGAAGCTCTAGCCTACTGACCACACACCCCTGGAGTTCCACCCATGACAGTGATCCAGGTCAAAGCAGATTAAAGCAAGAGGAATTACCCTCTGAATGTTTGCTTGGCCCACCTATAATTTGCAGGCCAGGAACTGTGGAGGCAGCCATGCAAGGCAGCAGCTTCAGCTGCTGCATCTCTGCCACCTCTCACCCTTGAGGCAAGGGCCAGACCCCGCTCTTCCTTTCCAACAGAGGATGACTGACCTTTTAATTGCTATTGCTTTTTTATGGGTTGATAACTTTGGAAGCCCCCAAAGCTGCTGTTGATTCATTCTCCTGAATTCTGCTCCAGCTGCCGCTGGTCAGGGCTGCCCTGACATCAAAACTGCATGGCTCATGTGGGACTGCACTCTTCTCCCAGCATGGTTTGATGGACCCTTCACTTAGGCCTGTCAAGTTGCCTTCAGAGGGAGATTTGTTTCTCTCTGTCACTTTGTGGGTTCTGTATCTCTAAAATTTGTTTAGAGTCATATTTTATAGGTGTTCAAGGTCATCGTAGGGGGGAGCTCAAGGAATTTTCCTGCTTCTTTGACACCATCTTGCCTCTGCCCTCTGCTTTACCCCAAATCAACTTTTTAAAGAATTTTTTTCCAGTGAATTTTTCCACATCATTTTCTATTTGACAAATTCTGCTTTTTAAAGATGTTTTTCCTTTTCCTTGTCTTTCTTTGCCTCTCTTTCTATTTGACCTCTTCTTTTTTTAGGTGTTATTTTCTTCAGCAATTTTTAGTATATTTTCTTCAGTATTTCTGTATGTTTATCAACAATGTAACAAGCTGTCGATTCTTTTTTTTTATTATTTACCTGCATCATTCATTTCTTTACCCCACTTTTCCCTCAAAGTCTTATTGGATTTTAAAAATCCTTTTAGAACTCATACTAATTTTTCTTTGAGGCTTTGGCTATAAAAGTTTAGACTTTGTTGTCATCTGAGTTTTGTTTTTTTTCCTTTCCCCATAGAAATTTGAATATTTTATTGTTGTTGTTATTGTTGGTGGTGTTTGCTCATTTTCCAGTATATGTGTTGAATTTTAACTTGGTGTTAAAGATGGGTTCTGCCCCTGTGGTGGAGGAAAGACTGTCCAAAGCTCCAGATTTTTGTATAGCTATTTTCAAAGCTAATTTTGGAGGTCTTTCAGTCAGTTTTCTGTTTTTCTTTTTTTCTTTTATATATGTGTGTATATATATATATATACACACACACACACACACACACTCACACACACACACACACACACATATATATACATACACATATATATTTAACTTGTGATTTCAGAACTTTAAATTCTACATTCTTTCCCTTCCTCCCTCGTCACCCACTCCCACTGGAAAGCAAGCAATTCAATACAGGCTGTACATGTGTAGTTACGCAGAACATCTCCACAATGGACATATTGTGAAAGACTGACTATATTTCCCACCTTCCTATCCCGGCCTCCATTTGTTCTATTCTCTACTTTGTCCCTTTCCCTTTACAGAAGCTTGTGCTTCTAACAACTCTCCCTCCCAACCTGCCTACCCCTCATTAGAGAAATACTCAAAGTCTTCCACATCATTGAATGATCATATTTTCCCCTGGAATATTATACTGAATTTTGTTGGGTAGGTGATTCTTGGTCTTAATCCTAGCTCCCTTGATTTCTGGAATATTATATTGCACATCCTTTGATCCCTTAATGTCGAAGCTACTAGTTCCTGGGTTATCCTGATTGGGTTTCCACAGTATTCAAATTGTTTCTTCTTGGCAGCTTGTAATATTTGCTCCTTCATTTGGGAACTCTGGAACCTGGCTATAACATTACTACGAATTACTTTTTTGGGATCTTTTTCAAGAAATGGTTGGTGAATTATTTCAATGACTATTTTGCCCTCTCTTTCTAAAATATCAGGGCAATTTTCTTTGAGAATTTCTTGAAGGATAATTTCTAGGTTCTTTTTTTGATCATGGCTTTCAGATAGTCCAAAATGTTTACATTCTTTCTCCTGGATCTATTTTCCTGGTCAATTGTTTTTTCAATGAGATATTTCACATTGCCTTCTATTTTTTGATTTGTTTGGATCTGTTCAATAGTATCTTGATTTCTCATAATGTCATTTGCTTCCATTTGCTCCACTCTAATTCTGAAGGAATTATTCTCTCCAGTGAGCTGTTGAGATTCTTTTTCCATCTGGCATATTTGGTTTTTTTAAGCATTCTTCTCCTCACTGGCTTTTTGGGCCTCTCTTGTCATTTGAGTTAATCTATTTTTTAAGTTGTTATTTTCTTCAGTCAGGTTGTTGACTCTCTTTCCATGATTTTCTTTCATCATTCTCATTTCTGTTCCTGATTTTTCCTCTACTTCTCTTATTTGGTTTTAAAAATCCTTCTTAAGCTCCTCTATGGCCTGTAAACAGTTTAAATTTTTCTTGGAAGTTTTTGGTGCAGGATTTCTGACTGCAGTGTCTTCCTCCCGTCCCATGCTTTGATGCTTTTTGTCCCCCAAAAAAGAATGTAAAGTTGGATTGCCATGCTTATTTTTCTTCCCTTGCCCACTCATGTTGCCAATTACTTGACTTTTGGACTCAGTAGGACACAGGTTTCAGAGGGGAGAGCTTTGTCCCAAGTTGCTGGGGTTTTCACATCTGCCAGAGGTATTAGAGGTCTGCTGTCTCTGCAGCCCACACCAGCTTTGGCTCATTGGTCACAGGCCTCAGGACCACCACCCAAGACCACAGTCCCAATCCAGGTGGGTTGAGGCAAGAGAATTTAGCCTCTGAATGATTGCTTGGCACCCCTGCAGCCTGCAGGCCAGGAGCTCTGAAGAAGTCATGTTGAGGTAGCTGCAGGGCCACCACTGCTTCTTGCCCTGAGGACAGTTGGCCGGTCCCACTCCGTTCCCCCCAATTTAGCCCAGGTCCACTGACCTTTCACTTTATACTTGTTTCTAATGGGTTGATTATTCTGGAAACCGCCCCAGCTGTCAGTGATCTGCTCTCCTGAAAGCTCTAGCTGTGGCTTCTCCTGGCTGCCTTTGGCTATAGCCACTGTTTCAGGCCTGGCTGGTTTTGGCTCCCAGTACATGGTGGTGAGCTATTCCTGTCTACCAGCCTGGTTGCCTTCAGTGGGAGCCTTGTTTTTCTGTCATTTTGTGCATTCTGGATCTCTAAAATTTGTTTAGAGTCATATTTTATAGGTATTTGAAGTGGTTGTGGGGGGAGCTCCCAGAGTACTCCTGCTTCTATGCTGCCATCTTGACTCCCAATTTTCAGGTTTTCTAAGGTGGTATTTGTGGTATTCTAATAATGCTGCCCTTCTTCCCAATATTCTAACTTCATTATAGGCGTCACTGTACATACCTAGCCCCACCACCAATGTCCTAACTTTTTTATATATGCTTCACTGCTCTTTGGAACAACAGGTGTGTCCCTGAATTCTTTGAGATAGTTCCACCATAAGACATCAATGAAACCCCAATAGTTTCATGATGAACAGAGCTCCCATCTCAACAATTTTGGTGTCCCTAGGTTTAAACCACAACAGTATGATTCAAGGAACTGCATTTTTTACTACTCTCCTGGTCTGTGCTCTTATCTATGTGTCAAAACTTACTTTTTTCCAACCTGGAACTGTGACTGGCATCCTTACTCTATGATATCCACAGGCTCTACTGCTGTTCCTTGCCCTGGGATTACAACAGAGAGATGTAATCTGCATCTGAGTATGTTAATACAACATAATCCTTCCACTAGTGCCATCAAAGAGACCCCATAATCCCCTTCTACAAGTTTTCTTCCCCCCTTACCATCTATTGGTTGAGAACTCCAGAAGTTTCTGCTACAGATGATTCAGTCACTCTGAAGACCTACTGCTCATTTGCTGTGATATTCTGTAGGTATTCTGAGTTGTACTGTGCTCTACTTTCACCCCTCTGTGACAAACTTTTCCTACTAACCTTCTAAGCTGTTTTACCCTGGAAAATTGTTTTATCCCATCCTTTTCTGGTTTCTGGTGCTCCAGAATTCATTTTGAGGCATTATTTAAATTTATTTCATGGGGAATTTGGGAGTGAAAAGGTGAATCCCTGACTTTTCTCTACTATCTTGACTCTTCCTCCCTCCCTGCCCCCATCCTGAATACAATTTATTCAGGGAGAGAAATCATAGACATTACATAAGTAGACAATTCACACAGATCAATATTATCAAGAAGAGTAACTTAATATTATAAAAGTAAACAATATATAACTTAGATGATTCCTCAAGTAATGAGAATCAGATTGGGGCTCATGTACCCATCTTGGCACATAGGAAAAAAAATATTGGCTTCAAAGGTTAGTGACATGCTATCTTCTCACCGAAATAAACCAGGAACAAGAAACATTAATATACTGTTTGAAGATTAGATTTTATTCATTAAATGAAGAAACATTTGATTGTATTGATGGTGGGAAATGAAAATTTTAAACATAATATTATGTAGTTATTTCATTTGACATCTTAAAATTTGCTAAACTCTCATGCTAAACTTTACCAGTCAACTAATCGTAAAAATAGTGGTATTTTCTACATTCATCTTTGTTTTGGTAGAGGCAAGCATATATACAGTTAACATAAACTAACTTTAAATTTCCTTTGTGAGAAAAACAATGTCTATGTTTAGCTTAGAAGACAGTTTTCTGATTTACATAATTCAAGTGGTAAAAGTCAAGAAAATTCAAAGGAATATATTACTAACTCTACAATTCATAGCTTTTTCAGTCAGTAGTTTCATAGCATTCTCACTTTACCAAATAACTTCTCCTAACAGCTAAAAAAAAATAATGAATCCTATGGCAGGGGGTAACATTTAAGTCATTACTTTACTGCATCCTCAAATAATGTTGACTGAACCAAAACATCATTCCCATTGACCTTCCTAAAGATTTCTGGGTATAGCTAGAGTGCTTATCATTTGCTAATGGAATGATCCTAAAAATCCCATCAGCAGGTCCAATACTCCCCTGAGGCAAAGCCAGAGAGAGATATATTTATGACCTCTGCCTTCATTAAATGCAACTCAGAATTATCACTTCATCTAGAAATTGTCAGCAGCTAAAGTTTTATCGAGCACTCTCTTTGTTTATAATCCTGTCCAAGATACTATGGAGAGTTTTGAAGAAGGGAAAGTGTCTATCTTTTAGAAACATACATTTTAATAGGGATCATGACAAGCAATACATACATATGTGTAAATGCATGTATGTATGTTTGTATGTATCGCATATGAAATATAGGGGGAGACATAGAATGCTAAATGAATGTGTTATTTGATTAATTAATTGACAAATGAGAATTTATCAATATTCTGCTGTGAAGCAGGTACTTTGCTAAGCACTGAGATACCAAGATAGAAATGAAACAATTCTTACAGGTTCTAGTATCTTCCTTCTCATTTTCTTCATCAAAATATGCATAATAACGGTTTCTAAATGCCTACAGAAATAAAGGCATGCTACATGGTAGAAAGGAGTTCTGAGTTAGCAGTCAGAGATTCTGGGTTCAAGTCCCCACTCTACCACTTACTGTTTCTGTAACCTCAGGAAACATAACCACTTTAACAGTTCTCACTTTTTCATCTGCAAAATTAGGGTGGTGGATTAGGTGATCCAGTATCCGTAACCATTGTATTGCTATAAGAATATGTTCAAAACAACCTGACTTTGATTCAAGGCCTTGTTTATTGCTTTAGTCTACTCCAACTATTTTGAGAGTTTCAAATTTTCAAAGAAGTAGTCAAACTAATAATGGAATAGGAAAACTAAAAACTGGAATGAATAGGAAATAGTGCTACTTCTCTAGACACCTTCTTTTTTGAGGGATCTTTTCCAATTTCTGAAATTATCAAAGCCTAGAGTTCTGTCCTAGAAACTTCTATCCCAAGACTCCCATGTTACATTCTCACACGTGATATCAGAGACTGGAAACCACTTAGATACACATCTCTGTGAGCCATGACACCAAGCCTCTACCTGCATCACTGGGATGCTTATAAAGTCTTCTCTAATCACACCTAGATATGATGTCTTCCTCCTCTGAAATAATGTATTCCTTATCATCTTGTTTTCACACTTTGCTGTGATGTTAATGAATAATGAAGATCTTCCTCATCCATTAATAAGCCTTTGTGACCATGTGTCCCTTTTTCCATTGGAAAAGGAGCCATGTTCCCAGGTCTAAAGGTACACAGGTATTTAAATTACAGCTGTGATAATCCTAAATCACATAGAGCCCATTGGGTGAGGAACTTGTCTAGGTAGGAGCTTTCTTAGGGGGAGGCTTGCTTTCAGGAAGACTTTCACACCTTTCAATACTGAGCTTATTAGGTATTGTGCCTTGTGGATTGTGATGCCTTCTGTCTCTGAACCTATTAGTTGAAAACTGCATATGCTGTTAGGTGGGTATTTTCCTTTGGGGGCTCATTAATGAAAAGGACCTTTTGATTTCCTGGATAAGACTCTGAGTAGCTGTTTTTTAAGAGCACCTCGACTACTCAGATGTTGGTTCTTTCCCGGGCCAGTGGTGTATGTAGGAGGTGGTATAATTCTCTTTAGACAGCTGAAGCTCTGTCTATTGTATTCTTTCTTGGATACTCACTTCTTTCTACTTACTTGTACTTTTACATCTATTAATTAAATTAAGATTGTTAACCCCTTTAAAGCTGTCTTTCCTTTAGAAAAACAGCTCAAAAAACTTGTACTAGCAGATCATGCTGGGTGTGCTAAGGTGCTTGGTAATGCATTTGTACAGGCTTCCTTTAGAGTTTTGTGACCCCTGATATAGCTATACCAGAAAACAAACACAAAAAGAAACATTTTATAAAACATTAGTAAAAGTCTTTCCAGCTTTATAACCATAACATGAAGAACAGTTTAGAAACTGAAGTCAAATTTTCTAGTTCCATAAAATTGAGAATTTTAAATTTTATTTTGTAGGCTATCAATACTAAGTATTTAAGTGACCTTCTCCAATCTCAATGACAGAATTTTCTTCCTTCCTGCTCCATAGCAAAACTTTTATTTTTTTGCTCTCTAATTCTGGCAATAGCTAACTTGTAAATTCTGTTCATTTAATATATTTTTTTCTCTTAAGATAAGTTGTTTAAAGAAAGGGACCATGTCTTAAACTTTTTTATACACCCAATAACTCTGTAACTTTGGACTAAATAAATGTGTTGAATAATAATCCATAAAGATGATTACGGTCTTGCTGCTCATCCTAACAGTGGTCAATGACCACAAAATGATTTTTTTCTGCAAAATTCAGCACAAAGAGAATTTTACTGCTTGCTCTACATAAAATAATATACTAATTCTACATTCCCTGAAAATGTAATCTTAATAAGCCTTCATGTAAGATATTATTAAATATATTAGATATTATTAAATTCATGAATTTGAAATTTTATTGCATATCCTATCATATAATGGAAGATCACACCAGTCAAGTGTATTTTTTAAAACTAATTACATCTTAAGATAATTTTATCTCATATAGTTTTACTTGATAAATATAAACTAATTTTAATGGAATACTATTCAGCACACTCTAGGGAGGTAATGCAAAGCCAAGTACAAGCAGCTTTCCAGAAGAATGCTACTGTGAAAAGATGTTAAGGTTCTGCTTACACAGTATAGTGAACACTCTATTTATTCCACAACAAATCAGAGTAAAACATTCACAGAAAATCAAGGTCCAGCATTCCCAATGTTACAACTTAACACAGAAAATCAAAATACAGCATTCACAACAACTTATCACAAAGATGGCCATAGTTTTCACCACAGTGGTCACAAAGTTTTCAACAAAGAATAATCATTTAGTCAATCACAATATCCTTAATTCAAGCACAAAGTACAAAAGTCAAAGTTCTCCATTCATGGGGCACACTAAGTTACAAATCATTTACTTATTCAATCATCATTCACTTAGTATAATCATTTAATCAATTAATCATTCAATCAACTCAATCATTCAATCATCCATTATTAACTATTCAATCTTCAGAGAATACACAGACCCTCTACCTCTAGGACACTAGTAAATTACAATTTCTCAGTCAGCACACAGTATCCAAGTAAAATCTTCTCTCAGTTTGACTTAGATGGTTTCTCAAATTCCCTGGATCACATTCCATGGTCCCAAATCCTACTTGGATTCACCAAACTGTCACCTGGGTTCAAAGGCAGACAACTCCCAGGTCCTTGTCCATATCTCTGTGCAGTTCCTGCTCCACATTTGAGCTCACAGTGTCCAGTCCATCCCAAATCCTTCATAGTCTCTGTTCCTGGGAAAACAAGGCTTAACAAAGCTACCAAGAGGTTCATACAAAGTAGCAGCATGACTGTCATGTTTTCTCAATCTTTGGCAGCTCCAGTTGGCCCTTGGGAATTATCAGCAACTCCTCAGCATCTCTGGCTGGCCCTCAAACTCAGCAGAAGATTCAAATCACTCTCAGAATCAAAATCACTCTGTCCAGGTTTTCAAAATCAAAATCATTCTCTCCATCCTGGGGGCGGGTGGAAGGCTTTCTTCTTCAGCCTCCTCAGCTCCTCTTCAGCCTCCCTGGAAGCAGCAGCTTCTGCCTCCATGAAGCCTGTTCCAAGAAGATCTGACTCTCCCTCTCTGGGGCTTTTCTTTATATACAGTATTGCTCATTCCCTGTTCAGCCTCTTCCCCTTTCATCAGCCACAGGGGGTCAGACCTTTTATTTCTTTAATAGAGGCTTGATTACTTACTAAGTGCTAAGTACCTGTTACGTTTGCCAATACAAAGACATCTTCAAATTCAAATTGCTTTACTATTACAGGTAGGTGGTACTGTGGATAGAATGTGGTACCTGGAATAAGGGAGGCTCTTCTCCTTCAATTCAAATCTGGCCTCAGACTTACTAGCTATATGATCCTGGGAGTGTCACTTTATCCTGTTTGCTTCAGTTTCTTCAGCTGTAAAATAAGCTGGAGGAAATGACAAACAATCTCAATATCTTCACCAAGAAAACTTCAAGTGGGTTCATGCAAAGTCAGACATGATTGAAAATGACTGAAAAACAAGAAAATTTAACAAACTGAATTAATACCTCCACATGAAGCATTATTGCAAGCCGTGGAGATACAAAAACATTCAAACTCAATCAAGTTGTTTTCAAAGGGAAGAAAGAAAAACTATTGAAGTAACAGTGGTGCAAACAAATTCAAGAAAATTTGATGAGATAGAGCTCATTTTCACTGAGGAAAGGGGAGAGGCATGGGAAATACAAACCTACTCCAGTAAAGAAAATAAGAGACTTTTTAAAATCTAGAGACAATATTGTGTGGTAACTACTAGTTTGGATTTGGAATCAAGAAGACATAGTTTCAGATAACACCTCTGACCATCAACAAGCCATAGCTACTCTGAGCCTCATTTCTCCAAATATAAACTGATCATAAATGACATTGATAATACTTATTACATAATATAATTGTTTATATTACCTCTCAGAAATGTTGTGGGCTTCAAATGATAAGAAATCACTCTTTATTTTTTCAGAGAGAGAGGAATCTTTATAATATAGGTAAAATCAATCAAATAATCAATATACATTTATTAAACTTATACTACCATGGTAAGCACAGAGTTCATGGTAAAGTCAAAGGTAATGGTCCATGGATTCCTTTTTGTAATGATCAACTTTTTACCAAATCTCCATTCAGATTAAATGACAATCAGCTCATCTTTAGTTAGAGACAACAGATATTGCAAAACTGTAAGAAACAATTAGATAAGATTTCAGAGTGATACTAGTTCAATAGGCATCTCTGAGATATAGGTGAGAGAACATAAATACATACGTCACTATGACAGGCAGGGAAACGTCAACATTCTGTCCTGTTTCTTCACTTTTTAAGCCCTAAGTGAGATAGACAAGACTGACCTCTTACAATATTCAGTTTAATATAGTAGTATCATTCATTTGCATTTGTCTTCACTACGTATCGACATTGGGGTGCATCTCCAGCCCCCATGATCAAGAGGTCATGGACTTTTCTTTTCATCAGGAGAAGATTTTTCCAATGCTCCATTATTCTCTCTTCCTATCATGGAAAATACTTCCCACTCTTTTACATTAGTGGTGTATAGAATGAATTGTTTGTAGTTCCTACATTTTGTTGTAAGTTTTTGGAGAAGATGAAATGATTTGGGCCACAATCACTACCCATGCTGCAGTGTGTGGGGGTGGAAGAAAGTGAAGGGAAAAAAGCCATGCTTCATCCTCAAATCAGGATGGACTGTTAAGGACTTTAGAAGTATAAGTCACTAAGACCACATTTTTCAAACATTTTTGCTCTTCAGTAAGGATAATGACAATTAGCAGTGATAAGAACCCTGATTTTTGCTTTGAATCTAGGATCCGCTATTCACATACAATGTGACCTTTGGTTAGTCACGTAACCTGTGTAAGCCTTAGTTTTTGCTTCTGTACAATGGGAATCATAATGATATCTGTATCAGTGGGTTATTATGAGGCTTATGTGAAATAATGCCTGTGAAGTGCATTGTGCTTAAGTACATTGCTTGAAACTGTAAGCAAAAATATACTGAAATATGTAAATATATCCTTTGTCACAGAGAAATCTCTACTAGGTTTATGCCTCAATGAGAAGAAAGAAAGAGTACAATGATTCATGTTTTTTAAAAAAAAATATGCATAGGAATTCTTTTTGTAATATCAAAAAGCTAGAAACTGAGGAGGTGTGTATCAATTGAGAAATGACTGAAAATGCATATATGAATATAATGCAAGGAAAAGAATTGAAGGCAAAGAACTTACAAAACCTTAAGAACTCTTCTCAACATAATAACCAAATGTGATTCTAGAGGGCTCATCATGAAGTGCATTTCCCTCTCCCAGAGAATTGGTGGTCCATGGTATAGAATGAGACACATTTCTGTACATTACTAATTTGTTTTATTTGACTATGTCTTATCATAAGGGGTTTGTTTTTCTGTTTTTCAGCTGGAAGGGGGTTCAGATGAATAGAAAATATATTTTTGTTACTTAAAAATTAATTTAAAATAAAATATAATGTACATTGCAAGTCTGAAAATGCTATAAATGTGAAGCTTTCTGATATACAAAGGGTTTTATAAAATGTAAAACACTGTGTATCAGTTATTATAATTTTAAGTAATATTAATTATGCCTACATTAAAGCTATCTGCAGAAGATAAACTATGCTGTAACTCTAATATAATTTTGTGGAAAAGTGCTAATGACTTCAGTGATGAAATATTTTTTCCCACAACCCTGAATTGTACTCTGCACCTTTTAATCAGTGTTATCTCATTTCTATGTGGAGTGATATTAGAAGTTTAAATAAAATGAAATAAAAGAGTTAGGATTTGATCAAGTAATACAAAGTTGTTAAAATTTTTTAAATATTTACTTCCTTTTCAAGATTTTTATTAAAAATATAGGACGCAAATTCAGAAAAGAGCATTGATAAAAAGAGATATGATCAAACATCTCAAGATCATTTCTCCTATATGTGAGTGATATTTAAATTTAATGACTTTATATAAAATGGATATTCCTGAATACCTCATACATTCAAAATTGAATTCACTTGGTATTTTGTTTACATGGTATCTAATTATTTCTTTGCCATAGCAGATAATTTCTTATAAATGTTCAATAAATCAATAATTTAATAAAGAAAAAACCTAACCGAGCATGACAGGAGCAACATTTCCTAGGGTTCATGTCATATTGAGTTGATTTATCCTTCTAAGACCTACTCCATAGAAGATAGGGTATTTTTTCCTTCTTATAATATTGCTGAAATTACAGTTAATACCTCATTAGCCCAGTGGACAGATAGCCGAACCATTAACAAAGCTTTCTGGTAGTCTAAGTATAAAAGCCCCTTCACAAAGTAGCCAAATCTCCTACCTTAACATTCATTATCAATTACGGAAAATACAGAGACTTGGAAAGTAAGGCAAATCAATACCGTATACTTAATGATATCCTTTCTGTGCCATGGCTAAGTACAATTGGTATTCTGAATAAGTAGATTGACTACAAGTTTCTCATTTCATTCAATCTTGAACATGAACCACTTGCTTGACATGATTCAGGTGTGTTCTAACATGAGTAAATTTCTGATAATAAGCTTCCCAACACTCAATTGTTTTATCTTTCTTTTGTGGGAGGGCATTAAGTACATATAATGAAAAGACTACATACTTCTCTCTTAGAGACCCTTATTAGTGTTGTCTGAGACACCAGAATCACCGGAGAATTAAAGCCATGCATTCTCCAGGGGGCAATGAATCAGTGGATCTAGGTCATGGGGGAATAAGTATTTATTACATGCCTACTATGTGGCAGGCATTGTGTACTGTGTTTTAAAAATAGCATCTTATTTGATCATGGGCAGACTACAACATAATCAACAAGGAATTTTGGAGAAGAGGCAAGGTTGTTAGCAAAGAAATGCTCAAGGGAAAGAGCAGAAAGAGTAGGTTTACCTGACAAGAGGGAGGGAACACCACAAGATAGTCTAGGCATCTTCTATTGTAACCTATAATATCTCCCCTAGGATTTTAGGAAGACCTCTCCATTTGATTTATGTAAGGATATTGTTTAGAGTTACACAGGGGAGACAAATGGGATATATCTATATATCTTTATCTCTATCTCTATGTCTATATGCAGAATGTGCGTATAGGGCAAAGAACTAAGAAAATCAATCAACAATGCATTTTTATTTCATTATCTTTGCTTCTCATAAGATTATGTCTTTTAGAAAGTTCAATTGCCCCACATTTTGAACGATTATCAGGCTATTTGGACGTCTGATTTATTTTACTTCTACTTCTTTAAAGTAGTTTATATTTAAAGTAGTCAAACCATTTGACTGGATTTGCCAAGTGCTCATAGGGAAATACTTGAAGAAGGTAGCATTTTAAAGAAATCATCATAATGGAAATATTTTCTAATAAATGTTTTACTTTATTTTTAGACCTCACGTTCATATCTCACCACACTTACAATCCTGATTTCCCTACGGCCATCAATGACTCACTGACCTACTCTATTCTCTCCTGGACTATTTCACAAGTCCTTGCATGACCTGGTAGGTACCACTCTTGAAGGCTCACACACTAATCATCAAGTTTTCTAAGATACCTAATCAACTTAAGCTATTGAAGCTTTGAACTCCAGAACTCAATAAAGCTGTGTAACAGTAATCAATTTAGCAGAAACTTAGCCCTTAGTAACTTAGGGCTAAGTATGGAAGATGTGAGCTCTGTCTTCTGTTGCTGATGTGGCAGGAGGGGATTGGCTGAGACAGGAGGCCAGTGTGTCTATTTAAGAAGAGTTCTAGAGACAGAGAGAGAGAATCAGGAATCTTCCTCCTGGTGGCTCCTGGTGAAGGAAGCAGGATTGTCCCAGCATGTGGGAGTTGGGCCTGCTAGACTGAGAACTGAATTGGAGTCTCTATGAGACCAAAATCTGGTGAAGGCTATCCTGGAAGCCTGAGAGGACTGCCTGGAAGGCCAATATTTCTCATGGGTCCTAGGGCCAGCTGAACTGCTGGAGGACTGAAGAAGTATGACTGTGATAAACCTTTATTTGTGGCATGGCTGATCCTTGAGTTCCTGAGAATAGAAGTGGTGAAGGGTTTGAGATGTGCTGGACCCTATGAATTTTGTCATGTTCCAGAGACTTCCAGGAGGACTGGACAAGGACCTGGGAGCTGTCTCTGTCTGAATCCAGGTGACTGTTTGGTGAATTCAGGTAGGAGCAGGGACCATGAAAGTGGATCCAGGAAATCAGAGAGACTTCCCTCGAGTCAAAATGAAGAAAAGGCCTCCCCTTGGATGCATGATGAAATTGAAGACATTGAGGGGTGGAGGGTTTGTGTAATGTTATAATGAATATGTTTTTGATGAATGATATTTAGTAATTGTGAATCTAGATTAGTGATTGATTAAGTTAGCAGTTGCCCCATGAGTGGAAGATTATTATTGTATTGTGAGTTGATTGATGATTAAGTATTGATTATTGTATTGTGAATTGATTGAGTGCTTAAGTAAGGAGGGTTTCCCCATTAGGAAACCAGATAATTGTTCTTTTGTTCTTTGTTCTAAATCAGTGGTTCTCAACCTTCCTAATGGAGCCCTTTAATACTTGTATGTGGTGTATCTGCATGTAGGTAGTCCCACCTGGAGATAGAGAGCAGTGTCTCAGTTCCTGAGACCATCAGAAATATGTGTTTTCCAACAGTCTTAGGTGATCACTGTGATCTCTGGGAAAGGGTCGTTCAATCCCCAAAGGGGTTGCGACCCACAGGTTGAGAACCCCTGTTCTAAATATTGTGGCCACTGTAGCATAAACTGTGTTGCCATTCTAATTTTAAACTGTTCTGAACACTATATTGTGATTTTCTGTGAAAAGATGTAATGTTGTGAATATTATATTGTGATATATTGTGAATGTTTGCCTTGATTTGTAATGGAATAAATGGAGCATTCATTATACTGTGTAATCCGACCTTTAAAAGCTGTTCACAGTAGTATTCTTTCAGGAATCTGCTTGTACACGGCATTACAACCTGTCAATGATAATGTAAATAATTTTATTTAATAAAATATTTTTCAAAATATTTGAGGACTTTCATTTAATACCAATTTAATACATGCATATATATATATGTTCATACAGATACACATATACATATATTTATATGGATAATAAATTTTCCAGTCACTGTTTTTCCACAAGAAAATTCCATTTTAGAATCACATTTTTTGCTTGACTTTAAAGATACAATTTTAAATTTCAACAGTTATGACAGTAAAGGTAAAATTTTATTTTTATTCCTATATTAGATTAGGTTAATGACAAGCCTCCAAAACTTCAGAAGACATTTTTTCACCATCCTTCATTAAATTTTCTTTATTTTTTCTTGTGGCTTGTAAACATGGATGCAACTCAGAAAAATCATTTTAGAATCTCAAATGAACTAAGACTATTATTATTATGATTGTAATTAACATTGTAATTGTACAGGTAATATAAATATTTCACATTTATATGGTGAGTTAAAGTTACAAATAAATTTAGGCCTTTTAACAATTCTAGGGTATAGGTGATATTAATGGCATTTTTTAAATATAGGAAATGAATAGCCTATGGCCAAACAGCTAATAGTTCTTTAAGGCAAGATTTGTTCTCAGGTTTTAATGATTCTAATTCTAGAACATCAACCATTAAATAGTGCTACTACTAACTCTGCTGCAGTTCTCATAGAAACCACACATTGCTTTTTTGGTATCCTTTTGGCCCAACATTAAATTTCACCTAATGTTAAACATATTCCCTTTATTTTTTTAGTCAAAGTTTTTTCTCCCAATTTCCTATTTCATGAAGACTTAGGCCTAAAGGTAAACAAAGAAAAATAAAACAGAAAATCTAGACTGGTTTAACTTTTGTATCCTCTATATGCTATATATTTTAAAAAAATAAAGAAGGAAGAAGGAAGGAAGGGAGGGAGGCAGGAAGGATGGAAGAAAGGAAGGAAGGAAGGAAGAAAGAAAGGAAGAAAGGGAAATTAAGAAAAGATGACCCATTTGGCCCTAGAGGACAAAACTAGGAGAAACAGGAGGTATTTAAAGTCAATGTGAGAGAAACATCTCTTTTTTTTTTTTTTGCTTTTTGGTGGGGGGAAAGTATGGTGATTGGGGTTAAGTGACTTGCCCAAGGTCACACAGTTAGTTTTTGTGTGTGTGTGTTAAGTGTCTGAGACCAGATTTGAACTCAGGTCCTCCTGACTCCAGTGCCAGTGATCTCTTCACTGTGCCAACTAGCCACCCCCAAGAAAAACTTCTTAATTAGAATTTCTTCACAGTAAAATGGCTAGTTTGTCCCTGATCAATAGATGCTTTTAAGTGTAGGGGAATGGTCACTTATAAGGATGTTATAGAGGTTTTGCCTATTTCAGTTATGATCAGATAGGTGATCTAGGAATTTCAAACCTGAGGATAAATGAATAAATGATTGAGGATGCTTTTCTTGCATGTTCTGGAAGAATGCTTCTTTTCTTGAAATTTTGTAGGGTGGGTCAGATTAATTTAAGCACACTTGCAAAATAAATAGGTATAAAAATAGCAGGGGAAAAAAGAAAGGCATGTTTTTTATGATGTCTACAAAAAGTTCATGGGAACTTCATAAAGTACATCAAATTCACAGTTCACTGTGATTTTGAAGAAAGAACATCGAACAAGGAATCAGGAGACATGCCATTAAACCTAATTCTGTCATTAAATTATTGTATGACAGTGGGCAGTTATTTAACCCTTTGTTGGGAGTGTTTGACTTCTGTTAAGACAGAATTCAGAAAAGCCCTATGTAGTCCACATAATTGGCACGAAAACACTTTTAATCAGGGGACATCAGTCAATAAGTATTTATTAAGCACCTGTTATGTGCCAGACAGTGTACTAAATTTTGGGCATACACAGAAAGACAAAGGATAGTCTCTGCCCTCAAGGAAGTCATAACATAATGGGGGAAACAATATGAAATAATTGTGTATTAACAAGCTACACATAGGATACACAGGAAATAGTCATTGGAGGCTAGGCACCAGAATTAAGAAGCATTGGGAAAGGCATTCTGTAGAAGGAAGGATTTACTTGGGACTTGAAGGAAGCTAGGAAAGCTAGGAGCTAGAGACAACGAGGGAGAACATTTCAACATTGGAGCATCCACTGAAAATATCTGCAGACAGGAGACACAGTTTCATTTTCAGGAAACAATAAGTATTCCAGTGTCACTGGATAGAACAGTGCATGGTAGGACAAGGGTTATAAGGTTTGTGAAGACTGGAAAGAAGGTGGAGAGCTAGGTAACAAAGGACTTTAAATGCCAAATGGAGGATTGGTTGTGATAATGCTTGAAAAAAAAGTTGGTATGCAAGTATAAGTTATTATAAAACACCTTGATATTGTCTTTGCCATGGTGGGGCCTGAACCTATGCCTGTCTCCTTGCAGTGATCATCCTGTGTGGATAGTACCTCTATTGGTCATCTGGTCTAGTTAATAGTCTCTGTTTTATTAATAGTCTCTGTTTTATAATCCTAGAAAGTTGCCTAGGGCACTGAGAAATTACGAGCCTGGCCCGCCTTACTATGTGCTAGAGCCAGGATTTGAATCTAGGTCTTTCAGAGCAGGATTTATATCTCAGGGAATGCTGCCTTTCTTTTATATATATATATATATATATATATATATATATATATATATATATTTTTTTTTTAATGTATATTTATATATTTTAATGTATCTTTGAATAAAAAACTGTTTAAAAGAGGTAAGTGATAATAAATATTAAAACTCATTTCAAAGTCATATTCGCAAAATTGAAGACTCCAAATCCTGAAAAGGAAACCCAACATAAAAATGAAAAAAAAAAAGTTATCTGTTAAATTATTTCACTTGAGAACGTGAAAGAAATGAAAGCTGGCAATGCATGACCAATTATGATTTTAAATAATGGCAAAAAATCCATGTCAAACCCCAGTATGAGATTTAATTCTTCTGCAAATCACTCACTTCAAATATAGTAATTTTAGTCTGTCAAATTTCTTTTCCAAAATCCAATAGTTACTTTAATAACTTACCAGTTTAAACACTGAGAAAAAACATGCTATTAGTTCTTGATTATTCTACTAAGACATATTGCAATGCAGATAAAATCCTTGTGACCAAAGTTTCTCTTCTCTTATGTACCCATAATAATTTTCATATTGCTTATTTGGTTAATTTCCTGTAGTTCTGTTGTTGTGAAAGGACTCAGCTGGAAAGTAAAATGCTGCTGGGATGTTTTTCCTCATTTTTTTTGCCAGTGTTTTTGGAAGTAAGTAAAAGTAGGACCTAGAGAAAAAAGGCACTACTCTGTAAAATGTAGCCTAGGAAGGTTATGTTTTATCATACTCTTACTATGAAAAACCTTTGAAGTCTTAAGGAGGAAAAAGTCTGTAGGGATATGTGTGCCAGTATATATGCATATATGCATTCCCCCTATTTAAAGGAATATTTTATTCTTTTCAGTTTATGTATATGTATACATGTATATATATATATATGCATGCATAGTGTGTGTGTATATATATGCACATGCACATATGTATTTAAAATGTGAATTATAAAATTTAACTAAAATCATTTGAGAAACATGAAATTATTCTTCATTTAATGGTAGCACATAAATTGAGGATCCAGTTAGAATGATGGATAGATCAACAATAAAATATTATATTAACAGGCTAGAACTTGATGCCTCCTAAGATCTCTTTAATTCTGGCATCCAATTCCTGTATTAAAATTTAGGCTTCATTTCATTTATTTATCTGAGATCATAAGTGTTGTGTCCAACTGGTTCTGTTGTTTTCACTTTAGAATTGAGATGTTTTGTCCTGTGATACTTACTTCTCATGCCATACCACATGATACCTCCAGTATCTAATTTTATTCTTAACTCGAACATTTTGTCCTCTCCCTTCCCAATTCAACTCCATTTTACTTTTAAAAGCCAGGGGACATTGTTTTCAAAAGTGAAGGCATATAAGAAAACATTGAATGAGAGCGGTGAAAACTTCTCAGACTATACCCTAAAATCTGGTAAGATTTCTTGTGGGAACAAGCCTGAGCCCCTTTTACCTGAAATCATATGATTCACAAGGACTCAGAACTCAGAGTAACATGAAGTCATCCCCCTGCTCATCTCAATATAAGATATGCCAAATAAGGACAGAAGTGGTTTCCCAACTATATGTTGGCTGGTCTACTGTTTCTTTGTTCTGGGTGCTTGGGGTAGATTGCTATACTTAGATTGTACACGTGACTTCCAGAAAATGGAAGAAAAGGGTCAGTGATGAGGGTTTTGGGGAGACTATTGGAGGGCTTTACAACTCTGCCATTTCTTTTGTGAATTGCTTCTTCCCTTCCCCGACTATTTGTGGGGGGGAGGGGGAAAGAGGGAGATGGCCCTTTCTAGAGATCATATTAAACCATTCCTTTCTACCTTGAGAAACCTTTGTGTGTTATTTGGGTAAAGATCTCTGTTGCACACATACTTTGGGGGTACATATAACATGAAATAAGCATCTGTGAGACAAAATTGGAAAAATGTCAAGACAAATATAACAGAAATGAATGAGCTGAAATTTATAGAACATGAGGATATACAGAACAACTTGAATAATGTAATAAAACATTAAAAAGTGCTTTAAATGAAAGTGTCTATTAAAAAAATGTTTAAAACACTTTAGAAGGTAGTTCAAACAATTGGAATTGCTTTTGGGCCCATGAGACTAGAATGTGGTACCCTTTCCTTCTCCACTAAGGACCAACTAAGTTTGGTACTCATGATGGAATTGATTTAATATGGAAAAGCCTGACTACCTAAAACAGGAGTTCTTAACAAGGGATCAATCAATAGATTTCAGGGGGTCTGAATGAATGGGAAAAAATACATACTGATTTTCACTAACTTTTGCTGTCCTTTACAATCTTATATATTTCATGCATTTAAAAACATCATTCTGAGGAGGGGTAGAATTGAGGTTGTGGTTATATAGGTTTCACCAGACTGTCAAAGGTGACCACGACACAAAAAAAGAAATCATAATCTAAACACAAAATCAGGCTCTTTTTCTCTCAATTCTCCATGGCTGAGCTTTGAGAAAAATTACTTAAAACAGAGGTTATGTCTTATGTCTAGAGATCGTCTCAAAGCTAGAGGGTGGTACAATTGAAAGGTACTCAGTATAAAAAGGTTTATCAACTTTTACATTGAGATCAATTCAGTCAGGAGAGAGCAGGAATTCTTTTTCCACACTAGTATTCTAGGATTCTGTGAGCCTTCAGAGAGCTGTTTAGTCATGTGCAACACCAGGGCAATTAAAAATTAAAAACAAAAGACTAAAACAAAAAATGTCCTGGAAGTGTGTAGAAAGAATATTCATTTGGGATGACATGTTTCTAGTTACCTTTCAGTTATAGGGAGAATGAACAACTAGTCTTCTAGCTAGTGAAATTCTGGGGGAAATAGTAGACCAATGAGATGATGACTGCTTTTTATAAGTTGATTCACAGAGATTTGACAATGAATTATATTTCCTCAAGCAGAGCCCATTTTAGATAACTTTACCTTCATCTATATTCATCTTCATGCAAATCAGTTTTGGAGTCTTGGAATTTCACTTGTCAGGTGTCCTTATGTGGTATCTTTGGATAAGAATGGGGCCTCCAAAATAAACAGGGTAATGCACAACAATAAAGGAATGGCCAAAGTCCTCCCAATTGGCACTTAGTGATTTAGTGCCAAAGGCACTGTAGATTAGCTTTTATTTGCACATGAAATATGATCCAGATCTGCTTGCCATCTCACTCTGCCTCTGTTCTTTCAGTCCTAGCTAATGTCAGTTGTCAAACGAACAGCTCCTGTCACAAAGGTATACAGTGAGTATAAGCTGCCATGTCAAGTCATAAGCAAGCAATGTCATAAATGAGCACCAAGCCTGATCCTCACATATGCCAGTTCAATTTTCTTTCTAAAATAGCTGCACAAAACTGAGGAACATCAGCTGCTGCATAGTCTCCAAATCATTATCTGTTTAGAAGTGAGATCACCTGTTCTGCACCATATCCCACAGGACCTCATGAATATCGTAAGGTGAAACCAGAAGGGGAAAAACAAAACAAAACACAAAACAACCATCCAAACAAAAATCAAACCTTGATATAATATAGTTTTTCCCCAGCAGTCTAACATATTATTGCTGGGGATTGATGCCATTCTGTGCTATGTTTCATTACTTACTCTAGTCAAAATAAATGACATTTCTTCACTTTTTAATGAAAATGCCATTACTGTGTAGTTTGCAACTCTCTGCATAGAGACAGACCAACCATTGGAAGAGCCTAAAATGTGAAGTGATAAGAAAAGTAAAGTCAAGGGAGAGAACATAAAGTTCTGACACCACCCTAATGTTGGATAAAATCACATGCACACACATACACACACACATCAATGTATGTATGTATACATATGCGTGTATATGTTTGTATGTATGCTAATGTATGTGTATTTGTCTGTCAATCTATATATCCCTTTGTTATATAGTATTGTAAGCCTCTAGCAAATATCTGTCAACTGACACTAATTAGACTTTTGATTTTCTAGTCTTGACTTCTTGATTTATTGCCCTCCAGTCAAATAGATCTAGGTGAAAGGAATTACTCTCAAAGGACAATTCTAGGACTTTTAAGTTTGAGAAATTCCAAAAAAAAAAAAAAGAGCACAGGGAGAAAATTGAGCAAGTGTTGGAGAAGAGTGCCCTTCTCCTCCACATCAGAGGGTCTGAGTTAGCAATCATTTAACAGTTAATAAACACTTATTAAATGTATGCTATATGCCGGGTATCATGCTCTAAAAAGTTTTGAGGGAGTCCACACTTAGATTGAATAGTGATCACACAACATTCAAGCATACTTGTTTGGATGTCGACCTTTTCTTTAGTTTACCTTTGAGACTAGTTTTGAACTTCCTTCTGTAATATGAAGAAGTAAGGCATTAGGATGCTACTAGGAAAAGAAAGATAGCTGATTGCCTTTAGGTGAGAAACAATAAATTAGTGAGATTTGAAAATGTCAACTCCTGGCTGGTGTTATGGCCATAAGCAAAAAGGACTTCCTAGCAGCCATTCAACAGTGTAAATAGGAGCTGTGACAATAAGGCCAAGAGACCCCAGCTTGTTGAAAAAGGTATATTTCTTTCCATAGACCTAGAACATATAGAGGGAACGTGAGGCTTCAACCACACAGTAATCTATGGAAATCAACCAACAAATAGAATGTGGAATGAGACCTAGGAAAGTGACAAAAAACCTTAAGAGTTGGTCAAAACCCAGTCCAAATGATTGACGTGCCTCTAAATTCCTTTTCTCTTCAGCATTTAAGAATTTTGTCTCAAAGAGAAGTTCCAGATATACAACTTATTTCATAATCCCTTCCATGACCTGCAATGCAGATGGCGAAGTATTGTTTACTAAGCAACCCAATGAAGTGTCAGGGCAACTGGGAAGAGTTTTGGAAACACTTGGCCAAATAACCTACTAGAAAGGAAGTTGTGCCAACTAAAAAAAAAAAATCTTACTTTATTATTTGTAATAAAATTGTGTGCCATTAAAATATTGCCTATGGATTATCAATATAGAAAACTGAAAGGGAGAAAAATTTCCCAGAATGATAGGGGCTCAAGATCTATACATTGCTATATTTTATAATTGTGCTAATGTAGATAGAAGGATACATATAGATGCAGATATAATTTCTAATATGGATATAAAATGATATATAGATACCTATTTATATCTATTAGTATGTATGTATATATGTATGTATGTATATAGATAACTATTGACATATATTACATTCATTCCAAAATAGTGTTAGTGAGTTAGAGGTCTTGTCCAACTCCTTGAAGCTGCATGACTTTATGAGGCTGGATTGTTCGTGCAGGCACTTAGAGAAAATTTTGTGCCCTTATTTCAAGAATGATGGGGATTCTTGGGTTGGTGACTATACTAGCATGCCACCTGGTGGGAAAAAGTTTTGTGCTACGCTCCATGAATAGCAAATGATAGTGTAAGACTTCCTCTATGATAATAAAAAGTAAAACACAAGCCATACATAGGCTACCATTACTGTTCCAACATCTCAAGTGTCACCTAGAACATATGGCCTGTGCTGTTACATTTTTATTCTACACAGTACTATCCACTATGTGAAGTAAATTATAGGTACTCAATTATTGGAATATACATCACTAAAGCCAGTGACCACCTGAATATGAGCCAGTGAGAACGATTTACTTATTTTTTTTATCAGTACTACAGTGTGTTGACTATTTAAAGATATGCTTCACAAAAGCATAAAATCACAAAGAAAAGTAGAACAAAAACTGAGGGAGAAAGTGATAATTCTATAGTTGATAAAACATAACTACAAAATTCTTTGCTGAATTGCCTTGTTAACTATCTACTTCGATATATCCATGTACTATTACCTATAGATACCCCATTCTCCAGGTGCATGTTCTAATCTTTCTATTGCTTTCTATTCTTTTAGTTATTTATTTTCATTAATCCCCCACAGAATTCACCCAGATCTTCTTCACTTTTTTGGCATTCTACAATTATTACTGAAAACAAACAAACAAAAACCAGAAGAAGGCTACAGTCATTTATATTTTGTAATTTTACAAGTTACATAGATTTTCTATGGTCAAATAAGATATCACATAGTATCTTGTCTATTTGTAATGAGATTCTCCATATATGACTAGATTATTTTGCAAACAGCAGACACAGCTGTTTATTAGGACCATTCTTGCACCAGCCATTTCCAGATTGGTAGAATTTGTCAGACCTTGATTTCTCCTAATATGACATTCAAAGGCAAAGGTTCAATTGCATACCACAATTACAAAGGCTTTTGTAGAGAACAGGTCTGATTCATTTTTTTTTTCTACAAATTGCAAGTTTTATATAGAATAGAGCAGAAGAGAATGTAAAATACTCAAGGACTGCAAGGATTCTTTTTTTTTTCTTTTTATCTCACACAGCTATCATAGTTCTTGGCCCATAGTAGACATTTTCTAAGTTCCTAAATAGAATTAATTTCATTGCATATGTCATAAATTAGAGCTGGAAAAGATATCAGAGGTCATCAAGTCCAACAACTTTACAGATGAGGAAATTGAGAATCAGGGAGATGAAGTAACTTCTTCAAGGTCATGTAAGAAGCAGAGCTAGGATTCAAATCCAGGTCTCCAAAACTTATTTCACTGTATCATGCTGTTGAATTGATATGGCAATTATATAACTATTCATATTTACATACAAAGGATTATATAGGGTGATTCTAACGTGGTCATTTCCATACACACAGAATTTCAGTACCACATAACAAATAAATTAAGAACTCAGAAGGTGGTAAATTCTTTTCTATATGGTAGAAACATACAACATTGAACACCAGGCCTTTGTTGAAAAAAGTTAATCCCTTATGAAGACATTTTTAATGGGAAAGAGCATATTTAGGATTATAGAAATGTTTATAGATTTGAATTTGAAAGAGCTCTCGGAAAATAGTCAAGTTCATAATATTTCACTTTTACCAACTTTATTGGGATTGTAACCTGCGACATATGGAATCTTCTTCTACTAAATGTCAAAACCCCACGAGCTATTGATCATCATGTTAATTCATGCAGCCTGATTATGTGGGAGGAAAATCTGGGTGCAGGGGGCCACTGGTATTATCTACCTCAAGCTGTGAATCAGCCACCAGTTATTCAATCTCTGTCACCCACAGAGTAGCAGGGAAGGTTTTGTTCACCCTTATGGCTCAAGAGATTTCAATAAAAACTCTTTCAAAATCCCTGCCATTTTTTCACTGTTATCCCTGAAACTGCATTCTCAAACCATTTTTACATCTTAAGCAAAATATTTTACACCTTCATGTAGTCCTCTCCATTGGTGAAGTTTGGAGGCACATGTATATCGCCATTTTTAAAAAATCCACTAATCATTTAAAAACTTGGTTAGTGGATTGAAGATACTTTCTCTTTGGAAATACAATGGAGTGTCAAAGAGAAAGAATCAATTGTCATTTTCCTGTGCTTATCTTTTTTTTTTTCCACCAAGAATATAGACTCGAGACAATGGAAGCCTCAACTGTCCTGGTCCCAAACATCGTCTTATCCAAAATTGTTGCCAGATTTCAACATCATGTGTGAGGGAAGGTTAAAAAAAATTAGTAGAATTGTAAGTGTGATTCAAGTGTCCTCACAACTTGCTCACTTTATAGTAAAATTCCATTAGTGTGTTGCTGAAAAATGGAGACCAGTAAGTATAAATTTAATAGAAAAGAAAAGGGAGACTGAAAAAAAGAAGATAAAGTAATATTTGGGACCAGGACAAATGAGGGTCATATTGTCTGTCTCAAGTCTCTACTCTTGGTAAAAAGAGAGAGAGAGACAGAGACAGAGAAACAGAGACAGAGAGATAGAGACAGAGTTCATGAAGTAAACCCATTATTCTCTATTCAGGTTGAGAACTAAAAACAAGAGAATAGAGCAAGAAATATGATTTCCTAACCATCTTCCACTCGGCATTGAATCTGAAACATTGGCAAGATTGACTCCAGGACTAACATCAAGTCCTCATCATTAAAGCTTTATGGAATCTAAGACAAGAACAATAAAACATGTCTATAGCAGCCAATTCTGTGACGAGAGTCGAGAAATCTTTAAGCTCAGCAATCCAGGTCAATTTACCATCCCAGCTGAGGACAGATGAGAGGAAACAGAGCTCTCAACAACTGGACAGAGTTTCTACAGAAATTTTGAAACAATATACAGGTAAAAATTGCACATAGTGAGATGTCGTCAGTTAAGATGTCTCTGGATGTAGGGAGTACTTATCCTGATGGGTTCATTGTTCCCATAATGTATATACAGAATATTTCCTAAAAACCAATTAGTTCTCTTTTATTCAAGAGTGTTAAGTAAAATGTAAACTGAAATTCATATCAAAGTATATAAATTATAAGTTTCAAAACTCTCTTCCAAAAGAACACTGTTGACAAACACAACAGAAGATACTCTCTTAAAGAACAAGATTTTATGAGGTTTTTGCTTTATTTATGACTTCTCAAATGTTCTATTTATTATGAACATAATTACATGATCTTTGTGGCATCCTACTGTTATAAAAATGACTTTGATATGTACACCCTAGATTCAGAATTTAGAGTTCATTTGCTGAAACCAGAACTAAAAGAAAAATAATTCCTCTTTGACCTATCCTGAATGAGTGTATCCTGGTGATACAGCCTAGTGATGATGATTTCAAAACTGACCGTATGGTATCTGACTAAAATAATTGAGAGCAGAGATAAATTTGATAGATAGATAGATAGATAGATAGATAGATAGATAGATAGATAAATAGAGAGATAGAGAGATAGATACATAGATAGATAGAAAGATAGATAGATGGATAGATAGATGTATCTATATCTATATATAATTATATACATGTTAGTGGTAACAAAGAGATTATATTAATTAGTTGGAGAGCATTCAAAGAAGGGCAACCAGGATAGTGTAATGACTTGAATCCATGTAATATGAATAACAACAGAAATAATGGGATGTTTAGCCTAGGGAAGACATAGGGTTTGAGGGAAGTCAGTATAAGTTTTTTCAAGTGTGAAGAAGTTACAAAGAGACAAAATTTTATTTGATGTCAGGAAACAAACAAACAATAATTTGTTATCTCAAAGTGCCAGTGGTGATTGTGGGAGACAGTCTGTTCCCCTTGACTTCAGTATTCTTTAAGTAAAGACCAGATAACTACTTGTCTGAATAATGTTGTAGGAATTCCTTTTTGAGTGCCTTCTGTGTTGACCTTGGAATTTCCTTCTCAATTTAAAATTCTGTGATTCTCTTGTTACATGAATTTCTAGCACCTTCTGATGGTGATGGGGGGGGTGGTTAGCTTAGCAAGGTAATAGAAATGGTATGAAATATACACAATATGAAGCACAAAAGTTTTATCATTCTTCAGTTAATTCTGTTTATTCTTATCCTTGAATAAATTTTTGGTCAGTCTTTATTCTCCCTTCCATACTGCCAGGGACTGAGAGGATTCTGAGACTGGGAGCCTCTGGTGGGAAGTAGGTAGCATTTGCTTCCTCATTGTAACTGCATGTTTTCCTGCTAAAGTAACAAGAACTGGGGGCAGAAATAGGCTGGATTGTTTGGATCTGGGACAGATATAGTAGCAAAGTCATTAAACTGGAAAAGTATAGGACCCAAAGAGTGGGACCAGATGTTGTGCTGAAGACCAGATTGTATTAACACTGAACTGTATTGGCAGTTGTGAAATTCCCAGCTACTGATGAAATCAAGCAGGAGGCAAATTGCAGCTCCCTGACATTTCCTCTGTTTTATCTGATTACTTGCCAAAATGATCATCTTCCATTCTTTTATTCTTTTCCTCATCTACCATCTGGGAGACTCTCTCTCTCTCTCTCTCTCTCTCTCTCTCTCTCTCTCTCTCTCTCTCTCTCCCTCTCTCAGACACACACACACACACACACACAACACACACACACACACACACACACACACACTGTTTCTCTCTATGTGTCTACCTATGTATGGGGAAATGGAAAGGCAGAGCAGGATGTAATTTAACAGGGTAATGTGTCATCACACTTTGGTGAACAGCGGGGATACTCTGACACTTGGGAAAGACAGTACATGCATCTTGAGTACCAACCCCTTCCTGTGAAACCAATACCCCAATGGACTGAGGATAATATCATCTAGTAGTCAAAATAGGTACTACATGCTCTATAGACTTGCTAATTGATAAAAACAATAGCCTGCTTTTCTGTAGGTAGCAGAGAGCAAGACAAGAAAACGTGTGAATTGTTATTGTTTCTGCAACACCATCAAGTACACACCTAGTTTACACCAACTGCCATGCTGTGGAGCCATTTGTACTTTCATTTTCATATTACAAAATAGACGTTGCTGTCATGGAAAGCAGAAACAATAGAAAATGTTCACATTTTAAGTATCAAGAACAGAATGACATGTTGATATCATGAAATCATAGAGGTTGGCCCCAAAATGTTCCTAATGCAACACAAGTCTGGAGTATTTTAACAAAAATAATTAAGCCGATGAAAATTTTAGAGCAAGGAGTGACGTGGTCAGACCTGTACATCAGGGGGATTGGTGCTGAAGATATAAAGAAGTCTAAGAAATACTTTGCTTCTATAATTTTGTAATTTAGTGGCAGAAAAGTCACATGTGAGAAGAAATGTAATATTTATCTATTGGTCTGCATCTGATTTCATCAGTGAAGGAGGAAGATCAGAAAAAAAAATCTTCTAATAGAAATAAACATTTGATCGGTAGCTTTGGCCAAGTCAGTGAAAAGTAAAGTAAGTTGTGCAAGTGACACAGAGCTAGTATGTAATACAAGAACAAAATACTCATCTGTCTGTCTTATGAGAAATTCGCATATTCACCAACTGACAAATGGTCAAAAGATAGGTCAATCAATCAATAAGCATTTATTTGCAGGCTAATATCTGCCAGCAATTGACTGCTAGCCACATGAACAATTGTTCTGAATTACTAATGAGAGGAATGAAAATCAGAATTTCAGTGAGATTCCATTTCATACCCAGCAAACCGAAAAAGACAAAGAATGTGAATAGCAGATATGCAAAGGGCTATGGGAAGACAGCCATACTGATCAGTTTGGGGAAAATTTAGAGCACTCCAACTGCTCTTAGTAGCAATTTGAAATTAGGATATGAAAATGAATAAAATATATACTTTGACCCAGAAATCCTACTTCTAGGCTTCTAGGTCACCTACTCCAAGATGGGCAGAAAGAGATTACATATGCATATATATACATACATGTATACATATAGAGATACATGTATGTATGTGTGTGTGTGTATATATGTATGTATGTATAATTGGGGGAAAGCCTGGGAAGACATGTTAAATGCTATAAAGTTAAATAAGTAGAACCAGGAAAATGCAATACACAGGGACTAATACAATTTGAATTGAAAAAGAAAAATAGGGGCAGCTAGGTGGTGCAGTGAATAGAACACCAGCTCTGGAGTCAGGAGGACATGAGTTCAAATTTGGCCTCAGACACTTAACACTTAGTAGCCATGTGACCTTGGGCAAGTCACTTAAGCCCAATTGCCCTGCCTTCCTCTCTCCAAAAAAAAAAAGCAAAAAAAAAAATCAACCTGAATACTATAAATGCCAAATTTGGTCCCCCCAAAGAGATGAGAAAATACAACCTCTTTTCTTTTTTCAAGAAGTGTGGGGCTATGAATTTAGTATACTGAATAAATATTGAGACTCAATTAATCTGTTTATTTATTTTGCTGGGCTAATTTTACTTATTCTTCTATTTTTCTTCCTTCCTTTCTGATGCAGTATAGATAAGCCAGTGGGAAGAGACATATTTGTAAAAATGGTAAAATACAAAAAACTCAGTGTGTGTGTGTGTGTGTGTGTGTGTGTGTGTGTGTGCATGCACACACATATGTATATGTATGTATATATGTATAGGTAAAGGCACAGAAAAGGAAAACGGGTTTGATTCTAAACTTTTTCTAGGACAAAGTAATCTTCAGGTCCTAGAAGAAATGATCCAGGGAGAGTGCAAGTTCTCATATATCAAGAAGCTTCTAGGAAGAGATACATAATGGTCCCACTCACGGCTGTCCTTGTACATCCTTCAGGGGAAAAGGAAACTAGAAATAAGTGCCCCAGGCCATGTCTTTCAATGTTTCTATCTCTAACTCACCATAACAGGTAAGCATAAATGTTGGCCATATCAACAAGTGTATTGTGATATCAGAGGCTCACTTGCCTCCCAATATATGTCTTAGAATTCTTAGGTTATTCAATATGTTGTCTTGCACTTTCTTTTGATACTTATTTACTTATCAAGGAAGCCATCATGTTCAAAGTTGTCCAGGATGTTAGAAAGTCTGTTTAATGCATTCCCAAGAGGATGACTGTGGAGGAATAAGGAATAAATATTTAAATATAATTGAATTGGGGTGGCTAGGTGGCACAGTGAATAGAGCACCAGCCCTGGGGTCCGGAAGACCTGAGTTCAAATCCAGCCTCAGACACTTAACACACATACACACAAAAACTAGCCATATAACCTTGGGCAAGTCACTTAACCCCAATTGCCCTATCTTCCCCCGCTCCAAAAAGCAATAAATAAATAAATAAATAGAATTGAATTGGAGGACATGCTTACTTAGATATTATCAGGTCTCCCTAGATGTCTTGTTGGATAAAATTTGATAGATCAGTACACAAATATCTGGCCTTTCAGGAGTTGTAAAAGGGGAAGGGATGATCTGATGAGAAATATTGTGAAAATATTAATGTAATTGAAGGAAAATTTATGACCTTCCCCCCACCTCTTGATGATTTTAAAACATTTTGTGCATCCAATTCAAATAGTATGTAAGGAATGGGAACAAGAGGGGTCATTATTTTTTGGACATATTGTTAGAGATCTTTCATATATTACTCCCTCATAGTTTAGTGACATTAATTTTATTATTATTTTTTGAAATAATGAGCTTTCTAGTTTATATTTCATAATTACTGTACATCATCCCTGTTTTCAGAAGACTTTCAACTCTGGAATTTCAATATTCAATTAACTTCATTATTATTGTTTAATCATCATTGTTAATAATGTAAACAAAGATTGTGTAGTGATTTATTACATATAAAACTTTTTACATGCATTATCTTATGATAAAATAAAATGCTGAGTTGATTTCATTTTTATAATTTCTCTACTCTTTCCATTAAATCTTTGGCCACTTCTACTGCTACCATGCCCTATCATTCCATGAGTTCTTAAAAGAAACAAAGTGTGTGAGGTGCTACCATCTTTTTAAATAAATGCATTTTGGACAACACATTCTTGAAAAAGAGATCTGGGTGGCATGTATCAGACAGGGAAGGGAAAGTTCTTATTTTGCATTATAAAAAGAAATATTGTGGGCATGGAGACAAGATGGTGGCATAGAAGCAGCAAGGTACTACAGCTCCTACATAGCCACCTCAAATATCCACAAAATATGACCCTAAAAAAGCTTTAGGGTTCTAAAACTCACACAAATACACTTCAGTAGCTTATCAAGAAGAGATCATCTCAGAGCTGGGAGACAAAACCAGACCAGCCTGAAACCATGGCCAGGACTAGCTGCAGCGGGAGCTTCAGGAGAGTGGATCAGCAGCAGCTGTGGCAATTTCCAGAATTATCAAGCCATAAGAAAAAATAACTAAGTGAAAGGTCAGTGGAACTCACCTAAAATTGGGGGAGAAAAGCGGGTCTGGTTAAGCTATCTCCAGGGCAAGGAAGCAGCAGAAGGCAAGGCCCTGCAGCCCCCTCCAGGTAGCTGCTTCAGAGCTCCTGGCCTGCATACTGCAGGTGGGCCAAGCGATCATTCAGAGGCCAAGTGCTCTTGCATTGAGTGCCCTGGATCCAGATCGTGGTCTTGGGCAGTGGTACTGGGGTACATTTCCAGTGAGCCAAAGCTGGTGGCGGCTGCAAAATAACAACAGCCCCCTAATAGCTCCGGCAGCTGGTAAAAACCACAGTGATTTGGGACAGAGCTTTCCTCTCTGGAAGCAGAGTTACACAGTGGTAAAAAAATCATTGACTGGCCATCATGAGCAGGCAAAGGAAGCGAAGTAAGAAAAACAATCAAACTCTAGATTCTTTCTTTGGGGACAAGAAGGATCAAAGCATGGAATGGGAGGAAGACAACACAGTCAGAACTCCCACACCAAAAGCCTCCAAGAAAACATGAAGACTGCCTAAAAGACATAGATCAGCTTAAGAAGGATTTTGAAAACCAAATTAGAGAAGTGGAGGAAAAATTGG
>CM053583.1:343169687-343216379 GCA_028627135.1 Pseudochirops cupreus | reverse complement strand
CTTCCCTTATTTGGTTTTGAAAATCTTTCTTCAGCTCATCTCTAGTTTTAAGGCATTATCCATGTTTATTGGAGGCCCCTGGTGGGGGTGCTCTGGCTGCGTTCTCCTCATCCCTCTCTCTCCCATGATCTTTCTTTACCCCAAAGAAGGTATCAAGGGTTTGGGAGCTGTTCTTACTTTTTTTCTTATGCTTATTCTTACTCATGGTTCTTCAGACCGTGATTTTTTTTTAAAAATCTCTGTGGGGCTCTGCTTCCAGAAGGGAAAGCTCTGTCCCAAATTGTTGGGGTCCTCCCAGCTGCCGTAGCTCTTAGGGAGAGGCTGGGAACTCTTCCTATGTACTTCCGGCAGACTGGATAATAAAGACTCCAAGACCAAGGACCAAGACGGCGATCCATCCAGGCCATTCAACGGGAGAGCTCTGGCCGAGAAGAATCGCTCAGTCCCCCTGCTGCCTGCAGGCCGCGGGTGGGAAGCTGCAAAGCCGAGGCGGGTGCAAAACCTCTGCCTTTTGCTTTCCCACTCTGGAGGCCTTCGGGCCTGACTGCTTAACTCCCCCTTTCACAATTCCCATTCACAGCTGCCACTAACCTGCTCACCTGAAGCTCCTCAGCTCCTCCACTCCTCCCGTCCAGCCGCCCCCTGGGCACAGCCGCGGCTTCAGGCCAGGCTGGTTTCGGTTCACAGTGCTGCTATGGTTCCTCGTAGCCGAGTTGACTTTAGTGGGAAGTATCTTTGTGTGCGTTTTGGAGTTCTAGGATTGGTTTAGAGTCCTATTTTATGGGTATTTTGGGGTGGCTATGTGAGAGCTGTGATATGTTGCCGCTGCTACGCCGCCATGTTGGCTCCGCCCCCCGGCTAGTTCCAAATTGTTCTACAGAATTGTTGAATCAGTTCACAATTTCAACAACAGTATATTTATGTCTCATTTTCCTCACATCTCCTCAACTATTTCTCATATTTTTTTTTCTGTCCATTACCCAATGTAATAGCTATGAGGTAGTACCTCGGAATTGTTTTAATTTGTATTTCTCTAGTCAATAGTGAGTCAGAGCATTTTTAATATGGCTATAGATCAGCTTGATTGCTTCATCTGAAAATTGTTCATATCTTTTTATCATTTATCAATTGGAAAATGTTTCTTATTTTTATATATTTGACCTAGTTCAGTATGTAACTTTCCTTTTCCTTCAGTTTATGAGCCCTTTCAAACAAGAAAATAAGGTTAATCTAACAAGATCTTTTCTTTGTGAAGTAAATGTTATTTCTTTGTAAGCAACATTTCTATTCCTAGATGTTCACTAACCACAACTTCAATAATATATTCTGTAATCTTTTAAAGAATAAAAGTCAAGTTCACTGGGATATATTTTGCTGACTGTATTATTTTCCTTTTTTAAAAAAAATAAGGACCTTCTTCAATCTTCTACTATCATTATGAAGATCACTAGCAAGAGCTCAGCAGTTACCCCTGTCTCTTCATTCATGCCCCAGTTGTTTAGTTAGTTTGGGACTCATTACATAGTCTCATCATGGGTAGCTAGCTATTTTTTTTTATTATCTCCTTACTTATCTTTGTTATAAGTCTTTATTATCCATTTTTGTTTTATCTTTTCCAGTCCCAAATCATCCATGGCACCAGAGAAAACAAAATATTATTTGATCAGCTTGGTTCAAATGGAAAATGAAGGCATACCAGACATTTTGTCAGTTGTTATAATTTCCCCATCCACTACAGACAGTAAATCTCTCCCTTCTTTGATTCTACTTTTCCCCCATGTAACTTTTTAAACAAATAAAAGCACTTTTTTGAGTGTATGTGTGTGGGGGGGGTTATTCTTAGCTCTTCTTGCCAGCCACAGTTTCTTTGAAGCCTTAGCACTTCTGACATTATTCTTCTAAGGTAGTAATAATTTTCTACTCATCTTGTTACTTTTCTATGCTTCTATATACTTCATGTCTTAAAAATACATTTTTGATGCCTTCATCTTCAACACAGTAAAAGGGAAACTCTAAGATGCTTTTTAATTGTCTTTCTTCACATTTCTCTCAGTCTTTCTGCTGGCAGCTGGATTCAGATTGTTCAATGTTAAATTGTAATCAACACTACAATTCTGAGACTTCCTCTCCTTTACAATCTTTCTCCCCAGGTGTGTTCTATACCCTTCTTTGGACACCTGCTTTCCTTGTTCAATCTTTGAGACTGGTCTGGCACATAAGGCTCAAAAAACTTGATGTTTATTTCTTCTCTATTCTCAGGACATATTCAAGGTTACATCCAAAAAATACTGTTTAAAATTGTGACTTTCTCTTTTCTCCTTTTAATTTCCCTTATAGTTTCCATTTTTTTATATGAAATCTTTTAAGTGAGGTCATATATTTATAAATGTTTAGAGGGATGGAATTCTTCTAATATTGTTCCTGCAATGTCTTTAATACTATATTGTACATATTTATGAGAAGAAATCACTGAAGGTGTGAAACAGAACACTGAGTGATCTCTTCTTTTGAATGCCATATTTATATGAGGCCTATATTTGCATATCAAATAGTGTTAAAGCACAAGAGAAAAGTCAGTGTAAAGAATGAGGGCATTTTAAGTAGTAATATCAATTATCTCAATATCATGTAAATACTGAAAGAAAATGTAAAAGAATTCTTGTTGAGAATAATGCATATGCATAGGGTTTTCTTTTGGTACAGTAGTTTACAATTTCAGCACGTCTTAACTTCTAGATATTTCCTCACGGATTTTCACTTCTTTCATCATTTTTCTCTATAGTAAATTATGTTATTTGATTTTTTTAATAAGTTGTACCATTCTGAGATTATACTGGAGAGAAGTATCAGTGAATATATTACTAAGATGTGTTAAAAGAAAACACACACACATACACACACACCTCCATTCCAGTCAATCTGTTCTCCTTTTCCAAATATACTAGTTACTGTCTCATCTCTGTAATCTTTGACCTCTGGTCCCCTCTACTTTACCTGCCTTCCTGTCCCATTGTCACCCATTGAATTTCCACCTATTCCAAACCACTGCTTGAAGTCCAGTTCAGATTCCACCTTCTCTAAGATAGGTGGAATGAGCTGCTGAGAGGTAATCTATTCCTCTTCATCAGTCCTTTACCACTTTGTACCACTCCATATTGCTATGGTTCCTGACTCTCCAGACTGCTTCTTAATCAATCAGAATGAACACTTCAGTCCTGTGACTCTTTACTCTGATTAGGTCATGTCACCCAAAAGCTCTGTTTTGAGGAAAGTACCTAGACCATTCCTGTTTATGCATTTATCTCTCTCTGGACTTTTTTCATCACCATGCTACTGTTCAAATATATGCTTCCTCTTTTCTCCCCCATTTTTCATCTTCCTTTAATGCATTATCTTCCCCATTTAATTATAAACTACTTGCATATAAGAATTGTTTTTCTATTAGCTTGTATTTATATTGTTGACACAATACAATTCCTGACACATAATAAGTGCTTATTATATGCTAATAATAATTTGAATTATTGTTGACACATTTGGATTTATTATTTTCTGCTTTGCATCCTAGTTGTTTCTTTATGTATATTATCTTTCTTAGTGCATAGCAAATTCCTTGAGAGTAAGGATTATGCCTTATAAATTTATATTCAATGTCTTTTATATAAAATATATATTAATTAAATATTTGTAGAATAAATTCATGTTGATATTAAAATAGGTAGGCAAAATAAGTTTATTTTTCTGTAAATTAAGTTTTTTAATCCTTCATTTAAAATTTATCACTAATCTTCTTTGAGATTAAAAAAAATTGAAAATTATTCTCAGTATGTTTAATCCAATTTCTATATAGAATCTGGAAATGCAATATTGCAAGAAATGCTTTGGGTTGATCTATATTGCAGCACAAAAGAGGGAAGCAAAATAGATGTGTTCAGGTTCCACTCATACATACATATGTGCCCACATACATACACACATCTATATATTTATTTATCCATCTATCTATCTATCTATCTATCTATCTATCTATCTATCTACCTGTCTAAAGATTGGCATGCCTTCATTATCTCAAAACTTCATAATATAATTGAAATATATTGAAATAAAACTTCCAAGAGAATAGTACCATAGTGCTTAGGTAAATACAACTACAAACTTTATTTTACACACATAAAATTGTCTTTTTTGGGTTACATTTTCACCTTGTAACGTGTAAGCCTGTTTCCCATCCAAGTCAATCATTTTATACATTCTAAAACAGATATTTCATTATTGTGTGTGTCACAGATTCCTTTGGCATGTGACATGGATGATTCTCAGGGGAATGTCTTTAAACTGCTAAGATACATGAAATACATAGAATGACAGGAAATACATAGAATTAAAGGAAACACATTGAAATACAGTTATCAAGATATGTATGCATGCATATGTGTGTATATATGTGTGTGTATGTATGCATATATACACACAAACTACATGTACATGTATCCATGTAGGTATATATCTACATGTGTATTTATGTGCATGTGTACATATACATATATATATGTAGGTGCATAAACACATTGCATGTGTGCATATGTGCATAATTCAAAGACTTTATGTAAAGAACCCATGTTCTAAAGGATGTGAGACTTTGGGTAGCTTCTTTGTATATGAAAGGATCAGAAAAATCTAGGGAAATCTCTGAGCTGAGCTGTTAGTAGAGGCAATGAACATACCCCCCAGGTATAAATTGCCTCTATTACCTTTCCCCCACCCATTCATTTTCAGTTACAGAGATGACTACAGCCAACTAGAAAATCCTATATTCCCAAGGATGCACTTGGGCAAATTGGGCAAATGCTCACTTATTGGTTATGACCTAAACTAAGGAAATCATAGCATTAATGATTTAGGGAAGGAAGGAAACTTATAAGTCATGGAGTCCAACACTTTCATTTTGTAGAATAGGATACTAAGATCTAAAGAAATAAAATTACTTCTCAATGGTAATACGGATAATATGGGTTTGAGGTAGGATTCACACACAGGTCTCAGTTACTCCTAATTCAACACTCTGTTTCCTCTTCCTTGCTGCCTTTCTGAAGATTTGAGAGTTATACTGAGCATTCACCATATGATCCTGTGAAGTCTTTCACTATTGGAATGTTGTACCATAACAGAACAAGTTGTGAAGAGGCGAATAACTAAGAGGGATTTCTCTTTGTGTGAACAATCCTACACTCCGAACTCTCACACACTAGGTGACAGGCCTCGCCATTATAGTTTCCGAGGGAGCTGAACAGGTGGGGATTCAGCTAATCTTTGGGTAGACACCTACACTCTTTCTGAAAGAGCACAGTAGTACTCTTGTGTGCAAATTGAAACTGAGTTTAAAACTGGAGCTAATAGAGATGGCAACTGTCCAATGAACCTAGTTTAGAGAATTCAGACATAAATGAAGTTTAAAGAGGAACCCAGTGCCAAACAGTTTATATCGAAAATACATGGACCTGGAGAAGAACGCAAAGGAACTGGAGATAGTGAAAAGTTCAGTGAAACTGGTCCAGCAGAAATGTATTTATAGACAGTGACAACAAGAAGTAGCTCCATGACTCTAGGAATAATGTTGTTTAGCCTGATAGAGTATGAGGAATGTTGAGACAAAAGTTGCATTGCCAAATCTCCCCAGACGAAAGACAAAAGAATAAGATTTCTTGTTTCTTTTTCTCTGCTTCTGATCCCTTGTAAAAGATGGAAGATTTTCTCTTTTGGCAGAAGGTAAAGAAGGGAGGGTGGGTTTGTTTACTTTTCTTTGGAAAAATTGTTTATTTTACATTTATAAACATTGTGAACTACAGGATTTTGCTTTTCTGTGCATACTTATCAGAAATGCAGATTTAAAAAAGACAGTTGGAAAGAAGGAAAATTTCTGAAGGAAAGAGTAAAATATTTTAAACTAAGGCATTTTTAAGGGGTCTATTTATGACTGAGGGTCAGAGAGAAAAACAAAGCTATAAATAGAGAGCATTATATATCCTTTGATATTGTTTTCTAAAGCAGACAAAGGGCATTTGTATTAAGAAAACAATCTAGGCCATACCAATCAATCTACCAAAAAATTACTGTATACAACTAGAAAAAATAGTGACAAAATTGACTTGGAAGAACAAAAGGTCCAGACTATCAAGGCAATTAATGAAAAGAAATGCTAGGGAAGGTGTCCTGGCCATACCAGATTTTAATCTGTATTATAAAGCAGCAGTCATCAAAACTACTTGGTATTGGCTGAGGAATAGAGTAGTGAATCAATGGAATAGATCGGGTACAAAAGACTCAGTAGTCAATGATTACAGTAATATACTGTTTGATGAACCCAAAGACACCAGTTTTGGGGCTAAGAACTCATTAATTGACAAAAACTGCTGGGAAAATTAGAATATAGTATGGCAGAAACTGGGCATAGACCATCATCTAACACCATACACCAAAATCAAGTCTAAATGGGTGCATAATCTAGGTATAAAGGCTGATACTGTAAGGAATCTGGGGAAGCAAGGAATAGTTTACCTGTCAAATCTATGGAGTAGGGAAGACTTTAAGACCAAAGAAGAGTTAGAGAGCATTATAAAATGCAAAATAGGCAATCTTGATTATACTAAATTGAAAAGTTTCTGTACAGACAAAGCCAATATAACCAAGGTTAAGAGGGAAGTAGGAAATGGGGAAAGAATTTTTACAACCAGTGTCTCTGATAAAGGCCTCATTTATAAAATATACAGGGAATTGAGTAAAATCTATAAAAATAGAAGTCATTCCCCAATTGATAAATGGTCAAATGATATTAACAGGTAATTTTCAGAGGTAGAAATTAAAGATAACTATAAGTATATGAAAAAATGGTCTAAATCACTATTGATTTGAAAAATGAAAATCAAAACAACTTTGAGGTACCACATCTCACTAGTCAGATTGGCTAAGATGACAAAACAGGAAAGTGACAAATGCTGGAGAGGATGTGGAAAAATTGAAACACTAATGCATTGTTGGTGGAGCTGTGAACTGATCCAACCATTCTGGAGAACAATCTAGAACTATGCCGAAAGGGCTATAAATAATTACCTACCCCTTGACCCAGTAATACCACTTCTGGGGTTGTATCCCAAAGAGTTCATAGAAGTGGGAGGAAGACCCATATGTACAAAAATATTTATTGCAGCTCTCTTTGTGGTGGCAAAAAAATAGAAATTAAAGGGATGCCCATCAATTGGGGAATGGCTAAACAAGTTGTGGTATATCAATGTAATGCAGTGGTTCTCAACCTTCCTAATGCCTCGACCCTTTAATACTCATATGTGGGCATGTCTGCATGTAGGTGGACCCACCTGGAGATAGGTAGAGGAGTTCAGTATCTTGGTTCCTAACACCTATTTCTGATGGTCTTAGGTGACCCCTGTGACCCCTGTGAAAAGGTCGTTCAACACGCTAAGGGATTGTGTCCCCCAGGTTGAGAACCACTGATGTAATAGAATACCATTGTGCTATAAGAAATGAGTAGCGGATGGACTTCATATTTACCTGGAGAGGCTTACACAAACTGATACTAAGTGAGAAGAGCAGAACCAGGAGAAACTTGTACATAATCACAGACACATTGTATGTGTGATGACCAGCTTTGATAAACTGGACTCTTCTCAGCAACACACAGTTATAAGACAACTCTAAAAGACTCAGGATGGAAGGAGATGTCTACATTCAAAGAAAGATCTAGAAAGAACAGAGTTTAAATGGAGACTGTAGCAAACTACATGCTCTCATTCTTTTCTATGTTTGGTTTTGTTTCTTCTTTCCCATTTTTCACTCCATTAGTTACAACCCTTCTATACAACCAGACTAATGTCCAATGTGAAACTATTTGCATATTCTATACTTGATTGCATGCTGCCATGGGAGGGAGTGGGAGAGAAGGGTGAAAATTTGAAACTCAAGGGACTGTGTAACTGAATCTAGTAAATTAAAAGTAAATACACAAATCAATTTAAAAAAGAAAGAAAACAATCTAGGCAATGAGCCAATACAGGAACATAGAGAAGGGGATCAATGTTTGAACAGTTCTGATCATTGAACCACATGATCACTGTTTTGCAGAAATAACATAACACCTAAATAATTGGAGAGACATTCCGTAATCATAACATAAATACAATGAAAATGGCAAGAGAATTCAAATAACCATATGGATTTTGTACCATGTCAATCAAGTTGCTATAGAACTACTTTAGAGAACTTGACAAATTAGTAATAAGTGAATAACATTTGAAAAAATAACAATGTCAAGATTTATGAAGGATATAATAAAATAAAGGTAGGATGGAACAATCTTGGTACTGCCAGATTTCCACCTGAAATGAAAAATAATTATTAAAATTACTTGATGCTAGAACAAAGCCCAAAATTAGATTAGTACAATCAGTGAAATAAAGCAAGACTGAGAAGTATGCACACGTTGAAGTCTAGAGTTTGATAAACCCTATATCAAAAACTACTGGGAAATTAAATATCTCTTCATCATGATCCATTCAATGATATATTGTTTGGGGCATTGATAGCTTTTTCTCAAATAGATCATGGTTTTTTTTTTTCCATTTTTGTTCTTTCTTACAGTTTTGATTTAATTTTGGCCATTATTCTAAGTTCCTGACCTAAAGATATACAGACTTTTCAGTAATGACAAACATAAATATAACAAAATTATTTTCAGTTTTTAAAAAAGATAATTCTAGTTTTGTGTCTTTGATTCACCCACTGTATCTGACATTTTGGTCCATAATTACTGGATCATTTTTCTATCTTTAGTTATTTTTCAGCTGTTTTTTTTTCTTAGTAAATCCTACCAGAGGAAATGTTGGAGGTATGGCATAAGTAGACTTCATGGAGTGCCTCTTATGTGTGTATGTATATGTTATGTACATATGTATATATGTGTGTGCATGCTTCCAACTCTAAAATTCTATAATTTTGATTATGCATCTGAGTTCTTCCATAAACTAGTTGTGTGATGTTGGACAAGTCATTTCTTTTCCTTTAGCCCTCATTTTTCTAATTTGTAAAATGAGATTAGACTAGATGCTTACTAGGGTCCCTTCCATTTCTGAAATTCTGTTATTTCCTATTATATAAACATGTATTTTGACAGAAGCAAGGTTAAATATAAGTCCATACAAATTCTCCACATAGAAGTTTCAAAATTGGTAAAAGCTAAAAATATACCAACATTTTTACATTGTAATCTGGTGCATTTGCCTCTTCAAAATGTCAACAATTGTAGTTTAATCTTACACCAAATTTTAAGCAGATTCAGAATTAAGTCTCAGGATGTTTTATGCAGACATGTATGGTTGATATAGTCTGAATAGCCATCTCAACTTCCTGCCTGTCAAAGCAGGCTTGAAAAATCAATCAGATTGTTTCATGGTTCATCAGATTTGGGGGTAGAGGGAACATTCTTTAGAGAGTTTTACTACAGAATTGGATTAACTGTGAAATAATCCTATTTGTTTCTCAGCAGTTGGTTGGCATAATGACCTAGAAAACCTATCTGATCCTGTTTCTGTCAATTCTATGAGCTACAGAGACAAAGCCTGCATTTTAAAATAGACAAAAAAAAATAGGTTACTGATTTTGTTCATATTTGGAAAATTGAATAAAACAACAAACATTTAAGTGACACAATATAGTACAATAGAAAGCATTAAGGCTGAGTAGAGGGAGATTTAGTTTTGAATCTTGCCCCTAATGTTTCTTCTATGACCACAGACAAGGCTCTACCTGGGCATAAATTTCCACATTGGTATAGTCAGGATGATAATTTTTATAGCATCAATCTACTGAGACAGTTGTTAAGATTAAATAAGATAATATGTGGGAAATCCTTTGTAAAACTTAAAGTGTAATAGTAATTTTACTATTAGATTATGAGTTTCTTGAGAGCAAGGACTATAATTTTGCCTCTTTTTCTGGACAACACAGTGCCTGGCACATAGGCATGTTTTATACACACACACACACACACACACATATACATATATACATATATACATATACATGCACAAACACATACACACATACATACATGCATATATATATATACATACATATATATATACACAGATATATATATATATATATGTATATGTAAAATCACCTGATACTCAGTTTGACAGAATCGTATAGGCCAGTGTGATGCCAAGCAAAGGCAACTTCCAAGGTTCAGATTACCAGCATAGCAAACTCCATTTATTCAGTGACAGATTAAGGCAAAACATTCACAGAACAGAGAAAATCAAAATACAGTGTAACTCATTCACTTAGCAAGTAAGTTCTCAATTCAATTGCTAAGTACCAAGGTCCAAGTATCCCACCCCTGGCCAGTACATTAGTCAAAGTAGCCCACTCCTGGGCAGTATATTCATTTAGTCTCTTCTCAAACGGAGATTAGTTTCCAATCATAAACAAAGTACATTCATTTGTTCAATCACACAACACAAAAAAGTCAAAGGTTTCCCACCCCTGGATCACAACTGAATTACAATATCATACATTAATAACAAGCCCTTTCTCAAAACGGGCTGGAGAGCACAAAAGGCCATCCACCTTTAAGCTACAACAAGGTTAAAATATCATCACAGCATTCAATGGCCCAGAAGAGGTCCTGTTTTTATTCTGACATGGGGCAAATACTCAGTGATTTCTGTTCCTGGGGAGACAAAGCTTAACAAAACCACAATATACATTGTCAGTGTCCTCATCAAGTCACTCTCTGCCTGCAGAACAGTCCCAAAACCCCTGAAAACATCAGCAAGACCCTCTTCCAGGTTTCTGTACACATACCACAAGAAAATCCTCCTTCAGGGCTTCTGAACCAACAGCAAGTTTCTAGGACCTCTGCGACAGCAGGACTGTTCTTCACTAGCAGACAAATCTAGCAAAATAACATCAGAACAGATGGAAAATATACTGGCATCACAGCCATGCCTCCTCAGTTCTCAAAAGTCCTGGGCAGCTCCAACTGGCCCTCAGCAGTCTTTCTCTCAGCAACTCTGGCTCCCAGCAATTCTCCTCTCTGCCTCTACTACACTGGATACTGCTCTCCAAAAGTCCCTCTGGCCTTCTCTGCTTGTGCTTCTCTCTAAATCCATGGCCCAAGCTCCTCCCAGTTCAGCCCTCTCCATCCCACAAGTAGGATTCACAAGCTCGGTGTTTCAACACTCAATCTGAAAACCAAGCTAATACAGGGGGATGTTTAAATTACATTACCATTACAGCCAGGTATTAGCACAGCTAAGGAGGCAATAGTAAGGGAACCAATCTAGTCCTAAATATGCCAGTTGCTATAGGACTGGGCAAGCAACATTAGAAACCCTATCATTCTCATCATGAAAAAAATGAAAATTAGATAACTATCTAATTGATAGGATAAATATTAAAGATTCAATTTAATGAAGATAAAAGAAAAATTCTGAACATGGCTTCCTTAAAGACATAGTACTTACACTGGATGAAGAAGATAGACTATCATGAAAAAGACCAAGGAATCATAGTAGATTTCAAAAAAAAAAAAATGAGTCTGCACTGCCGTACAGTAGCCAAAACACAATGTAATCTTAGATGCAAATATCAAGAGTATAGTATTCAAAATGAGTCAGGTGATGGTGTAATGGCAAGCACAGAAGTACTTCACACCTTGGTTCAGCTATTAACACCTTGTTTCAGTTCAAGTTTCTTTTGAGCCTTGTATCAAATCTGTTAAGAAACAGAATATGTGAACCCCACAACTTGTGAACCCTGGAAATGTGAACTCCTGCAAACGAGAAGGGGAGGAGGTAATGACCACATATATGGATATGGAGAGGCTCAGGCTGGAGAATTAAAACTGAGAAGAGAGCTCTTGTGGTGGCAGAATAGCAAAGGAGAAAACTTGTGGTCTCCCAGCACTCTGTCTCTGTTCTCTCTATGTTGATTTTTGTTTGTGATACTTTGTACACAAGCCCTGGGACCTTACTGGAAGCCCTGAAAGAGGACTTTCTGGTTGTCTGTTTACACAAGTACTAGAGGAGGGTTTTGGAGGTCCTGGAACTTTACTAATGATTTGTACTGACCTCTTGGACCTTGTTTGTGGGTCTCTGTTGATCTCTCTGTTGATGTATGTATTGAGTTCTCAGACCTTGTTGGTGGGTTTGAGTTGATTTCACAGGCAGACAGTGAATTGATGATGGTGCCAGTAATATGTATGAATATTATTGTGGCTCTGTTAAGCTTTGTCTTCCCAGAAACAGCAACCATAAAGGACTTGAGGTGTACTGGACACTGTGAGCTTCAATATGGAATGGGAAGTAGACAAGGAACTGGATGAAGAACTAGACAAGGAGCTGGAAAAGGAACTGGGAGCTGCTTGCCTTTGAGCCCAGGTGACAGTGAGATAGATTTGGATTGGACCTGAGACCATGGAAGCTGAGAGCCAGTCTCAAGTCAGGATGAAAGAAGACTTTACTTGGATACTGTATACTGACTGAGATTATGATTTACTGTGACCTAGGGTTGGAGAAGTTTGACCTTTGTACTTTGTAAGCCTCCTTAAGGATGATTGAATTAAGGACTTACTAAATAACTGAATGAATAAAGTACATATATACAATAAAGTTTAAAACTATGTGACCACTTTGGTGAAAACTATGTGACCACTTTAGTGATAAATTATTACGATGTTGTGAATTCTGTACCTTGATTTCTGTGAATGATTTGCTCTAATTTACGCTGAATAGAGAGTTCACTATACTGTGTAATCAGAACCTTGATGCTGTTCACAGCAGCAGTCCTCTGGAAAGCTGCTTGTGCTTGGCTTTACAGATGGTACTTTTATATTCCATCCACCTTAGAAGACATCTGGAAAACCCTGTTTATCAGTCATTCAATCAATTAATCAGATTTACTTAGCATATACTTTGTGCCAAGTACTATGCTATGAGCTATAAATAAAAACAAAAATGAAAGAGCCCTTGCTCTCATGAAGTTTCAAATCTCTCAGGGGATATAAGGTTTTCATATATGAATATATGAAAATGAATAAAAGATAATTTTGGAGAAGAGGCAATAACTGGTGCTGGAATCAAGAAACACTTCCGGCAGAAAGTGGATCAAAAAGTGAGTTTTGATAAATCATTCTAAAAATTGTAGGTTATGAAGGAAGTATCTTTCTGACCCTGAGAACAGCTAGGATAAAATAATAGTGATTAGAAATAGAATATAGTGTCTGAGGAACAGTGAGAAGGCCAGTCTGGATAGATCACATGGCATGAGAGGAATAAAATAATAGAAATGAATGCTGAGAGGCTATGGATCAATTGTGAATAGTTCTAGGTGTCAAACTAAGATATACACACATACATAACATATCTATCTCTATCTCTATATCTATATCTATCTATCTATCTATCTATCTATCTATATGATTATAAAGATCATAGGGAGCAGGTCATGGTCAGTCTTTTTCTTTAAGAATATCATTCTCACAGCTATGCAAACGTATGGATTAGGATAGAGTAAGTCTTGAAGCAGGCATACCAAGTAAAAGACAACAGGTGATGAGGGATCCAGCTAGGGTGTAATAGAATGAGTAGGAGAGAAAGAGAGAGATCATAGATATATGTATAGAAATGGTGAGATTTGACCACTGACTATATGTGGTATGTGTGAGGGTTGAGGAGTCCAAGATGATAAGAAGATTGCAAACTTCAGTGATAGAAAAGACAGTGGTAACTTTCAAAGAAATATGGAGATTTGGAAGAGGGATTGAGCTTGAGGGGAAAAAAAGTTCCACTTTAGACATGGTGATGTTGAGATGCAATTTGAAACCTTCAATAGAGATTTTGAAATGTGAATCTTAGGAAAGAGATGAAGGGTGGGTGTGTAGCTCTATGACTCAACTGAATAGAGGTGATTATTAAGCCCATATTAACTGATCAGTTCAATCATAGAGAAAATGTGCATGTAGAGCAAAAATGAAGAAAATCAGGTCAGAGATCTCTAGGCATATTCAGAGTTAGAAAGCATAATTTGGATGACAGCCTAGCAAAAGAGACTAAGGAACAGAAATCAAATAGAAGAACCAAGAGAAAGTAATTTTATGAAGACATATAAGGGAGAAAGTATACAGGAAGAGATGATGGTCAGCCGTGTCAAAAGCTGAAAGAATTTTGAAAAGGATGATAATCGAGAAAAGACAATCAGATTTGGCAATGAACTTTGAAATACTAACAAGTTTTCTTGCCCCAAAAGAATACCAGATTACTTTTTTAATGAGTAGCTGGGGGTGCCTTCTTGCAAAGCCTATCTGTCTATCCATCTATCTATCTATCTATCTATCTATCTTTCTTTCTTTCTTTCTTTCTTTCTATCTATCTTTCTATCCAATCGTCTACACACACATACACATACACACGCACATTTTAAAATTTCAGTACATTGCTTATATAGAGATAGGACATCATTTGGAAATAATAAGAAGTCAAAGTAAAATCATATTTCATATTGGAAAAAAATACCTGGTTTTATCCAGGCATAGCACTTTATTTACTATGCCAACATATATCTCAAATATACAATTAAATCCATATACAATTGCCCCAAATCTACCTTTTCAATTTCTACATTTTCTCTGACATTGAAGCAATTTCTTTTAAAGAAGCATCATAATATCACAGGATCAAAGCCAAAAGGGAGTGTAGAGCCCATCTCATCCAATATATTTGTTCTATAAATGATGAAACTGAGCCTCAGAGAAGATAAATGACTTATTTTAGGACACTCATTATGTATATGTACAATAAACACACATACACACATATAATACATATGTACTATACATTTGCATTTATGTATCAATATATACAGACAATGAATTTATATATATATTCATTTTTTCACTTATTTTTCCATCTTTTCTTGTTTCTTATATTCTCAAAGGATATAACCACTTTGAATACAGTGTATATGAGGAGAAAATCACATCAATTGGGAAAGAAGATTGGTTATGGCAAATATTTTTTTTTGGTTTTTTTACTAAAAAAGATGTTGTCACATCAGAGAAAGGCAGAGTTCTCAAAAATCAAATTGAGTTTTCTAAATTTTCCTTTGCTACCTGGCAAAGCTTTGATTCTTTTGATTCTTTCTTGGACTGAATCAGCTAAGATTTATATAGAATGATTCCACCTTCATTCAAGCAGCCCTCAAGGAACAATGACAGGCATCATGCTGGGATTTTAAATTTACCAAGGATCATTTCTGGAATACCAGCCCTCTAAAATGTCAGAAAACCAACAGGGAATTTGAAATGAAATGGAAAATTTTCTTCATTAGAAATACTTTTTTTTTCCCCCACTACTTATTGTTTTCTAATTCAAATGACTGACCTTATTCATGCTGAAGGGTCAATAAGCAATTGAATTAAGAAGAATTAAGAATTCCATGGCCGTGACCATCCTCCCTGATGTAGCATTTAGTGTTATCACATCACAATGGGTCAAAATACTATCATAGACATCCTGAGATTGGGCTATGTCCATGTTTAGTTGACAGTTTTGACACGTAAGAGACAGCTTAAAGCTGGCTAATTTTTCCACAGATTTACTCAATTTGCTTGGACAGAAGAGCCAAAGTACATATTAGCCTTGGGCATGTACAACTTTATGAAACTCATTCTCTGGGGGAATCTTCATGAACATTTTTTTATACTTAAAATGCAGCTCACTTTAATCCTCTTGTAGATATAAGCATGAACATCAACAATTATAACATTGTCAAAGAAAGGCTCTAAAACTCTTCACCTTGACACTAATATCGAATTCTTTTTTGAAAAATCATGAAGGACTATGTTTCCCTGGGCTCTGGAATTTGTTTTCCTGATTAGTGTGCCTTACTCTGCATGATAGTTACATGCAAATTCAAATATGAGATGCAATGCTTCAGGTAATTCTCACTCGCTAGTAACATTAACTATAATTTTGGAAAATTCTAGTGGTACTGTACACGCAGATTAGTATGCATATCCATCTATATTTATCTAAATGTAGATTGATGCAGATATAAATATTGACTTGAGTGTCCAGTACCACCAGAATTTCCAAATGTGTATATGTATATAACTATATCTATCTACCTATCTATATTTATGTGCATGTCTATGTGTGTGTGTGTGTGTGTGTGTGTGTTTGTGTCAGAAAGAGAGAGGGAGAGAGAGAGACAGAGACAGAGAGAGAGAGAGAGAGAGAGAGAGAGAGAGAGAGAGAGAGAGAGCGAGATTGTTTTACAATTACCTAGAGCTAACTTTTTTTCAGAATGGTATAGGTGGAGAGTTAGTCAGCCTTAGACTTATCCCATTTTCCCACACCTTTTATCTTTATTTTTTAAATTGCTTTTCAAATATTTGGATTTTTTTGTTGTTTTTTTGGTAGAGGGATTGGATGTGTTGAGAAAGACAAGGTTCCCAGGTATTAGCAATTAATTTATTAATTAAATTATCAATAATCAATAAATTTATCATTTGTGGTTTCTTTTAGTAACCAAAGATGCCAAAGGAGACTGAAAAACCTGAAATAAGGTATGCACCTTCTGAACAGGAAGTCCCTTGAAAAGTAAAACACAACACTTATCAGTAGATATTTAATGAGGAGGTGGGACACAAGTCTTCAGTTCCTTTTGCTAAGAATGTGACTTGATTATTAGACTCAACAACCTAAAGATATCTAAGCAGGGGAAGCCATTTTCATCTGGACCTCTTCCGGTTAGTTTATAAGTTTTCATGAGCTTAGGATCACCCTCAACTCTGAAGCATGTATCTTGAGGTCTAGGAGTAATCTTATCACTCAGTCATATACCCTTTAGAGACTGATTGACCTCTTCTGGAATGGAGTTTCCATAGCATACAACCAAAACTAAAGAACACAAATTACAAAGAGGCAAATTTCTGAAAAATATAGAAAACATTTTCAGATAAGGATAGCTCTATGAAAATGAAATGGATTTTCTGGTTGGGTAGTAAACTACCTGGGCAACTAGGTGGCACATTGGATAGTGTTTGGGGCCTAGAATCAGGAAGACTCCTTTTTCTGAGTTCAAGTCTGACCTCAAACACTTACTAGATGAGTGACTCTGGGAAAGTCACTTGACTCTACCTCAGTTTCTTCCTCTGAAAAATGAGCTGGAGAAGGAAATGACAAGTATCTAGTATCTTTCAAGATACTTTATCAAGTATCTAGTATCTTTCCAAGAAAAAACCAAATGGAGGCACAAAGAGTCAGAAACAACTAGAAACAACTAAACAACAACAAAGTGAACTGCTCCCTGATAGTACATGTGTTCAAACAGAGGCAAAGATACTGTAGAGAGCTTCCATTCATCAGTAAATGAGTTGAACTAGATTAATTCTCTGGTTCCTTCTAGTTCTTTAAAATTCTATGATTCTAAATCCATTGCTTCTGTCAATTGGGTATGGAACTGATTTCTCTCTGTTCTTTTGGAGTTCTCTCAATTTTCACCTTTAATTCTCTTTCTTGGGCAATACACTTCTTGCCTTCCCATTTGGAATTCGAACCATAAATGCTAGTAGAAATTTCCAACGTACCCCATATGAACCAGAGAATGGCATGAGATGGTCTTGTTTAATACAACCTCTGGAGCTACGTTGTAACTTCCCAAACTGGATTCCAACTCAAGTCCAAGGATCCCCAGAGAGGTAGTTCACTATTTTTTCTCACAATTCCATGGGTAATATTGAGAGGCTGGGGTTCTGCTATTGTAGCTCATAAACACCCAGTGCTGTGCTTCCTAGTAACTTTCAGTCAGTGGAATGGATTAACATTTTAACACAATATAGATTTACTAAGATGGCAGGAACAGTAGTAAAATTTTTTTTCCACAGAAGTCTGAGACATACTCTCCAGTCAATCTATAGAGTGTCTGTATGGAGAATGGATACCATCTTAAAGTTAAGAGGCAGGGAGAAACACAAATGTGATTATACATATGACAAAAGGATAATACAACTTCTGGTTATGGGGAGTCCTTTCCTCCTTCACAAATCTCCCTTCAATGTATTTCCCTATGGGGCTCTATGGGTTGGTTCCATCACAGAGTTCATAACTGACACATTGCTTCAAGAATTCACATTCCCTAAAGATACCTTTTCAAGGGCAACTATTGCTCATAGTATTTGTCGGCTTCTACTTTCCCACTCTTTCCATGTAAATCTGGCATTTGCTACTGGCATAATGATTTTCACGATCTTGTCAGTGGGGGAGGGAAGGTAGAAGAGCATGTTTCTCTTAACCCACTCCTTTTCCAAGAGCAATTCCCTTTCTGGTTGGGACATGAATCTAATGCTAAAATTGGAATCCTAAAATTGGAACTCTAGACAGGTTCACTGCTGGACTGGCTCACCCTGAAGCTAGCTTATTGTGTTTATATGTAGCAAAGACTTGTGACTTCACATTCTCAAGCAGTAACAAGATATTGTATGATTGCGTCATTTGCTCTATATCCTATGATCAAAACCTATATCATTCTTTTAAATTGATAAAGGACTTATTAATTATTAGTTCATAGTTTTCAATGCTAGATTGTGTAACATTTAATACAATACCAAACTCAGAGTTGTTGGATTCCATGCAGAAAAACATCAAGCATCCTGGCCCATCTTCCCAAATGTCAATTGATCCATGTTGCTCTGTAAGTACAAAGTGAAATATAATTGGTTTCTTCCCCAAATGATGGGGAAGATTTCTGTGGAGAGTGCAATATGTGTCTGGCTTCCTCCTGAGATTGAAATCTTCATATTATTTGTATTTTTTCAGGGTAGGGGGTTGGGTAAGGAAGACCTAAAGACAAATATTTTTTAAATATTAGGTAATGAATAACTGCTGAAAGCTTTAAATAACATAACTCTGTTTTTGGAGGTGATTATGATTTCTTCATTTAAGTTTGTGTGAGCATTTGATTTGTGCCATGTTAAATTTTCTAAAATGCTTTAGAAAATTTCATGTACAAGGTCCAGAAGAGGACAGTGACTAAAGCTTTGTGGAAGTAACTTTTCTGGATGAGGGATATGGATAATGAAGTAAAAATCTCCAACCAGTTGATGTTTTTTTAAAAATAATTAACATTTGTATATTTTTAGTTTACATCATTGATTTCCACAAGATTTTGCGTTACAAATTTTCTCCCCGTCTTTCCCCTACCCACTCCCCCAAAACAGTGATCACACTGTATACCCCCTCCCCCAATCTGCTCTCTCCTATATCCTCCCCCATCACCCCTCTGACTTTGTGGTAGAGCAAGATAGATCTCCCTATCCCAGTGTTTCCATATCTTATTTCCCAGTTGCATGTGAATAACTAATAATAATAATAATAATAATGATATATTTAACATATGATTTTAGAACTTTAAATTCTAGATTCTTTCCATTCCTCCTTTGTCACCCACCCGCACTGGAACTACAGGCTGTACAAGTATAGTTACATAGAATATCTCCACAATGGACATATTGTGTAACACTGATGATATTTCCCTCCTTTCTATCCTGCCCTCCCCTTGTTCTATTCTTTATTTTGTTCCTGTCCCTTTACAGAAGTGTGTGCTTCTAACAACCCTCCCCTGCAACTTGCCCTCCCCTCCATCATCTCCTCTCTCATCACCTTGCCCCTACTCTCCTCCATGGCAAGATACCCATTTTAGAGTGTATGTCATTCCTTCCCTAAGCCAAATTCAATGAGAGTAAGGTTCACCCATTCTCTTTTAGACTTCCTGTTCTTCCCCTACATTGTAACAGCTATATGTTGCCTCTTGTATATGAAATGATTGACCCCTTTCTCTCTCTCCTTGTCTCCTCTCATTCTATTCCTCTCCCACCTCTTAATTTCACCTTTTAAAATATCATCTCTTCCTATTTAATTGATCCTATGCCCTCTGTCTATGTACACATATATACACACACTCAGATATGTATTCGTATGCATATATATATATATATATACACACACACACTCTCCTATATAGACATATGTGTATGTATACATATATATACATATGTATGTGTGTGTATATATACTTATACACACACACACATACACACATACACACACACACACACACACAAACATACAAACATTTATATTCCCTTCATCTATTCTCATACTGAGAAAAGTTTCCTAAGTTACACTTCTCATTTTTCCATGTTGGCATGTAAATAGTTCACCTTTGAAAAGTTCCTTATGATTTCTTTTCCATGTTTACCTTCTCATGCTTCTTGTGTTTGAATGTCAAATTTTCCATTCAGTTCTGGTTTTTTCCTCAAGAATGCTTGAAAGTCCTCCATCTCATTGAATGACCATATTTTCCCCTGAAACATTATACTCAGTTTGGCTGCGTAGGTGATTCTTGGTTTTAATCCTAGCTCCGTTGACCTCTGGAATATATTCCAGGCCATTTAATCTCTTAATGTAGAAGCTGCTATATCCTGGGTTATCCTGATTGTGTTTCCACCAATTCAAATTATTTCTTCTTGGCAGCTTTTAATATTTGCTCCTTGATCTGGGAGGGGAGAGCTCTGTCTGGGGTTTTCACAGCTTCTGGAACTATTAGGGGGCTGCAGTCTCTTCAGCCCCCACCAGCTTTGGCTCACTGAAAACACACCTCAGGACTACCACCCAAGACCATGATCCAATCCAAGTAGCTCAAGGCAAGAACACTTAGCCCCTGAATGATCACTTGGCACCCCTGCAATCTGCAGGCTGGAAGCTCTGAAGCAGCCACGTGGAGGTGGCTACAGGGCCACATCTTCAGACTGCTTCTAGCTCTGGAGGCAGTCAACTGGGCCCGCTATCTGAAATTTAGCAGAGGTCCACTGACCTTTTCCCTTTGTCCTTGGCTCTTGTGGGTTGGTAATTCTAAAAACTGTCACAGCTGCCGGTGATTCACTCTCAAGAAAGCTCCAGCCAGCACTTCTCCTAGAGGGCCTGGGGATAAAACCACACGGGGCTGGGCTCTGCTCCCAGCATCCTGCAACAGCCCTTTCTGTCCATCTGCCAGGCTGCCTTTAGAGGGAGCCTTGTTTGTCTGTCATTTTATGAGTTCCGGAGCTCTAAAATTTGTTTAGAATCATATTTCATAAGTATTTGAGGTGGTTATGGGGGGAGCCACGGAGTTTCCTTGCTTCTATGCCACCATCTTGACTCCACCCCAACTGATATTTTTGATGACAACAAAGTAGAAATGATTGCAAACAGTAGGTAGACTGGCCTATGAGTAGATCAGTCCTTGGAATATTTGTGGATATTTCCCAATTTTTGGTTAGGATTTTATTTTTCCCTATTTACATGTAAAACAAGTTTTAATATTCATTTTTAAAGTTTTGCATTACAAATTCTCTCTCTTCCTTCTTGCCCACACCCCCATTGAGAGGACAAGCAATTTAATATGTCATACATTTGTAGTCATACAAAACATTTCCATAAGTCATGTTGTTAAAGAAAACATAGACCAAAAAAAAAACCCTCGAGAAAAATAAAGGAAGCAAATAAAGTATGACTCAATCTGTATTCATATACCATCAGTTCTCTCTCTGGGGATGGCTAACATTTCCTAACACTTTTCATCACAAGTCTTCCAGAGTTGTCTTGGATTGTATTGCTGAGAGTAGTGAAGTCATTCACAATTTATCATCTTGCAATATTGCTGTTGCTTTGTACACAGTACATTTCACTTTGGATCAGTTCATGTAAGTTTTTCCAGGTTTTTCTGAGAGCACCCTGTTCTTCATTTTTTTTTAATTTTAAAAGAATATTTACCTATAAAATACTTGATTTTATCTAAAATTATATGCATAGATATTTAACTTCTAATAATAAGGGAGTAGCAACAGAAACTTAAATATGGTAAAGATTTTGTCAACATTAAATACAAGTGATATTTTTAGTGCTAAGAGGGCAGAAGGATTTCTCAAGATAATAAAAGGCATCCTAATTTGTAGAAAATCAGGCCTAGTTCTATTCAATGGATTCAATTAATCTCTACTACATAATATAACCATTAGGATGAAATGCCTGTTTGCAAATCACATCTATTTAAAATATGCTTAATCGGGACTGTTCATTCTTCTCTTGGCACTTCATGTATTCAGGAAAATATAGAATAGAGCATGGGACTGGGTGTGGGTGTCTATAGCTGCAGAAGCTTGTCTTTCATTCTGTAACAATGGCAAACAGTTTGGTTTTTTTTTTTCCCTGAAGATGCTGAACAAATGATCTTTTTTTTTCCATTTTCCACTGGGGAAATACTTCGTGAGGGTCTCTTACTCTTCCTCTGTCACCTGGGCTGCCACTTTGAGCCTCATATGGAAGGACACTCATGAGGTAGCTCTAGCTAAGCTCATGCTACCTTTGTATATCCTTTAAAAGCCCTATTTCATCTGAGTGAGCAGTTCATATTTGCTAAGGACAGTCTGCCTTTTGGCCTCCAGGCTGGATGCTAAAAGGAGATTTTTGGGGTAAGATCTTCGGTCTTTTTTACCAAGTTGTCCTTGGTCAGTAATGATCTGCTTTAGCTGGGGTTGAATGGTGAACTGCTCTAGGAAGACTTCCTTGTTCATCCATATCTGTTAACTGTGACGGGCTGAGCTCTGAGAGTTCTGGAGATGCATCAGGGATATCAGGCATCTTGTAACCACACCCATTTTGGCCTGTCAGCATTGGGGCATCTGTGATGGGAACAGGCAATAACAGAATGGAGAGGAATCCATAGGAGGGAGCAGAAGACTTGGGTGTGAAATACCTTGAGACTGGAGAAACAATGTCAGTAAATGGACAGGAAGCCATGGGTCTCTTTGCTTCCTGTGGAAAATATGAGGGGAGAAATGGGAAACCCTGAGTAGCATAAGGAGGCATTCCTGAACTGGGAGTCACAACTCAAGGATTCTTCCAAAACTCATTCAAGAGATTGAATATTTTTTCCAAGGTTAGAGTACATGGTAAAAATGTTTACTAATGAACAGGTAACAAACACTCCATGTTTATTCATTAAAGGATGTATTGGAGATAAACATTGATGAATGGTTTTGTCTAAGGAAACCAGATACTAATGTTTATTGTAAAATTGTTTACAGTGAATGGTAATTTGTATTCCACATCTCTCTGTATTTCAGCTATGCTGGAGTGTGTGCTGAGCAGAGACTCTATGAGTTACTGCTTCTGCTGCTGGAGGCTGGTGAAACACCTTCCCAGCCCCTCCCCCCCCACACACAGACTACACTGTGACCACAGTCTCTGCTGTGTTCGTGCACCTATTCACCCTAAGACTTGCCATCCTGGACTGTGACCCAGATCTCAGTATGGGAAAACAACAGAGTCAGGTCTCAGTACTAGCAAAGAGACCCCTGTAATTTCCTTCTGACCAGCTGTTTGACTCCATTTATGAACTGAGAGCTCTGAAAGCAGCTGCTGCCACAGCTGATTCAGTGGCTTACAAAGACTGTTCCTGGTTTGCTGGGGCTGGGTCTGTGATGGCACAGCCTGTACTGGACTGTGATCCTCTCTCACCCCGGTGCAGACAACCTTTCCTGCTGACCTTCTAAATTATCTTGGGCTGGGAAATTGTTTCACTCCAGTTTTTTGGTGGGTTCTCTAGAAATGGGTTAGATTCATGATTTAAAAGTACTTGGAGATGTTTTGGGGAGAATGCAGGTGAGTGCCTGCCTTTACTCCACCATCTTGGGTCTGCCTCTCCAATTGTTTTAGTAGAAGTTACCATTTGGAAACTTGTGATAAACTTATTTTTAGTGCTGTTTGACTAAATGACTTTTGCTGTTTTGTAAAGTGGACATTAAAGAATTAATAGTTGTTGCTGAGTCAGAATTGGATGATTATCCAAAAGGGAAGTTCCAACCCACCCTTTCTTCCTTTTGATTTCTACTGTGGCTCCAAAAAGGCAAGAAAAACATGATATTTGAGAGGTGGACAGGGTAAGGCCTCTACTCAGACCTGATTGAGGTCCTTATTTCTTATTGATCTAAGGTGAATTAGTATTTCAAGATGAATGTCCAAGGAATCTTGTGAGTCTAAGAAATGCAAAGATTTGATTTGAAGTTTCATCAGACCTAAATGACAGTGACTTTAGTGGCTAAAAGAGCAGGAGCGCCCAAAGACCATGTGAATGGCTAAAGAGATAAGAAGAGCAACCCAAGAACTATGCCATCTCCAGGGAATTAGATGCTTGGAGACCATTCAAAAAGTTGTGGTTTGGAAAGTGACAAGTTCATGGACCTTCCAATAAAAACTGGGTTGCCCTCCACCCCCCACACACATTAGGGAGATTCAGCTAAGAAGATTTCAGGATTTCATGAACATATAAAAGGACTCATTGCTAGTAGTTGTGAGATCTCACTCATCTCAATGGGCTCTGTCCTTGTATCTCACTGCAACTGAATTTTAAGTTGGAGTCTATTTTACCAGATTCTCTCTCTCTCTCTCTCTCTCTCTCTCTCTCTCTCTCTTTCTTTCTGTCTTTCTCTCTCTCTCTCTGAGAGACAGACAGAAAGACAGAAAGACATAAACATGACAACGATGCAGAGGAGAAGAGGGGGGTTGAAAGGAAAGCAGGGGAGAGGAAACAAGAAAAAAAGGGAAAAGAGAAAGGGAGGAGAAGGATGAGAAAGGGAAAGGAAGAGAGAGTTCAGAAACAAAAAAAAACAGAAAAAAGAAAGGGAAAAATAAGCAAGAAATATCTGATTTCCATTTTAATTTAGAAAACTGAACAACTAAATGTACATTAAATCAAGTCTCTTACACAGCAGGGAGGCAGTCTCTCTTGGTAACTACTGACAGCAAAGAGGGCATGCAATTTATTTGTCACTTTCAAGTTTGTCCTTACCTTTGAAAGTGTTTTCCTGCATAGCAAGCAGTTCAGTGTATCGAACTCCTGAACCAAACTTCTGACGTTACAGAATACTATCATGACTTCTGGCTTCTCTTTCTCTCTTTGGTGATTGCTATTTTTTTTCTCTTTATTCCCATTAATGGTTGGTTGCTTTTCTCAGAGAAAGAAGATTGAAAGGGTAGATGGAAAGTAGTGACACCTGCTTCAGATCACACTGGCAATGTATTTTTTTTTCATTACTAGCTTTGATATTTTCTTTTCTTTTTTATTTTGAGTGGAAGAGAGCTCTAAATTGAGATAGGTTAGGTAGGCAGTAATACACATGAATTGGTTTTACTAACCCATGCATTTGTTTCTAAAATATTTTTATTAACTAATTAATGAAAAAAAGGAATGATTTTACACTAATTTTTCCTATTGTTGGGAAACCGAAAGAATTTTGAATCTGTAGTTACTGTCTCTACCCCTTGTTATCTTTGTGACCATGGAAAGGGTCATTAAACATCTGAGAGTCTGTTTCCTCATCTGCAAAATTAAATGATTGATAATGACTAGATAATACGTGTGGTCAATCTGAACTCTATACAATATCATTGAAAGAAGAATATTTGTGTAACACTTCAATAGAAGGAAGCAGTCTTTATAAAATTATTCTCCCCCACATCTAAAAGGAATCACTTTTATATTTTTTTCACTATTTTCCTTTCTTTTTTTTCCACTGTTCCTTAACTATTACTTTCTTCTTCTTTTCTCCTTGTTCTGTATCTCCTATCTTCCCAAAGCTATAATAGTACAGGATTAGGAAGTATGGTCAATTTAGTGGTCAAGATCATGTATTTTTTTTCTTTGTTTGGGGAGGGGGGACATCAAGGATAACAGTTATCATACCATTCCATTATTTCACCCAAAAGCCTTGATTTTCTCTATTTTTTTGTCTGTCCATCTGCTTGTCTCTGTCTCTCTCTCTCGCCATGCCCCATGTGTCTCACTTTGTCTCTCACATATACACAACAACAAAAAAAACTTTTAAAAGAAACCTATGACCTTTGATACATAACATGTTATTTTACATTGGTACCAAATTTAGTTGCTAAACTCAAAAAATCTATATGATTGTGTATATGTAAACAGAACATTTGGTGAAATCATTTAAACATATTAAATTTGTTTTTTTTTAATTTATATAACAGTTTTTTTTCTAGTTAGCTCCTCATATATTAATATTATATGGTATAAGATATTATATTTCATGAATATTCCATTTTGCAGGATAGTGCCTATCATTTTCCACTGGGCTGGTTTCATATGAGTGACTACTTCCACCATTTGCATAAATGATATATGGACTGGAAGCATGGATTCACCCTTTGTCCATCTTGCATAAGTCAGTATTTAAGTCAATGTATCAAGCAACAGAAAGAACAAGATACAGTATACAAGACAGGGCATTTCTGAAAATAGCACGGTGAAACTATGTGTGTGTGTGAGTGTGTGTGTGTGTGTGTGTGTGTGTGTGTGTGTGTGTGTGTAGTTAGCATTCATATATATGAACAAATTCAGATTTAACGGAATTAAGAGCTAGTTTCCTCCCTGTATAAAATATTGGTTTCTTAAATCTGGGCCACAGGACAACATCTTTGAATTTAACGGAAGAAAATTGAATGAAAAATGCATTATTAATGTCTTGAGATTTATTTCCACAGGTGTTCAGTACTTTCCTATGCTGCTGTAAGAAGAAACGTCATTTGGGTTTCTGAAATGATTTCCTGGCTTTGATAATCTAGATGGGTAATGAAGAATTAGCATTGAAAAATAATTAAAAGCAATCATTTGGATCTTACTTTCTGAATGATTTTTTTCCTTTGAAAGAATGAAAAGTTTTAGTGAAGAAATTCTAAAATTTTATGTTAATGTCTTCTGTTTCTAAAAAAGACTTTTTTGCAGATATAAAAAAGGATCAATATGATGGTGATGAAATCTAAGTAGACACTTATTAACATTATAATAGTTTTGTTTATCTTATATCCTGTGGTAGAAAATAAATCATTGTCCTACTAAATTTAATAACAAAATATTTTATCCACCTATATATAATTTTTTTTAAATGGTTAAAAAAAGAATACATCACTCATCTGAGATTGGAGAAAGGATGTTTCCCACTCCCCCCTCTGGAAAGTTAGAAACCAATTTATTATGCTTTAAACAAGTATTTAACATTCTCATTTATTTTGAGATGTGGTAGTTATACTGTACCTGAATAAACATCTGCATTATCCCCAGTTATAGTTATTACTGTTTCTATATTCAAAGCAGCAAACATGCTGTATGTGTAAGGAGACAAAGCAATGATGAATGATTTTTATTAGCACTGTAACTCCTAGAGGTAAGGAGATAAGCTGCAATAAATGGGTTCTGGAAGAAAGGTCTTTGACAGGGAGATGCTTGTTACTACAAAATCTTGTTATATTTTACATAGCAAATAAGTTTTGTATTAATAACATTTGCAAGCTGTGCATCTCTAAGGCCTGGGATAGAAATTTAATTTACTTCCATGGCTTTACTAAGATTCAAATACAATTTCTGGATCTATCTAACGCCAGATTTTTTTAAAAAACATGGAACTTAATATTTAAATGGAAAAATTATACCAAATAACAAAGACTGAGTTATGTTCCTCTCAAAAAAAATTAATCTGCCAAACTAAATATGCTTAATGAGAAAAAAATGGAGAGAATCAAGACCTGTTTTCTAGTCATTGATAAACTATAAAATTTATTTTTTAAACATACTTTTTTCACTTTATTTTTTGTGTTTTTCCCCTTTTGATATGTTTCTTCTTCCACAACTACGACTGAAATGGAAATACGTTTTACATAACTACGCATATACAACCCGCATCAAATTGCCTACCATTTTAGGAACAGGGGAGAAGAAGGAGGGAAAGAGAAAAATTAGGGATTCAAAATCCTGTAAAAATGAATGCTAAAAATAATCTTGACATAATTGAAAAACATACTATTAAAAAATGAAAAAAAGAAAGTTCATTGAGAGACAGAGTCGCCAAATCAGATTTATTTGTTGCTTAGGGAAACCAAGAACAAACCAAAACTGCCTCACCCTCCACCTGCTGAAATCTCCCTTTTCCTTCTTTCAGGTTTCCTCACACCACAGATGGCCAATCATTGTTGATAACTATACTGTCAACCAGTCAAGTGCCCAAAACCCAAATTGTGGAGCTCACGTTGTGTCTCCTAAGCATTTGAAGCTCAACTGTGTTGTGAGTATAGGTGCCTAGGGTACCAGATGAAATCCTCAGGTTCACAAACCAAGATGCCTGTTCCATAGAACACTAGTCAGCAGAGTCCTGGGCCTACAAAAAGGATGATACCATTTAGCAGACCACTGGACCTGTATGACAAACCCAACATATAGATCCAGTAGCCATGTATGTGTCTGGTTCCAAAGTTATTCTTCACAGGATAACATGAAGGACCTGGTTCTGCTAACCTCCTCCCTCCTCTGTCTTACTCCCAACACATTTGTTCCTACAAGGCCTTCCAGAGTTATACTCTAACTTGGAACCTGCTCTCAAATTCAGGCCCTACCCTAGGAAAGTTCTGTCTGTCACTCTCTCTTCCTCCTTAGTATGCTACAATGTGGAAAGATTCTTGTTGGAAATGTGAGAAAGGAGAAATGAAAACCATTGCCCTGCCTTGGGGACTTTTAGCCTATCCTTCCCCATACAAGGACAGATGCTAATAAAGTGATCAATTCAAAGGAAAATGTCTCCAGCTCCTCCTTGGGGCACCGCCTCTCCATGCCCTCCCCTGACAATGTTAAAAGGCCTTTCTTGCCTCAGTCTCCCTTTACTTCCCTCTTCCTTTTTTAAAATTTTTATTTTTTTTTAAATTTTTGGTTTTCAATATTCATTTCCACAAGATTTTGAGTTACAACTTTTCTCTCCCTATGCCTCTTCTATCCCCCACCCCGAAATAGCAAGCCTATTGAATACCCATGCGCTCAATGGGTTCTCTCTTATATCCTCCCCCTCTATCCCCCTAATTTTCTAGTAGGGCAAGATGGGTTTCTATACCCCATTACCTGTATATCTTATTTCCTAGTTGCATGTAGAAAGCAAATTTTTAAACATTTGTTTTTAAAACTTTGAGTTCAGGATGTTTTTCCCTTCTTCCTTCCTCATCCACCCCCACTAGGAAGATAAGCACTTCATTTTAGTTAGTTCATGTATAGTTACCCAAATCATTTCCATAGTAGTTATATTATGAAAGACTAACCATATTTCTCTTCATCCTATCCCACACCCCACTTATTCTATTTTCTCCTTTGACCCTATCCCTTTTCAAAAATGTTTGCTTCTAACTACCCTTGCCCCCAATCTGCCCTTGCTTCTATTCTCCCCCCTCTTATCTTCTACCTCCATATTTTCCTGTAGGGTAAGATACCCAGTTGAGTGTGTATGTTATTACATCCTTATGCTGAATTCAATGAAAATCAGGTTGTCCCATTCCCTTTCACCTTCCTACACTTCCCCTCCATTGTAACGGTTTTCTCTTGCCTCTTTTATATTCTATCACTTCCTTTCTTCTTCTCTCAATAAAGTCCTCTCTCACTCCTTAATATTATTTTCACATATCATCCCTTCATATTCAACTCATCCTGTCTCCTCTATGTATAAATGAACATACAAAGGATGACACTCACATATGTATTTGTATGCACATACATCCTCCTATACATACATATACATGTATATATACATACATAAATACATATACACACATACACTTATATTCCCTTCAGCTATCCTCATACTAAGAAAAGTCTTATGAGTTACAATTTTCATTTTTCCATGTAGGTATATAAATAGTTTAGTTTTAATAAGTTCCTTATGATTTCTTTTTCCTGTTTACAATCTCATGCTTCTCTTCTTGTTTTGAGAGTAAAATTTTCTGTTCAGCTCAGGTTTTTTCATCAGGAATGCTTGAAAGTCCTCTATTTCATTGAATGACTATATTTTTCCCTGTAGCATTATGCTCAGTTTTGCTGGGTAGGTGATTCTTGGTTTTAATCCTAGCTCCTTTGACCTCCAGAATATCACATTCCCAGACTTTGAGCCCTTAATGTAGAAGCTGCTAGGACTTGTGTTATCTTGATTGTATTTCCACAATACTGAATTTTTTTCCCTGACAGCTTGAAGTATTTTCTTCTTGACCTAGGAACTCTGGAATTTGGCTTTAATATTCCTAGGAGTTTTCATTTTGGGATCTTTTTTCAGGAGGCAATAGGTGAATTTTTCCAATTTCTATTTTGCCCTCTGCTTCTGGAATACCAGGGTAATTTTGCTTGATAATTTCTTGAATGATGGTGTCTAGGCTCTTTTTTTTTATCATGACTTTTAGTTTCAGGTAGACCAATAATTTTTAAATTATTTCTCCTGGATCTATGTTCCAGGTCAGTGGTTTTTCCAATGAGATATTCCACATTGCTTTCTATTTTTTCAATTGTTTGAATCTATTTTATAATATCTTAATTTTTCATAAAGTCATTAGCTTCCAATTGCTCCAATCTCAGTTTGAAGGAATTATTCTCTTCAGTGTGTTTTTGAAATTTCTTTCCCAACTGCCAAATTTGGCTTTTTAAAGCCTTCTTCTCCTCATTGGCTTTTTGGCCCTGTTTTGCCATTTGAGTTAGTCTATTTTTTAAGGTGTTATTTTCTTCAGTGTATTTTTGGGTCTCCTTTAGCAGGCTGTTGACTCACTTTTCATGATTTTCTTGCATCCTTCTCGTTTCTCTTCCCAATTTTTACTCCACTTCTCTTACTTGATTTTCAAAATCCTTCTTGAGCTCCTACACGGCCTATAAGCAGTTCATATTTTTCTTGAAGGCTTTTGATCCAGGAGTTCTGACTTCACTGTCTTCCTCCCACTCCATGCCTTTATCCTTTTCATCCCCCCAAAAGGATTCTATTGTCTAGTTATGCTTTCACCACTTGCTCATATTGGCAGCCAATTACTTGACTTTTGAGCTCTTTGCCATGGTAGAACTCTGCTTCCACAATGGAGAGAGCTATGTCCCAAATTGCTGGGGTTTTTGTAGCTGCTAGAGCTATTATATGGTTGCCTTCTCTACAGCCCCTCCAAGCTTTTGCTCACTGGTCACACACCCCAGGACCACCACCCAAGACCGCAATCCAGATCCAAGCAGGTCAAAGCAAGTGTGATTACCCTCTGAATGATTTCTTGGCCACCCTACAATCTTCAGCCAGGAGCTCTGAAGCAGCCATATGGCAATGGCTGCAGCTACCATGCCTCTGCTGCTTCTCCCTCTGGGGTAACAATCAGACAACACTCTTCTATCTCCCCTTGGACCAACAATGTTCCATTCTGATGTTTTACTTTGTCTTTGGCATTTATGGATTGAGAAGTCTGGAAACCACAACAGGTGCTGGTGATTTATTCTCATGAAGGTTGTTCTAACCCTGGCTGGCTGGGGCTGCCCTGGGGCTAAAACACAGGCTCAGGCAGGACTGTGGTCCACTCCTAGAACACTGCAATGGATCCTTCCTGCCAGCCTGTTGGCCTTGCTGAAGCAGGAGACTTGTTTCTCTCTGTCACTTTGTGGATTCTGTAGTTCTAAAATTTGTTTAGAGTCATTTTTTTACATGTATTGGAGGAGATGGAAGCCAGAGCAGTGTGGAAGTGCTATATCTACTCTACCATCTTGGCTCCATCCCTCTAAAATTTATTTATATGATTTGATCTTCCCAGTACAGAACTATTTCATTAATGTTTTTAAAAACAATTAAAAAGCAAAATCAGATGTTAGCAAATGCTGTCTCCAGCTTAGAAAAGTATGTGAGTTTGTGAATCAAAGAATGATGATCTCAATTTTATTATTTTTATTATTATGAGTCTTGTTACTGCAGATGAGTCACAGGTGTTGGAAAATATCATATATAAACACATTCTGTATATTCCATGATCTGATCATTTGTTTTTTCTGCAAAGACATCCAGCTGTGAGAATGGCACCAACAGGAAAGTAGCGAAGAGAAATTTTATGGATCGGGTGGTTTTGCCTATAAGCAGTCACCAGAGAACCAGAGTCAGAGTAAAAGTTTGTGAAGCCACATTTAGGTAAAACCGTTGTACTTAACAATGAATTTATTTATTCATTGTTAAGAGCACTCAACTACTCAGTCACATAAAGATGGAAAAGAAGCAACAAATTTAAGAATTATTATAAAAAGAGGAAGTGATAGGAATTGACAGTAGCTGGATTAAAAGTAAGGAAGTTGAGAAGGAAAAAAATGGAAAGGGAGCATTCCTTGTTGAGGAGATTAGGTTGATGTTGGTTACTGTATGTGGCAGATTGTTGTCATAACTTGTGCCTTAGCAATCAAAGCTCTTTACTCATAGAGGCCAGTTACAACTTTAGAAGTTTCTCAATTTTTCATATTCTCCCTAGCTCATTTTTTCCTTTCAAAGAGAAATCCCAGAAGTCTTAGAATTTGACTTTTATCATATAAAAACTTCCATATAACCATGCCTAATGTCATGAGGAAGTAAATGTGCTTATTATGTAAAAGAGAGAACATGATAAAAGATTTACAAATAAGACAGTCAAGTAAAATTTCATCTTGAGTAAATCATGTTTTTTTTTCTTTTTTTTTTAGGAACTTCTACTGTCACTCCAATGTGAGAAGAATGCATAAAAACCACAATGCAGATGACAAAAGACAAAATTCATAGTTTCTGTCATATAATTTTAATACCTAAAATAATCATTGAAAGTAGAATTGGAAGAAAATATGCAGATTGGAAAAATCTGTAATAAACATTTGATAAGATACTATTTTTTGAAATCTAAACAGTCAAGAGCCGTCTCCATGAAAAAGCAGTCAAAAGTCATAGTTTCCTAGAGAACACATGGCCAATAACTGTCAAGGGAAAAAAAATGTTTGAAATCACTTGCAATTACAGAAACAGAAATTTAAAACTCTGATATATGGCCTCACACACATTAAATTGGCACTAATGGGAAAAATAGGGAATTTCAATGTCTGTATGTCCAACAGGAAGCCAGCATTCACTCCTATTTAAACTGTGGATTAGTCTAATGTTCTGGAAAATAATTGTGAATTAAGTAATAAAAGATCCTAAATCATTCATATTCTTTCCTCTTGACATCAGAGTATACTTTTGGATTTATACACCAACGATTTTAATGGCAACAATAGAAAAAAAAAACAACAACCACTTTCTTCCCCCTCCCATAACCAGCTCCCCCAAAAATAATTATATCAGCATTAGTTATTTAATCTCTCTAAGATTAGAGTGATGTGGGATTCCTGTCACAGTAAGAAGGCAGATAAGATTCAATTTTTTTTTTTTTTTGCTGATAAGGACAATCCAAAGAGCATCTACAATGCCCTGAAGGCTATTTAAGGGCCAAAGACCTCTGGTACCTCTCAACTACTCTGCAAAAATGAAGCCACACTGATCAGTGATAAGGACATGATTCTGGAGAGGTAGGTTGAACACTTCTGTAGTGCACTGAATGGGACCATAATCAACTAAAGTTGAAAACATTGATCCTAAACCTCAGGTTGAAATCAATCCCTCTCTAGTCCAAATTCCAAATGAAGACAAGCTTTTGAATGCCATTAGGCTGCTCTCATGTGGTAAAGTGTCTTGTGCTGATTCTGTTTCAGCTGAAATTTACAAGGTAGGGGTCTACTGCTCACATAAAAGTAGATTGAAAATTTCCAGGTTATATGGCAAGAGAAGATTATCACCCAGGAGTTCAAGGATACTGCCTTTGTCCATTTCTATAAAAGGAAAGGAAACTAGTTGTTCTGTGAGACTCACAGGGGATTCTCTGGCAAGATTGCTGCAAAATTCTTACCAGTGTCTTCTTTAATTGATTACTCCTTCACCTGGAAGAATGATCACCTGCCTGAGTATCAGTGTGGCATCAGAAAGTGCTGAGGAATAGCCAACATGGGGGTTGCAGCCAAACAACTTCAGGAAAAATATCAGGAGCAGAACAGAGGTCTGCATAAAATATTCATTGACCTGACCAAGTATTTTGATACCATTACTCATGAGGGCTTATGGAAGATCATTGGAAAACTTGGTTACCCAGAGAAGCTCATCAGTATTGCGTACCAGTTTCACAATGGCATGGTTGTGGATAAAGGATTCTCTCACAATTTCTAGTCAGCAATGGGATGAGGCAGGGCTATGGGCTTACTCTCAAATTTTTTAGCATAATGTTTTCTAAGATGTCAGATGTCTTTTATGAAGATGAAACTATCATTGAGGTTAGTTCCTTGTAATGGTAATGGACTTTAAAGATCTCCTTGTATTGGCTTGATTTTGAGGTTAGGGGTTAAAACCAAGAGCTTGTGAATTCTTCTTTTGGGATGGACTTGTTGACATGAAGAGAGAGGGCTGAACTGGGAGAAGCTGGGAAAGTGGATTTAGAGACAATCCCAAGCAGAGGAGTCCAGAAGAACTTTTGGGGAGCAGTATCATGGAGGCAGAGAGGAGAATTGCCAGAGGCCAGAGCTGCTGAGAGAGAGACTGCTGAGGGCCATTTGGAGATGCCAAAGATTTTTGAGAACTGCCACCTGGAGTTGCTGAGAACTGAAGAGGCATGGCTGTGATGCCAGTATTTTGTCTATCTGTTTTGATGTTGTTTTGCCAGATTCATATGCTGGTGAAGGACAGTGCTGTTATTGCAGAGGTCCTGGAACCTTGTTGGTTCAGAAGCCCTGTAGTAGGATATTCTTGTTGTATGTGTACAGAAATCCTGGAAGAAGGTCTTGCTGATGTTTTCAGGGCTTCTGGGACTTTTCTGTAGGCAGAGAATGAATTGATGAGGACACTGGCAATGTATCTTGTGGCTTTGTTAAGCTTTGTCTCCCCAGGAACAGAGATCACTGATAATTTGCCTTGGGTCAGGATGAAGACGCCCATCCTTGGGCATGAAATGGTGTGATGATATCTTAACCTTGTTGTGGCTTAGGGGTAGATGGCCTTTTGTGCTCTCCACTGCCCCTTTTGAGAAGGTGCTTGGTGTTAACTGATGATAATTGTAATTCACTTGTGATCTAGGGGTGAAAAACTTTTGACTTTTTTGTGCTCTGTGACTGATCAAATGAATGTACTTTGTTTATCATTGGAAATTAATCTCCATTTGAGAAGAGAGACTTTGTGATTGACTAAATGAATGTACTGCCAAGAGGTGGAGTAGTACTTGGATTGAATTGAGGATTTACTAAATTATTGAATTACACATGGTGAATACCGTATTTTGATTTTCTCTTTTCTGTGAATGTTTTGCCTTAATTTGTCACTGAATAAAATGGAGAACTACTATTCTGGTAACTCAAACCTTGGAATTTGCCTTTGCTTTGCATTACAGTCTTGTACGTATGGTAAATTATTTAACTTGAAAATGCTATAAGACAAAAGTAAAGTGGAGGGAGAGTTGGTGTACAGCTTTTTGATCTGAAATGATTCTGCACTGAATGCAGCCTCTGAGACTGAGATGGAACAAATTAAGAGTTGACTCCCTGCCACTTGTGCTAATTTTGTCTGGACAACTAGCACCAAGAAAATAAGTATTCTCCACCAATCAGCATCACACTATTCATACATTGAACCTTTGGTTAAAGCAAAAGGACAAATTTTGAATGCTGTGGATAGGTTCACTTACCTTGACTGTATACTTTCCAGAGATCCACATAAATAATTAAATTGACTCACAAATGGCAAGAGTTGGCTCAGTGTCTGGGAGGGTCCAAAGGAAAGTGTGAAGAGAAGAAGTATTAGGATGCCTACCAAAGTGATGGTTTATGGAGCCATTGTCCTGACTTCATTGTTATATGGCTGTGAAACCTGGACAGTTTACCAGCACCATACCAGAAAACTGAATTGCTTCCATTTGAATTGTCTTGGGAAGATTGTGAACATTATCTGGAAAGACAAGGTACTAAAGACTGAGGTCCTCACTCAAACTCAACTCCATTGGGTTAGCTACATAGTCCAAATGCCAAGCAAACATTTTCTTAAAGACTGTTTTATGGATAATTCATACAAGCACTCAGATGGGGGTCAGAAGAAGAGATACAAGGTCACTTTCAAGGTCTTTCTGAAGAACTTTAGTATTGATTGTGAGACATAAGAGACACTATGAGCAAAGCACAATTGCAGTAACTCAAAAGAAACATGAGAAGCACAAATCTAGAGACATCTGTCCACCAAATGTTCAGATGAACTATTTTTACTTGACCTGTGATATAGCCTTCCCAGCTTGTTTTGGACTGATCAGCTACAGTGGAATACTTTGTCGCTTGACTCCAACACTGCAGTGTTATTTTGAGTATGAAGTACAGTTATTTTTTAATCAAAAACTAGACATAAAATAGTTGACAACGGTTGGGGAAATTGGTGAGGAAACTTGTTTGGGAATAATGTGATAATATTGTTCAGTAAGGAATGATTTCTTATGAAAGCTGAGTGTTAATATCTTTGATTATTTATAAATTGCAAAAAGATTCTTATTCTTATAATTTTGAATCAGTTCCCTATATAAAGAAGAAATGAGACTTCTATTGGAGAAAACTGTTACATTTTTCCCATAAAATTCTTCTGATTTTCTCTACATTTATTTTATTAATCCAAAAATATATCTAAAATGGTCCAATGTATACAGCACTATATCTGGAGTAAAAAATACCTGAGTAAAAATCTAAACTCAGACTCTTAATAGCTGTATGACCCTGGTCATGTATGATCCTGGTCAAATCATCAAATCTCTATTTGCCTGACTTTCCTCATCTGTAAAAGGGGGATAATTATAGCACATACTTCCCAGAGTTGCTGTTAGGATCAAATTAGATTGTAATTGTAAAGCACTTAGCACTGTGCTTGGCACACACTAAGATGGATAGATAGGCAGACACACACATGTCTCAATACATATATGTATATGTGAATATGTATTATTATATACATATACATATGCACACATATGGTTTGTTGGCCTCCATTCTCCAAAATGACCAAAGTAACATCACTTTATTGGGTTTAGGGTACAATATGTCCAGCTGTGGGTGATCAGATCAATATAAACTGGGAAGACCCTATTATAGGTTGGGCACAAATAATCCATATGAACATTTAGAGTGAAGATGCCTCTAAATTTGCCCATCTCACATTTCTTTTGAACTATTGCATTTCTGCTTTACTCAGAGAGTACTCAAAGTACTTGGATACATGACATGTCATTCTGCATAGTCCTGTGCCAGTGCCTCCCATGTCTCACAACCAATACTAAAGTTCTTCAGAGAGATCTTGAGAGTGTCTTTCTATTGCTTCTTCTGACTTCTATGAGAATGCTTTTCTTGTGAGTTGTCCATACAATAGTCTTTTATTTTTGGTATTCAAATAATTTAAATAATGTGGATTGCCCATCAGAATTATACTTTTTCAGTAAACTTCAAGTGCTTGGAAATTCAGCTTAAGAAAGGAACTCAGTGACTGGCAACTTATCTTGCCATATGATCCTCTGAATCTCCCTAAGACAATTCAATGGAAGCAGTTCAATTTTCTGGCATGGTCCTGGTAAACTGTCCCAGTTTCATAGACATACAACAACGAAGTCAGCACAATGTCTTTGTAGACCTTCAGTTTGATAGTCAGTCTAATACCTCTTCTCTCCCACACTTTCCTTCAGAGCCTAGCAAACACTGAGCTAGCTGTAGCAATTCATGAGTAAATTTCATCGTTTGTGTGGATATCCCTGAAGAGGATACTGCCAAGGTAAGTGAACGTATCCACAGCATTCAAAATTTCTCCATTTATTTTAACTGATGGTTCCATGTATGAATGGTGTGGCATTTGATGGAGAAGAACCTTTATTTTTATGAGGTTGTCAGTCTAAAATTAGTGAAAGTAACAGATAATTGCTCCATATTCTGTTGAATATCTGCCTCAAAGTCTGTATTGAATGCACAATCATCTGAGAACAAAAAGTCATGCATCAATTCTCTTTCCACTTTAGTCTTGTCTTGTAGCCTTTTCAAGCTAAATAATTTATTAGTTGTTCATTAGTTGACCTTGATTTTTTTCTCTGTCTTCTTTGAAGGTTTCTGACAATATCATAGAAAACATCATGCTAAAAAGTATGTGAGCAAGCATACAGCCCTACTTCACTCCATTGGTGACTGGAAAAACTTGAGAGCGTTATCAAGAACCTAGACAAATATGCTGTCATGAAACTGGCATACAATATTGATGAACTTCTTTGGAAAACCAAACTTTGCTAAATTTTCTACAAGCCCTCATGACTGACAATGTCAAGAACCTTGGTTAGAACAAAAGTTGGGGACAGATTTCTGTTTGGCTCTTGTCATTTCCCTTGGAGTTAGCAAGCAGCAAAAATCATATCATCTGTTCCTCAGCCATTTCTGAAGCTACACTGACTCTCAGCTTGATGACCATCTTCCATGTGAAGAATAAGTTGATTAAGGAGAATTCTGGCAGGAATCCTGTTGTTAACAAATGAGAGACACCCCACCCTAACTACATGTAACTGTCACAGGACATCCTATTCCCTTTTCCTTTCTAGAAATACATAATGGATACATTCTTCAACTCCTGGAGGATAACCTTCTCTTGCTTTAAAACCTGTAAAATTTGTCAGTTTTTGTATGAGTAGTAGATCCCCTATCTTATAAATCTCAGCTGGAATAGAATTAGCACCCAGACCTTTGCTGTATTAGAGGAGTCTAATGACATTCAAAAACTCTTCTTTATTTGGAAGTTTGGGTAGAGAGGGATTGATTACAACCTGAGATATAAGATCAGTGGCTTCAGCATTGATTGTTGAGGATCTGTTGAGAACACAATGGAAATATTCAGCCTGCCTCTCCAGGATCCTATCTCAACATGGCTCCTTCAGCACTGAGTAGTTAACTACACTCTTTGGTACATAAATAGCCTTAAGGGCATTGTAGATGCACTTCGGATTGTTGCTGTCAGCATAAAACTGAACATTAGCAACCTTGTTATTGATCCAAGAATCTTGGATCTCTATAATCTTCACTTATACTTTACTAGGAGTTAAACACTGCCTTCTTAAAGACAGTTGAAATATCTTGCTGGTAAATCCTGTGGAGTTCCCTTTTTTTTATTTGGCAGTTTCTGACTTTCCGCATCATTTTTACAAAACCAATTTGATATTTGAGAGCGTTCTGACCAAGATGAGAAAATGTGTTGCTTTATACCAAATCTCTGAAAGTTACTCACTTCTGCTCCACTGTTGCCAACCATATGTGTTGGCACAGCTTTCCCTGCTCATGCTCAGAGAACAACTCTAATCTTTTGACAATAAGTTTTCTGGTAGTAATCCTATTTTGGAGTTTACCACTTTTGTTGAATGCAAATTTTTAGCTCGGAGAGGATATGTCTATGATTGTTCTGGTATTCTGTGTCACATATCACCTTTATTACTCTCACATCCTCTCTATCTCTTCTCCTTGCACTGATAGTCTATTAAATGCCAATATTTGCTGTGAGGGTGCATCCATGAAGTTTTATTATATTTAGGTAAATGGAAGACAGGGGTAATGATGAGAAGGTCATGGGACACACAGCTACTCACTAGAGAGTGACTCCTGCTGTTGCTGTTTCTGACTCTATTGCTTCTCCAAGGACACCCTGCAATTTCAGATATTCTGCACCTACTCTGCCATTAAAGTCACTCAGAATTTTATGCTTGTCCTCTTTTGGAATATTAATGAAAAGTTTATCCAGGTCTTCATAAAATTATCCTTTGACATCATCAGAGTTTGCCATGGTGAAAGCATATGCATTGAGGTTTGTGGCATAGTGCTCTCCTTCAAGTGGAAAATCACATTATTATGAATCTATTATTTATTTCATTCATTAGGCATGTAAAATTGTTGACCAGATTAGTTTTGATTGCAAAATCTATGCCAACTTCACACTCTACTCATTAGTGTGGCAATTCTAGGGGAAAAAAAAATGTATCCAGCTCTGACTTCAATAAGCTGTCTTTAATTTGCCAAACTTTTTCCACTGATGGCTCCTATTTAGATGTGATATCTGCTGAGTTCTCTTATAAGAACTGTTTGTCTTTCAGGTCTACTAGATTTTTGTGTTGACCACAAGCATGTGGGCATTCCATGTACTCATGGTGAATGGAATCATCTTTGCAAAAGTTTTGTTCTCTATCTCTCTCTTTCTCTCTCTTTGTCTTTCTCTCTCTCTCTCCCTGTCTCTGTCTCTCTGTCTGTATCTCTCTCTCTCTCCAACACACACAAGGTATGATCTACACCTGCAGTGGTAAGAAGGTCAGGGCTGAGTGAAACAGACAATTTTGGGGGCTCCTTTCCAAGCCTGTTCTCCATGCCAGGAGATGAACAGTGCAGTCCTTCAAAAAAGTTGCCCAAGAACCAGGGGAATGTTGTACATGATAACAGCAGCACTATGTGATGAACAAGTATGATAGACTTAGCTCTACTAAGCAATATAATGATCAAAGATGATTCCAAAAGACTCATGATGGAAAATACTATCCACATCAAGAGAAAGAACTTTGGAGTCTGAATGCATATCAAAGCATAATATTTTCACCTTTTTGTATTTTTTTTCATTTTGCTCTGTCTTTTACAACATAAATAATGTGGAAATATGTTTAACATGATTGCACATGTATAATTTATATCAGATTGCTTGCCATCTTGTGGAAGGAGGAGAGGAGAGACAGAGTAAAATTTGGAACTCGAGATCTTATAAAAATGAACATTGAAAACTAAAAAAGAGGCTGCCCAGACACCAAAAGGGCTACAAAATTCCACAGTGGGAAGATGACCCTATGGCCAGGGCTACCTGAATGAATGGTTGTCCGTACAGCTCCCAGTATATCTACATGTACTGCATTGTCACTTGTCTGTTGCTACAGGTCTTTGAGGTAGGTAAAAATGGTAAAATCATATAGGTGTTGTTTTTGTATTTCAAATATTAATTGTAAATAAGTGAGGCAGAGTTGCTTAAAGGTATCAGCCTCACTCTGTCTTCCAAAGTCATCTGTGTCCAGTGGTAAGGCAAAAGTTAATACGACTGGTGATGACTTGGGATACAGTGGATAACCTTGGCATTTTCAGTGTCCAACAGAGTTCTAAGTACTCTACAGTATCAGCTTAAGCTGCTTTCATGGCCTTTCATTCTGTCAGGGGAAGTCTTTACATGTTGGGGGTATAAATCCTCCTGTCTACTTATTTGCCTTGTCTGCCAAAAAGGTTTACCAGGATGTGGCCACTGCACACACTGGAATGACAGGTAAGAGTTGGGTTAATCTGGTGAAAAATAAAGGTGGAAACCAGCCCTGAAAATGGATCAGTGGCCCTCACACTGGAGGTAGTAGTCTTCCATGAACACCCCATACTATACACAAACACACACACATGTATATGTATATATATATATATATATATATATATATATATATATATATATATATATATACATATATATATATGTGTGTGTGTGTGTGTGTGTGTATATGTATATGTATATGTATCATTATTACAGTGAATGAATTAATAATAGTTAACATATCTATGTTAGCTAATACATATAAATCTATAATGTTAGCTATTATCAATTAGTATGGCAATAATTGTTTACTTCCCTTCATGCTATTTTTGGATAATCTTTCTTCTCTTTGCTTCTAGATTTGCATTTGTGAAGAAGAAGAAGGAAGAAGAAGAAGAAGAAGAAGAAGAAGAAGAAGAAGAAGAAGAAGAAGAAGAAGAAGAAAAGGAGGGAGAATAGGAGGAGGAGGAGGAGGAAGGTCTTAAGAGAACAGGATTTTTTTTTGGTCAGTTGTTTGAGTCATGTTCAACTCTTCATGACTCCATTTTCTGGTTTTTCATGGCAAAGACACTAGAGTGATTTGCCATTTCCTTCTCCAGGTTATTTTACAGATGAGGAAACTGAGGAAAACAAGGATGAATGATGTTTATGTATGTGGACATAAACATATATACACACACCTATATGTATATATACACATGTACAGGTATATGAATATGTAAATATGTATGTTTATATATGCATATGTGTGTATGTATGTGTGTATATGTATATCTATATCTATCTATCTGTCTAGAGAGACACATTCATAAACACAAATTCAGTTGGGCATATAAATACATCTTACCCAACAGGGAAGTAAGAGAGGAAGGGGATTTCTATTAATTCTGGGTTCATGTGTTGCTGAAACTTAGCTTACAGAATATTACATATAACAATACTGCCTGATGAAATGAGTGCAATTTTTAAATAATTTGAACATTTCTTGACATTGACCTTCTTGAGGATTGGAACATAAACTTATCTTTTCCAATCCCATGACCACTGTGGAGCTTTCCAAATTTGCTGGCACATTGAATGAAACATGTTAACAGTATCTCCTTTTAGGATTTTAAAGAGCTCTGCTGAAATTTCATCATTTCCACTAGCCTTATTGTTAGCAATGCTTCCCAAAGTATTTTTTGGATGTCTGACAATAAATCAGAATCCACGTCATCATGGTTATAAGTTATAAGTGAAATTAGGATCTTACTCACATAATGTTTCTGTGTATTCTTGCCATATTTTTTTAATCTCTTTTACTTCTATTGAGTCCTTCTCATTTTTGTCATGTTTTTTTTTGCAGAAAACTTTCCCTTGACACCTTTAAATTTTGAAGAGATCTCTTGTCTTTCCCATTCTATTATTTTCTTCTATTTTTTTGCACTGTCCACTTAAGAAAACTTTTTTTTCTCTCTCTCCTTGCCATTCTGCGGAATTCTGTATACAGTTATATATGACTTTTCCTTTCTCTGTCCTCTTTCTTTCTTTATGCAGCTATGTACACATCCCCATAAAGCCACTTTGCTTCCTTGCTCTTTTATATGTTTGGATTTTTTTTCTTTTTGTTCTTGTTATTATTGTTGGTTCTTTCTCCTGTACAATACTGCAAAGCTCTGTCCATAGTTCTTCATGAGCTTTATCTACCAAATCTATACCCTCAAATTTATTCATCCCTTCTACTTTACATTCATAATTGATATTATTTAGGCCCTACCTTTATGGTCTGATGGTTTTCCCTACTTTCCTTAAGTCTGAATTTTGATATAAGAACCTCATGATCTGAACCACACTTAGCTCCAGATCTTGTTTGAATTCACTAGAGTTTTCTGTTCTGCTTCATTTTGTACTCCAAGGCCAAGTTTGCCTTTCATTCTAATTATTTTTTGATTTCCTACTTTAGTACTCCAATCCTCTATGATAAATGTGAAATTTTTGGTGCTATTTCCAGAAGACATTGTGGGTCATCAGTGCTTGGAGCATAGACTTATATTACTGTGATGTTGAACAGCTTGCTTTGGATTTGAACAGATAACATTCAGTAATTATTGAGACTGTATCCCAGTACTGTTTTTCTCATCCTTCTATTTCTGAGGGGTCTTCTATTTCTTCTAAGGCATTCCTTCCCCCAGTAGAATATGACTGATCACCTGAATGAAATTCATCCATTCTTGTCCCATCTTATGTTAGACCAGCAGTTCTCAACCTGTGGGTTGCAACCCCTTTGGTGGTGGAACAACCCTTTCACAGGAGTCACAGGGGTTGCCTAAAACATATTTCCGATGGTCTTAGAAACCAAGGCACTGCTCCTCTATCTGTTTCCAGGCCGGTCAGCCCACCTGCAGATATGTGGACATACGAGTATTAAAGGGTCGTGGCATTAGGAAGCTTGAGGACCACTGTGTTAGACACATATTAACTGCACCATCCTTTGTAGCACATTTAACATCCCCGACCTAATTTCTTCATCTGAACAAAGGTATAGCCACAAATCCTACCCTTCAGGATTGGTGGGATAATAAAAAAAAATTTATATCAAGCACATAAACGCTTGAAAGAACTACAGAAACACGGAATGCTAATAAGCATGGCTTTTTATTCTCAGAAATGAATTCTATTATTCTTCCAGAATTTAGTGACATATTTACATTATTTTCTTTGATCCCTTTACAATTTTTTTGTTTCTTGAAGTGATATTTCTCTCTCTCTGAATAATAGAGGAAAGCTAAGATCAATATTTTTTTCAACAATTTTAATTTTAAGCTTCTTCTCTTGTATGTTACTCTTACATCCAGTTATTTCCTTCCCCTCTATTCTACTACACATTGGTTTATCTTTTGTAAAAAGAAGAAGGATAAATCAAAAGGAGAGTTTACCGAATCTAAACATGTAAAGGATTTATAGTATATGTACTATTTCAAACACATAGTCCCCTTGTCTGAAAAGAAGGGAGGGAATTGCCTTTCCCTGTCTTTTTTTCCCCTTAGGAAAACAGACTCATTAGAATTATAAAACACTTGGCTCCTTTTGTTGTTGCTTTTCTTTACATTTACATTGGTGATGATTACTACATCATTAAAACAAAACAGATTTTCATACTGGGCTTTCTTGTAGCACAGCCTATTATAGATATGTTATCCTCATCCTCTCTATCTCAACTACCTTCCTTTATTTTTCAGGTAGCCAACAGATTAGAAAACAGTAAGAAAGACAAATAAAAAAAAGATGAATAGAAACACCTGCCCCCAAATAGATAAAACCCTAAACAAAAGCATTTCCTTGTTCTTTTTGTTGTTGTTGTTGTCATAGTCTGTCTATACTATTTTCACAGCATTCTGAACTCTGTTTCAGAAAAATTCTTATAATGACCATCATGATTTCTTGATCAGTTACTTGCCCTTGTTTCAAACAACTAAGATGATGTGTATATGTGACTGTATGAGTGTGTGTGTAATCTTAATAATCTAATAAGTATATTCCTGAAGCCATTTTTTTATCTCCATCCCTCCCTCCCTCTTTGTGCTTTCTCTCCTTCTCTTTCTTTCATTCCTTCCTTCCTTCCTTCCTTTCTTTCTTTCTATGTTTTTTGTTCTTTTTTTCCTTCCTTTCTTCCTTTCTTTCTCTTCTTGATTTTGCTCATCTGTTTCATTCTTTCAACTCAATCTGAATTTGTTTGCTACACATTTAACATTAAAAAAAAATTGTTTATTTACTTTTAGTTTACAACATTCAGTTCCACAGTCCCTTGAGTTTCAAATTTTCTCCCCCTCCATGTCCTCCCCACTCCCATCATGGTGGCATGTACTTAAATATAGCATCTACAAATATCTTCACATTAATCATCAGTCTGGTTGTAAAGAAGGATTATAACTGATGGACTGATCAATGAGAAAGAGGAAACAAAACAAAACAAGAAAAAGAAACAGAGCAAGTAGATTGTTTCAATCTGCATTCAGACTCCACAGCTCTTTCTCTGGATGTGGATATCTCTTTTTTTTTTTTTTGCTAATTAACTTTTTCTATTTTTTAGTTTACATCATTGATTTCCACAAGATTTTGAGTTACAAATTTTCTCTCTAACTCTTCTTTGGTCACAAAATCTTACCTAATCCATAAATCTGAGAGGAAACTATTTCTTGCCCTCACAGATTGCTTACAATATCAGACTTTATAACTAGATTTTATGCCAGTTTAGACTTGATTTTGTTATATGGTATGAGATATTGATCTATACATCATATTATCTGCAAAGAGTTATAGCTTAATCTCTTCTTTGACTAATTTGATTCCACAAATTTATTTTTTTCATTTCTAATTGCTAACGCTAACATTTTTAGTACCATATTGAATAATGGGGATAATAGTAGACATCATTGTTTCACCGCTGATCTTACTGAAAATGATTCTAGCATACTCCATTACATATAATACTTGCTGATGATTTTAGATAGATGCTACTTTATTATTTTAAGGAAGACTCCATTTATTCCTATACATTCTAGTGTTTTTAATAGGAATGAGTGTTGTAGTTTATCAAAAACCTTTTTTTTTGCATCTATTGAGATAATCATTTGGTTTCTGCTAGTTTTTTTGTTGATGTGATCAATTATATTGATAGTTTTCCTGATATTGAACCATTCTTGCATTCCTGGAATAAATCCTACCTGATCAGAGTGTATTATTCTCATGATCAGTTGCTGTAGTCTTTTTGCTAATATTTTATTTACAATTTTTGCGTCTATATTCATGGGGGAAATTCATCTGTAATTTTCTTTCTGTTTTGTCTCTTACTGATTTAGGTATCAGTATCATATTTGTGTCATAAAAAATAATTTGGTAGGACTCCTACAAATTTCCTGAACAGTTTGTAAAGTATTGGAATCAATTGTTCTTTAATTATTTTGTAGAATTCACTAGTAAATCTGTCTAGCCCTGGAGATTTTTCCCTAGGTAGTTCATTGGTGGCGTGTTCAATTTCTTTTTCTGAGATGTAGTTATTTAAGTAGTTTACTTCCTGTTCAGTTAATTTGAGCAATTTATATTTTTGTGAATATTCATCCATTTCACTGAGATTGTCAAATTTATGTTCATATATTTGGGCAAAATAATTCTTAATTATTGTTTTAATTTTCTTTTTGTTGGTGGTACATTCACCATTTTCATTTTTTATAATCATAATTTGGTTTTCTTCTTTCTTTTTTTATCATATTGCCTAAAAGTCTATCAATTTTATTGTTTTTTCTTTTTTTTTTTAA